>CM068316.1:16171570-16221570 GCA_034766995.1 Acanthacorydalis orientalis | reverse complement strand
TATTAGTTATTCATTTTTAACGGAAATACTTACTTGCCGATAATGGTCATAATTTACATTGAATATCTTTCTTCTAAATCTTCGTGTTCACAAGATGCTATAAATACCAAGCGTGTTTTTTTTATTACGTCTATTTTGAGACATATATATATATATATATATATATATATATATATATATATATATATATATATATATATATATATATATATATATTGACTTTTGTGATATTTACGAGTTGAAGGATATTTTTTGTGTATACATATACAAATATACATACATGTATATATATATATATATATATATATATATATATATATATATATATTATATGGATCTGTGTCTTTAGATCATAAAAAAATACAAAGTACTTTTTATGAGTATCAAGTTTTTATGTACTTAGGTATATGCAAAATAATAAAAATCCCCTATTTACAAATGAAATATAAAAAAATGAAATGGTTTAATCAAAAAAGTAATGAGAAAGCTTAATTATATTAAATGATGAGAAAAAACTAAATATTTTTAAGAGATGAAAACATGTAATCAAATATTTTAAAAATATTAAAATCAATATGACACACACACAGATACACACACTTTTGAAATAGATAAATGAAATAGACAACGAATTCTGTTGTATTAAAAACATACAGTTATTTGTGGAATTTGAACATTTTTATCGAAGAAAATTATTAGAAAAAAATGTCAATAATTCAACCCTTTCGCTACTAATGGAATGGGTGGATATGACCAATGGATTTTCAAAAATTCCTGTCGGAGAAACATTTTACATAGAGAAATATATTTATAAAATATCTATAAAATACTGATGGGAGAAAACTTACAAGGAATTATAAACCTTTTATCTAAATTGTCGAAAAATTCTGAGACAATAATTTTGGCTAATTTTAACTACCTCTTAATGCAATAATAACCATTTACTGGAGTAATCAAAACAAAAAAGTCATATGAATATAAGAAATGTGTTAAAATTGTGGAATTAGAATTTACTATATATATATATATATATATATATATATATTATATATACATATAATATATATATTATATATATAATATACATTTGTCAACATTTTTGATAACAGGATTACAAAAATTATAAGAGGTATCTTCAGTTTTTTTTTTATAAATGAAACTATTGTCGGTAACATATTACATACTACCCCTTCACACATTTTTTTTTTTTTTTTTAGGTCAGTTTACAACAGTGGATTTTCTGCTATTATGATTCATGTACTGTGATGTATATCGGCCATTTATTTCGGCAGTTCCTGGGGGTGTATCTCCCCGAGTACCTACATCTGACATATATTCTCTTTCTAACTTCAATTTTTATATTGACTTCAATTCAAAGACTAGGAAAAATTTCAAAAAACCTAGTTGCTCCAAGAAAAAACGCGTATACGGGAACTCTTTTAAGACGGTAAAGTTAAACAATTAACTTCACACACATAAATATATATATATATATATATATATATATATATATATATATATATATATATATATATATATATAATATACATTTGTCAACATTTTTGATATCAGGATTACAAAAATTATAAGAGGTATCTTAAGTTTTTTTTTTTATAAATGAAACTATTGTCTGTAACATATTACATACTACCCTTCACACACATAAATATATACATACATATATATATATATATATACATATAATATATACATTTGTCAACATTTTTGATATCAGGATTACAAAAATTATAAGAGGTATCTTTAGTTTTTTTTTATAAATGAAACTATTGTCGGTAACATATTACATACTACCCCCTCGCAGACATAAATATATATATATATATATATATATATATATATATATATATATATATATATATATATAAATAAATAAATACATACACTAGTACATACACACAAATACAACATAATATTTTCATAAACATTTTCATTAGTTTTGAGATAAAAATACACACCTATGTACACACTATATATATATATATATATATATATATATATATATATATATATATATATATATATATATCATACGGGTTTTGCAAAAACATTTTGACCAATGCCTTGGGCATGAGTCGTGTTGCTGCACAGTTTGTTATTTGTCTCTTAATAAAAGTCTAGAGAGACTAAATTTAAAAAAAAAATAGAAAGAGGAGAAAGCGAACCGGACTTCCCGAATAACATTATCAGAGGCGACGAAAATGAAGTTACGGTCATGAGGTGTAAACAAAGCGTCAGTCATTGCAATGAAAAACACAGAGTTCTCCAAGACCGAAAGATCCAACAAATGAAGTCGAATGTGAAAGTCACGTTCGCGGTTTTGAAACGGTCACGTTACTCAATCAGGAAGAAAGGGCATGAAAAATGAAACGTGAATGTTACATCATGACAGCGCATCACCTCGTGTTTTTCTTCTGGTTTTCTGGCGTTTTTTTAACTTTCGTTGGATGTTTTTTTGCGAAGAACGGAAATAACCTAATTTCCCATCCACTATACTAACTTGACTTGGCCTTGTGTGATTTATATTTGTTTCCAAAACTAAAGTACTCGTTAAAAGAGTGCCATTTTCAAACAATTGAGGAGATAAAGGAAAATTCGGATCAAAGAACTAATAACAAAAGTGCCTACAAGGAGTGTATCCAGATGTGGAAAAGTTTTGGTAGCGGTTTGTAGCTGTTGTAGGGAATTATTTCGAGGGGAATCATTTTAACTCTTAAAGGGTGATATTTTTTTTTGTTGGTATTATTTTTTTTTGTAACATGCGTGTAAGACGAAAAAATTTGGAGAAAACATTTATGATAATAAAAAACAGAAACAATACTTAGTTATAAAAATAGTTAGAAATAAAACTGAGTTATTTATTTATACAAATATAAAAAAAATATTAATAATTTACAGCATAATTGTGATGGCCACTCTGTGTGGCCGTTCGTTTTTTTATAGCATAATTGTGATGGCCACTACTCGTATGTGTGGCCCTGCCTCTGCTAAGGGTTAAATTAGAATAGTCCAGGTGCTTTTTCATCAAACTTCTTAGTGTATTCAGATGTTAGTCAATCTGTTCACATAAACTAGCAGGGGTATTCACGAAGTAGGTATATACTCACAAATTAAGACTTTTGTACATAGATTTTTGTTTCTATTGAAGAAACTAAGTATGAAACATATGTCTCATGATTAATAAGATTTTTTTATATTAAAATGAAAGTTTTGGAAGTTTGACTAAAAATTATTAACATTGTTATGTATGATTATTCAACAGATTTAATATTATTATATGCTGTATATTTTAAAAATCAAATATTATATATATATATATATATATACATATATATACATATATATATATATACATATATATATATATATATATACATATATACATATATATATATATACATATATATATACATATATATATATATATATATATATACATATATATATATATATACATATATATATATACATATATATATATATATATATATATATATATATATATATATATGTTTATGTGTCATATTATATTGGATTTGCGTTATTCATGTTTAAAGTCGTCTAATACAAGGAAGGGAGTCTAAGTCAAGGGAGGTGAAAGGGTCAGAGGAAACATTAACCCCACCCCCTGTTTGCTACCCTAACAAAATCTTTGATTTGGGAGATTTGAAACTCATGGAAAAACATTGACAGAATCCTCCTAATGGGTTGGTTGGTTATAGGGGTTTCAAGGCGCCTCGACAGCTAAGGACATTAGCACCCGATCCTTCTAAAGGGTTTACCTTGATGATTAAAAACCTTTCTACAAGCGAAAAAAAATCGTTTCAACGAGCGCGTTTCCTCCGACAACAGGGAAATTATAATTATATTAAATTATTACTTTATATCGAGAAGAACGTCTTTGTTACTTTAAAAATTTGTAATTTGTTTTAATAAATTATTGCGTTTGAATAACTTGTCTAATTAGATATTATGAATTATGTAACTTCTTTTTTAATAATAAAATTTTCCAAAACAAATATTCTTTTCATATAGATTTGGTTCTAGGTATGAGGTTAAACAATTCTGACTTAAAAAATATGGCTTCTCAATAATTGTATTTTCCTCCTCTAATATGACGGTCTGGTTACGGGCTTGGTGTCATATGATCAATATTTCTGATAGTATATTATTAATGGATAAGTGTATCTACCAAGTTTGAAAATGCACGACAAACATTAAGGATGAACTAGTGAAATTCAATAGTTCAGAAAACAAAAGCAATTCGTTTTGTATTAAAAATCACTAAATCTTTAAAACTATTTTTTAACATAATCTCCTTTAACATTTATGTATATGCGTTCTACTTTTACTAGTTTTCTTGTTTCAATACTAAATAATCATTTGAGTTCGTGCTGGTATCAAACTTGTAGAACATTTTTTTACTCTGACATTATCTACTACATACCGTATAAACAAGTTTGGCTCCGACACTACGATAAAGAATTATTTACTACTGGAATAAGAAACCTACTAAAAAGACACAACTAGTGCATAAATGTTGAAGGAGATTACATTGAAAAATAGTACAGGTTTTCTGATTTTTCTGTAAATTACATTTCAGATAATAGTATTTGTGTCCTTATAAACTAAAATATTTTTGTAAAATTCGAAACCTATGTGTATATATATATATATATATATATATATATATATATATATATATATATATATATATATATATATATATATATATATATATATATATATATATATATATATATATATATATATATATATATATATTAGGTTAGTGCAAAAATAATTGCAGTTTTTAACATTTTAAGTATGGCGCCGTTTTTCTAGTTACCGTTATCTTTTGTTATAGTCATGTGATACATCATTGTAAACAATGAAATTAGCACTACTGATTTCAGCTTATGTCTATTGTTTTCATTCTTTAGTATTGTTGGATGTAATCTCTTAAATTAGTCATGGAAAAAAAAACAAATTCGCGCGAATTTGTTGTATGAGCTTAAATTGAGACGTAAAGCAACAGAAACTGCTCGAAATATCAAATTTGTTTTTGGTAAAGAATTAATTAGTGAACGTACAGCTCAATACTGGTTCCAAAAATTTCGTAATGGAACAAAAGTCATGATGATGAGGAAGGTCGTGTCGTCCTTCAGCTATAGACAATAATGATTTAAGAAACATTATTAAAGTGGAACCACGTAAAACAACTCAAGAGGTGGCAGAAGAACTCAATGTTGATCGTTCAACAGTTTTTCAATATTTGAGCCTAATTGGAAACACAAAAGCTGGATAAATGGGTGCCGTGTGAACTAAATGAACATCAAGCAATTCGGTAATACGAAGTCTGCTTTGCGTTTATTTTGCGTAAAAAAATGATCCCTTTCAAGATGGCATTGTCACAAGTGGTGAAAAGTCGATTCTCTACAACAATCTGAAACGTTCATCACAATGGATAGACCGAGGAGAAGAACCAAAACAGTTTCCTAAATCGAAGCTGCATGAAAAAAAGGTAATGGTCATTGTTTGGTGGTCGGCAAGTGGCATCAATCACTACAACTTCTTAAATCCAGGTGAAACAGTAACAGTAAAAAAATATTATCAGGAAATTGAAAAAAATGCATGTGAAGTTATATCATTTACGGCCAGCATTAGTCAATCGAAGGGAATCATTTCTTCTTCCTGACAACGCCCGACCACAAAATACTTTAAAAAAATTAAATAAACTGGGTTATGAAACCTTACCACACCCACCTTATTCTCCGGGCCTATCTCCGACAGATTATCATTTTTTTAAACATTTGAGTAATTTCCTCTGAGAGAAGATTTTTAAAGATCAAGCATCAGTTCAAAGCGCTTTCGATGAATTCATTAATTCCAGGACTGCAGAATTCTATCTTGTAGGAATAAACAGACTTACTTCCCGTTGAGAGAAATGTGTGCACGACAATGGTCTTTATTTTGATTAATAAATATAATTTTTAACTGATATATGCGTCTTTATACTCGATACGTAAAAACCGCAATTATTTTTGAACCAACCTAATATATATATATATATATATATATATATATATATATATATATATATATATATAAATATATATATATATATATATATATATATATATATATATAAATATATATAAATATATATATATATATATATATATATAAATATATATATATATACATATATCAATTTGTGCCTACTTTTCATCTATTTTTATATTAACAACTATATGTACTGTTACTAATAGTTGTTAACATAATAATAATCTTAACGAGCTTTCAAATTATTTTTTAGTAGTTTTCATTTTTAAAAAAAACTCCGTTTTATGTTAATCCAATTTTTGAGTATAAACTTTTTAATATTGCATTTTATTGACAATGAAGTAACATAAATGTGAAATCGTGTACTTATCAATTCGTTTTTGTAAACTTCGATATTTTTTTAAAAAAATATATATATTCTATGATTACGACGAGGATCTACATATGTAACTGCAATGTCACTAGTACCGAGAATTGCTAAATGAGTGTGAACTGTCCACGATGAGTAATTTCAAAAACGATACACAGCTAGACCGTCATGATATTATTGACCTACGGCGAAGAACGTTTATAAAAATGAGACCGGAACTGTGCCATTATTAAACAAAAACGTATGATAATTGTTTACACTCGAAATGTGATTATGTGGATCATGCTGGTAGCACTAAACTTATCACTTCTGGATTGCGATAAAAGAGTCTGCAGGATGCGTTGGCGGTTAGTACCATACTGGTGTGATACGAGTGAAAAATATGACTAGAGTATACATACGATATAACGTTAGTTTAATCAGTTAAAACATGCGTGTGTCTTTATGATCATATAATAATTTTGAACATATCGCAAATATTTCATGTAACCATTTTTTTTTTTGATAGTAAATCCAGTCAATAATAACAGCACAGATGCGAATTCACATCGTTAGAATGTTTTTTTTCTCCATACAATGAAAATATAATTTAAATATTATATTGCATGAATGCGATAGTGCCTTTAAGCTATAAAATATTTCATCATTTTATTCCTGATGACGTACTATAACGAATTGTTTACATGTTGTTTGAGTGTAGAGGTACGGCTAATGATGTTTATCAAAAGTTTAGATAGAAAGTAAATACTGTGTTACTGTTATAGAAATACTGTACCCAAAATATTATAATGAATAACTGTTGAATCAACTGTAAACAATGTATGGTTGGTTCAGAAATCAATAAGAGTAAGTCATTAAAATAATGTATAGAAAATCTAAGGTTTTGGTAAATATAAATAAAATACTTTGTGATTTTCAAGCCTTTTGTATGGAAATTCGACTAATGGCTGTTGTTTTGACATCTACAAAATTATTTATATCTTAGAGGCAACATAGTATTATCAAAAACTGATTTATGTTAATTAATTTCACAATATATATACATATATATATATATATATATATATATATATATATATATATATATATATATATATATATATATAATGAAAAGACCGAGAAAGAGACCAATGAACAGATGGGATAAGGATATTAAAAACTTTCTTGGAAAACTGTGGAACAAGAGGCACTGAATCGAACAAAATGGAAAATCATGCAAGAGGCCTTTATCCAGCAGTGGATTAACAGGGGCTGAAGATGATATATATATATATATATATATATATATATATATATATATATTGTGCATTTACATACTTTATTTATTTACTATTAATTGTAATCAGAAAGAAATATATTAATAAAAATTACTTTACTACAAGATAATATTATTTTTTTTATCAGTAGGTAAATTTCAGTAACATTCGCAATAATACAATAAAATGAAGGTAAAATAATCTGTACACTTATAGATACGGTAATACTTAAAAAACAAGATAAAATTTGATTTAAAATAAATGACTCAATAATTATAACCATACATTTTTATAAAAAAGATTCTAAAAAATACATCATATATACTACACATGAAGTTAAATAAAAGACGATATAAAATTACAATGAAAACCATAAAACATTTGTTACAATCACAGTACAATTAGGCTTCAAGCTATAGTAGAAATCGATTTCATGAAAACAAAGTAACATATTTATTTAATCAATGTTAAAATTAAACATATAAATGTACCAATAATATTTATAGTATTTAATGTGTGTTTTCCATGAATTCTCATTTTTCAAGTATTTTTTTGGAATAATAAACATTCTGGACTATACTCATAATCGTTTATTCAACACTGCAATTAGATGTTAAATATTGTAATTATTTGTAGCCCAAGTGTCCCGACAGAATCTGTCATCACAATAAAGGTTTGGCATTGTGAATAAAGTTACTTTCATAAATTGATTTTTCTCTCAACATGCAAGTCACAAAAAATTTTGTTATCAAAAATGCACACTTAATGAATATTAATATTTCTTTTTTATTTTTGCTTATGTGAATGTCGATGTCATAACCTTCAGAGCACTATAGTATAGACTAATGGTGGATAATCTGCGGTTGTTAAAGCTAATCTGTGCGGCTCCCGTGACAATATTGAGTTTCATTGCCATTTTCCCTAAACTTTTATATTAATAATCTATAGTAGTATAGCATGTACCAATATTAGAGTATTTTATATATAAGCGGGTAATTCACATTATCTTTTCAAACAACCATATACATTGTGTCCCAACTGCTGTTTAAGGTGGCGCTACGGTTATGGACAATCCTTAAAAAAGATATGAAACTAAACAGTTTTGTTAATTAAGACTGGCTGAATCTAATAAAACCAAAGTAGGGACGTGTTACTGTGTAAATTTTTGAGCAAATTATCTTGGAAAATGTAACTTTTAACTGCAAAAATGAAAACTCAATCAAAGTCTTCAACGAGTAGAAATCCAACATATTCTACTTTGGCGAGCAGGATTACTGTACAGTTGTATTTTTTATTATTTATATCAGGTAGATAGGAAAATAATTACGGTTTTGTATATGAATTTCAAGGCGATAAACCGCAATTATTTTTTTACCAACCTTATAAATACAATTTTAAAATAATATTTTCTGTGTCTCTTGAACATTCAGAAATGTTGATAGGAAAATAATTACGGTTCTGCATATAAATTTGAAGGTAATGAACCGTGATTATTTTTCTACCAACCTAATAAATACAATTTTAAAATAATATTTTCCGTGGCTCTCGAACATTCAAATGGATGAAAATTATTATATGTGGCTCTTATTATCGAAGAAATTGCTCACTACTGGTAAAGACAATTTAGTTTTTTCAGACCTTATCACATTTGTCTCTCGTTAGCGATCTGAGGATAATAATATTATGTAAAATTGCGTTTGAAAAAAAATTGTGGTTGGTGGAGTGAAAAATAATCAATTTGGAAACGAACTGGTCATTTAATTAAATTATTATATTAGAAATAAGTTTGTGAGTACGATTAGATCTAGTAATATAATAAGCATTTTAAGAAGTGAGGCCTCAGTCAAAGATTATGAGTGCCTTAAAATAATGGCGGACCAAAATTATACAAATTTAAATCTTCTCTTCTTACCTTAAATAAAAAAAGATAGGCGTACAGATAGTTTTTGCACTCCCTGTATATATTGTATAATAAATATGAGATTTAGGATTGTTTTTTTTTTATCAAGTGGTCAATGCAACTGACTATAAAAACATCATTTGTATTCAAGCGTTTATTTCATCAAGAACCGTAACTTATTCATGAAAACCACTTATTCATTTCGTTAAGGACATTTCACTACTCTTAAAATAAATATCTGAAAAATAGATGTGTAAATTTCAAATCCAACAACACAACATACAACAGAGAAAATTAATCTAAAAATGAGCATACTGTGTAAATGTTCATCCAACGTAAACTCTGTATATTTAACGAATGTCTACATAATGTGTAGAGAAGGTTCAGCTCTGAACATTCAGGTTCACGATGCATATTACGCGTTCAAATGTTATCTAAAACATTCAACAAGATTGTGTTCACGCATAATCTTAAATGTACATAATGGGACGTTGCATTACGCCAGAAGATTACTTTATTATCTGGGATATTTTTGCATTAAGAGAAATTTACTTTTACGTGTGTACGCCGTTCTATTAAATATCTTGGTCGGCTGCGTTATGCGAATTCTAATCTTTTTTAGCACGTAAATGGAGCTACATAGAAAATTAAAATTATACTCATTTTCATTTATGTTAAATTAGTTTATTCAGAACTGCACATTTTCACAAATAATATTCTATACTAATCTTTACGTTTGTGATTTAGCGAGGCTGGGCTTTTTTCTCTTTCATTTCAAATATTTTATTAATTCACAAAGAGGTACGCATGAAAACATCATTAAATTTCTTAAACAAGTTTGACGACGTTCATGGAAATGAGATAAAATCACATTATTTATGTTAATAGAATTTGCAATTTTAAATAGTATTTTTAAAATAATTTTAATAAACAGACATTAGTTATCAGACTGATATGAAAAAATACACATAAATACTTTACATATATTTGAATTCGTGCATACTGACGGGATGTATAAATTTGTTTTAAATTTTAATTTAATAAATTACAATAAATACAAAAAACGTATATAATTACTGAAAAAGAATCTTGGTTTTAAATGTTTTTTTTTTTTTTATAAAAGATTATAAAAAAGGATTTATCTTCTAATTTTAATATATATATATATATATATATATATATATATATATATATATATATATATATATATATATTATAATACCGAATATGACATTGTTAAAAGCAAAACACAAAATTAAATTCACTTTATGTGTAAAAAATCCTTTAATATTTAAATATAAACGTTCGTTTTCAGGAAAAAAGTATTAAATTAATTTATTTTAGACATCTTTACCAAACGAAATAAAATATAGATTCTGAATATCGAAATAATTCTTTGAATTCATATAAAAAGCAAAAACATTATGAGAATGCTGTTATAAATAATAAGAATCAGAAAGAAAAAAATATTGGAAAACCAAAATAAGTTAGAAAAAGCCTTCAAAATCGCACATAAAGCAACACGGGAGCTCGGGAAAATCAGTAATCTTTGTCGATTCATATAAAGCAGTAAAATCTTACCAATAGTTGTTTGATTACCTAATGTGTTTTTGATAATATGTCTTTCGTAATCAATTAATTGTTAAATAAATATATGTTGAAAAGACAACTGAATTATTTTAAATATTTTAGAAACCGTTATCAATGTTAGTATAATTTAGTAAGTTGAACAATTAGCAAATAAATCGACGAACAATTCAACAGTCAATTGAATAAACAATTAATTAAAAATTATAAAAGTATATCAAGAGTTATGGAGCTCTCTCACAAAACTAGCTCAAATGTCAAAAGAAACAAATTCTTTGTTGAAAAATTCTGAAGCAAGTATCCAATAATATATTTATATATATATATATATATATATATATATATATATATATATATATATATGTGTGTGTGTGTGTGTATGTATATATATATATATATATATATATAATGTTATACGATGGTTGGAATGATTAAAACAGTGACGGTATTTAGAATTTATTTTATTGATTTATTCACTTGAAGCAAGTGTCCCCAAACTAGGGCCCGTGAAAGGTTTTTATGTGGCTCGCAGACACATTAGATTATTAATACAGGTATCCCTCAAGATAAGCTTGTTCCAGATACTCTTTTCTCGCTAATAAACTTTATGCTGACAAAATTATTGTGGTACAAAATGAACTAAACAACCGCTTTAATGATTTTTTCTAACAAGAAAAATCCTTTATTTTATTTTAAAATCCCTTTGGTGTTGTTGTTGATGATGTTGATGCCAATATGCAATGACAGTTAATAGATTTACGAACTGATGAACACTGGAACCACTATCTCAAAATGAACATTTAATTAGGTTATACTATTTGTTACCACAAAATAATTATAGCAATATTAAGAATTTTGCAAGGAAAATGATCTCTATATTAGGTAGAAAATATATCTTGAACAGACATTTTTCAGAATGAAGTATACTGAATCAAAAAACCACTCAAGACTGACAGGTAACCATTTGAAAATATTTTTTAAAAATAGCTGCTTCGAACTTGACAGCAAATATTGAAGAAATAATTCACGGATCAACAAAATAGGCTCATTCTTCACATTAGTGCTGTTTAATAATCATGTCATTCTTGAGGTATTAATTTGATACCACCTTAGTTACTGAGGTATTCTTTAAAACTGCATATGTAAATAAATAAAAATGCTTTCTTTTCTTATGCCTATTTTCTTGTAAAACAACCTTCACTTATCCATATTTAATTATTGTTGCGCATATTTGATATATTTGCATTCTTTTATTTTCTTACGAATAAAAACTCTTCCATTTATTCATTTCTAAGTATAATTATAGGAAAATAAAATAAATATTCTTTTAGATCCGACCCTCCTAGCACTTTCCATGTACTTATTTGGCCCTCCTTTTAAAAAGATTGGGAACCCTTGCTCTACTGGATAAGAACATTGGTCTTCATTTTGGATGTTTGCCTCAATTTATCGACTTCACACATCATATATTTTCTTTGTTTAGAAAAAATATCGCAATCTAGAGAAGAATAATATATATATATATATATATATATATATATATATATATATATATATATATATATATATAGAGAGAGAGAGAGAGAGAGAGAGAGTGAGAGATATTTCAATATATATATATATATATATATATATATATATATATTTATATCAACACATTATTTTAAGAACTTAATTTTTTATATCAATTACTTATAGACAAATACAGTAAATGCAAATTTTATTGCATTATGTGCAACGCCCTTTCATCTTAAAATTTTTGGGAACCCTTGGCTTAAAGTATACTATTTAATATATATATATATATAAAGCTAAGAAATATACATAAACACACATGGTTTTTTAGCTGATCAGGGATGACTGTCGCGAACTACTTGATCTCGTACCAATCACTCTTTATTTCGTATGTGACCATACGAAATCAGTATTAACCATCTCTTGATAATTGATTTTTTTATAGTAAAAGTTTATATATATATGGATATATATATATATATATATATATATATATATATATTATTTTTTTAATGTAACAAGCAATGTGGGTGAACTTTTAGTAAATATTTCCAATACAATAATGAATTTAAAATTGAAATGGACAAAAGGTTAGATAAATCTTTAAACATTTACATACTTTTATATGTTTTCAGAGACTAAATTTCAAATATCAGAATTAAATAAATAATATACAAGAGTATTGTGTGTTAAAACTAATTTAATAGCATGAATTTTATAATAAAAGGAAATTAACATAATTAATTATTTTGTAATAGCTAAAGAATAAGATTTTACAATTTATCATTTATTTAATTACTTATACATGACTGATAGTTGATATGTGTATATATATATATATATATATATATAATTAGACAAACTAAATGTCATTTACATAATATATATATATATATATTTGTTATTAATTTCATATCTTTTTCTTATTTATAAAATATAGCATTTTATTATAATTTATTTTATTTTAATTATAAAAGTGAAAATGTAATGTTCAGTTATTTAATAACGTTACATCAAATATATGCCTGAAATTATATTTTCGTTAAAATAAATAGCTATATATACATATTGATACAAAATTTACGGAATTGTTTTCATTAAAATGTATTGGTATTATTTAACAAAGATGAAATCAATATATTAATTATAAAATTAATTATGAAAATAAGCATGATTTGGTTTCTTCTCTACATGTTCATTTCTGTTTTGATTTCATTTTAATTAAAATAAAATCAATTTATACAGATACAAATATTAAATAACAAAAATAAATCTAATGTTAAAATTACAGTATATATACAGTGGCGCATTACCGTACGGGCAAAAAGGGCAATTGCCTGGGAGCCCCCACCAATAAGGAGGCACCAAACCAAATGTCTGAATTCAATACTGTACATGGGGTTCCCTAATTCAAATTTTCCTAGTCTCCATAAAGATATAATGCACCACTGAGTGTGTACATATATATATAGACTGGTAGTTTATATTTTTTTATTATTAAAATATAATTTATATATATATACATATATATATATATATATATATATATATATATATATATATATACATATATGGATGGTTGTAGAAGAAAGTACTTAAGTCAAAAAAACGCAACCCTTTATTTTAAATCATATTATACGGACATACCCTAAGAAGTGAACTTACTTTATAAACATATTTTTTTTTGAGAAGCATAATTCACAAAGTTTCTTCATTAATTATAAAAAAAGTTCTATAGAAAATTCGTAAATATATCATGTTCTTTTATCTGCTAGTCTGAATTGAATTCTTATGTAAGAAGGCTGTAAATATTGCATATTTTTTTATTTCTACTATGGAGATAATTTTCGATCATGTCTCTCTGTGTGTGTGTGTGTCTATACATGGGGAGTTCTAATTCATTTGTGTATATCATTAAACAAATACCTAAGTTAAAAAATGTCTTATCTTCAGAATTCTTTCATGTATAAAATTTACGTCGTTTAACCATTAATGTAATCTAACCTCGACACTGAAGTATTTACTCCATTTACGTTAAGTTTCTAAATTCTTACACTGAAGACTTTGGCACTGTTCATTACAACGTTACTGTTAAATTATTTTCAGTCAGACAATACATCTTTTAAGGCATGTAATTAATTATAATTTTGTATGAATACATCCAAAAGTTGTTTTAAATAAAATAATAAAACGTTAAACAACGGAAGTGAATAATGAAAATATCGCACATAAAATGAATAAATATTACATTTTCCAGAATGTTTTAAATTTATTATTTGATTTTTTTAAAAAATAACATATTCGTATAAGAAATACTTGGAATTCAGTGAGATATAATAATGTGGTAACATGTGATACAGAAAAAAATACTTAATTTATTTACAATTGCAACATATCACACTTCTCCCACATAACTATAGTTCTATTTTTAGAATTATTTATATATAGCACTGATAGTGTCCGATACTACTTCGTTTGGTTTTCAGTTGTGAAAACATTTCATTATTTTAGTATTATATTAACATTCATTTTTTTTAAAGATAATTAAGTATAATAGTTATAAAATTTTTAATTATTATTCAGTTTATATTAAAATTGATTTTGTTATTGTTTTATTAGTTGAATCAATTTTTTTCATCAAAATATATAAATTTATTTTTATAGTTTAATATCGGAATGAAATGATTTACATAACAATTGTTTTAATTTATCTTTTATCTTGATTAAATTATATGTAACAATATAATAATAATTAAAATAACACTGATTAACTTTTATACATACATACATACATACATACATACATACACACATACACACGTCCATACATATATATATATATATATATATATATATGTATATACGGAAATAATAAATATATATTTTTCCTAGTAATTATTTATAAGGCCACATTTTATCAATATTAACACAGTTATAATTTTGAGAACAATAAAAATAAGCTCTGCTTTATGAACTTGTTATTATGTATAAATTGCACATTATGAATACACTTATTTTATTATTTGTAGACATAAAAAAATATTCATTATGCGACACACATTTTAATTATCTTTGGAATCGACACTTGTGTACGCATAAGCACAAAAAGCCACACCTTATTGCATATATAAGCATACATGGGTAGAAGATAGTATACTATGAATCAAGATCGTTTATAATAACGTCTGTTTCAGAAATCGTTAATACAATTTCTTATTCACATGTATTAAACCTGTACGTATATATATATATATATATACATACTCATATTCTCTCTCTCTCTCTCTCTCTCTATATATATATATATATATATATAATATACATAAGGAATTTTATTCAAATTAACTTAATTCAATTTTTATTACTTTTTTAAGAAATGATGTGTCCGTGATTATGTATGTATATATATAATCACGGACATATCATTTCTTAAAAAAGTAATAAAAATTGAATTAAGTCAATTTGAATAAAATTCCTTAAGGTTTTAATCCAAAATGTTCACAATATTTTATAAGAAAAGTATGATTGTGAAATTACTGTTTTTCTGTTTCTCTACTCTACTGTTTAAGTCTCCTCCTATTATGATTTCATGCCCGTTAAGAATTTGGTCTATTGTACTTGTTAACACATCTTCAAAACTTTCTTTGATGTGAACGGGAGTGTCATTATTAGGTCCATATACATAAATGTAAGAATATGGGACTTCAGGTGGGAGACGACAATTTATATACCCTTTATTTTGCTAACGATCAGGTGGTGCTTGCGGAAGACGAACAAGATCTCAGCTATATGGTCAGAAAGTTGTGCGAAGAATATGGAAAAGCAGGTCTTAAAATAAATCTTAATAAATGCGAATATCTAGTAGTTGGAAATGATGACTGCGGAAACCTACCACTGGAAAACGATATAATAAAAGGCGTCGATAAAGCCAAGTACTTAGGAGTGATTTTTAACAAACAAGGAACGAGTAGAGACGAAATCCAAGAAAGAATTACCAAAGGCAGAAAGACCGCATATAGATAGGCGCACTCAACCCACTACTATGGGAAAGAAATATCAGAAAAACAACAAAGCTCCAACTATACAAAACAATTATCCAAAGTATCGTAATATATGGCTCAGAAGTATGGGATCTAAATAAATCACATAGAAAAAAACTACTAGCCACAGAGATGGACTTTATGAGAAGAAGTTGCAGAAGATCGAGACTTGAAAGAGTCAGAAATGCAGGTATTAGAAGGGAAATGAATACTGCAGGAGATATCATTGACGATATTGAGAAGAAACAACTGACATGGTTCGGACACACAAAAAGAATGGGCGAAGTGAGATGGACAAGGAGGATATTAGAGTGGATACCACCAGAAAGGAGAAGGAGAGGACGACCAAGAAGAAGTTGGAGAGACGACGTGGACGAGGCAATGGAAACAAGAAACCTAGATGAAGAAATGTGCTATGACAGAAGGAATTGGAAACTGGGGACGGAGAGGCGGCGACAGCCGTAAACAATCCGTTATATATATATATATATATATATATATATATATATATATATATATATATATATATATATGATTGTGAAATATGGGCCTCTTAAAGTAAATAAATCCAGTTTATAATAACAGAAATTTGACTAGGGGTTAAGTAATATAGAAAGGTCCAGAGAGAGTGCAATGGTACAAGAAATAAGGGTATCACACAAATATACTTATTATGTTTAGAAGATAACTAGTGACTGTCCCTACATGACATAAGAGATCTTTATTGATTAACGTATCGTTAAAGATTGAAAATAATGGATTTGCAGAAGAGAAAAATCAAAAAGTAAAGAATTGGTGGCTGAAGGATAGATTTTGCATCAAGATAACGTGCCTGTCTACTTGTCGTTTTTATTTCATTTTTTTATTTCCTCGGATGAAGTTTCCGATGAAAGGTAAGCATTAAGATGACATTTTGGACATTCATCGGCACACGGCTCAGATTTTAAAGGTGTTTAATTCCGAAGGTTTTTGGAGGATGTTTTCAGAAATACTCAAATTTTCAGAATTTCAGAATTCAACATTTCAGAAGACTCAAATGTGTCATTTTCGGGGGAGATTATTGTCAAGGTATGACAGCATAGATTCATGTATTTTTGTTTAATAAATGATTTATAAAGAAATTCTTGTTGTTTAATTGCCACATATCGTATATATATATATATATATATATATATATATATATATATATATATATATATATGTATATATACACATATTTCAATGTTTTAAATCTAAAAATTGAATGTTATTTTTAATACGAAAAAATACTATTTTTTTATCATTAAATCATTCTTCTCTCATAGATATTTTTACGCTGAATATCTCCATTATAAAACCCAGTATGTTCAATGCCTCAAAAACCTTCGCCTATCGAGTTGTTTCGATTCAATGATTACGTAAGAACATTTTCCGTTGACAATGTGTAAAGAAAACAAATGTCTTGAATAAGTAATTGTTATCGATCTTGCCGCTGTCATATACAACAAATACGAATCAATAACGATTTCTGTTAGTATTTATATATGTATAAAAATAATTATATTTCATCATCATCTTTGATTATCTATTGCTGGATAAATGTTATCTTTTATTTTTTTTACAGTTGATTTGATTCCTTTTTCTTATGAATTTCCAATTAATTTTTTGGTATCTTAATTTCACCTTTATATGGGATCTCTTTTTTATATTTGGTATACATATATATATATATATATATATATATATATATATATATATATATATATATATATATATATAATCATAATTTTCCAAAAAAACTTAATAAAACAGGACTTTACAAAAATAATCTATCTGAGAGAATGTTTATACAGATATACTAACATATATATATATATATATATATATATATATATATATATATATATATAATCAAAATTTTCCAAAAAAAAACTTAATAAAACAACACATTGCAAAAATAATCTATCTCAGAGAATATATATATATATATCCATGACGTCGAATTATTTATTTGAAAAGAGGTTTCTATGATACTCAAATATGTTTATTGTTTCATTCGGTTACATGACATACTTATAATTGACAAGTGAGTGAGCGCAGCGAGCAGAGGGCAAAGCTCCCTAGTGTGTATATATATATATATATATATGTATATATATATATATATATATATATGTATATATAGTATATATATATATTATAAACATAAAATTTGTATACATATAATATACATTTATGTTTATATCAATTTGTTCTATACATTTAATTGCATATTTATAGAATATTGTTATGAATATCAGAAATCTGTTCACGGTGTTTATTTAAAAAAATGAAATTTTAAACATGTATCCAACAGAGAATCTATCTTTACATAATTGCCTCCAGCATTTCATATGTTAAAGGATTACTTACATGCATAGTTAATTTATTCATTCAACTTGAAGAAGATCAATTTTATATAACAAATGTCAGAGCTATTTTTTGATGATATGTTAGATTAATTAATATAATAATTGTATGGTCATGGATTTTATTCAGAACGTTATTGATTACAAATATAGTACAGTAAAGAAACATGCTTTTTGTAAATAATTATGTAAAGAACTAATAGTAATTCGAAGATAATCTTCCAGCTTAAATAATGCAAAGAGAAATTCGCATGTTTAGTATTTTATGAGAGTTCCTTTTTATTTTTTTACTTCTTTTAGCTTATTGACATTGATTTGACTAATTTGAATGTCAACTCGAGGTTTGTATTATCACATTTGGTTTTCAGATCTCTTTTAAGCATATATAACCACATTAAGGTTTTTAGAGATTATTCATTTTTGTTCAGCATTAAGAGTTTTCTTAATTATTTTTCTAATTTTTATTAGAAATGTTCTAGAGGATTACAAGATTAATTATCATTAGAAATATTCTGAAGTAGCGTTTTGTAACACGTTAACAAGTATAAAGTTGTTCTTTGAAAATATACAATGAATTTTTCGGATCATTGTCTTACTAATATGTCTATATAAATGAAAATTCTTCTTATCTCTAATTTATTAGCGCTGATCTTCTAATGTTCGTTTAAAATATTAAATGACACATTTTTATCCATAACATTATCCACAAACATTCAATATCCTACACTGTTGGAAGACACAGTACCAGACACATTATCTCATTCATGTTTGGATGAGGATAGTAACTTTTTTCTTCTCGCTCTCGTCAGTGAATAAAACTGTCTTTCAGAAATCTTTCGTCTCTATTTTGGTGCACATGCGCCAATTGCATATAAAGATGTTTGTTTTTTAAATTGATAAAATACTTATTCGGCGATATTTTGCCATTAAAATTAAATTAAAAGCTATCTCATTATTTTAGTACTACTTTCTTCCTTTTCCAATTGCAACCGTAATCTTTGTCACACTAATTTTGGGTATTTGTTTCCATTTTTTCGAGATCCAAAGATTTTATCGCTCACAGAATATGTTCAGTGCGTTTATTGATTTATTTATTATCCGATTTTAATTCGTGTACACTATTCAATTATAAGTTAAATGATGGATGATTTATTTACTAATTCTAGAGGTTGACTTTTATCAATTTTGAAAAAAAATAAGAGTTCCTATTTTTCGAGGGTTGTATTCTGATCGATTTTTGTTGATACTTGAATATTTAAATAAAGCTACTAAATAAATTAGCAACGTATGACAAATTCCATTACATATATTTAAGAAGCCATAGAGGTCTTCAATTCTGAAAATGGGGTTTTTAATTTTTTTATAAAATTATTTAGATTCATCAATTAAGTTGTGAACTGAATTGAAAAGGAACACTTTGTTTTATATTAACTAAATTTATTCATAATATTCTTATTATAATGTTTTTCTGTTGTAATATATTGCAAATTAATATTTTCTTAGAAACATTTCTAATTATTCAATAATTTTATTAATTAGTTTTATATATTACAAAGTTTACAATGACAGGCAAAAACATTATTTACATTATATGTTTATACATGCATACATACATACATTCATATATATATATATATATATATATATATATATATATATACATATAAATAATTATATATATATATATATATATATATATATACACTTATATTTACATATTAAAAAATTACTACTAAAAATAACTTTTCAGAATAAAAATACCAAATAGCAACTAAACAGTTTAGACACAAATTTTCATTTACGTCATGTTAAAAAAAATAAAGTGGTTATTTAATGCTTTTACTAATTTCGTTTGTGTAAATATTTTGAAATAATATACAGATATAAATAAACATAACGTATCATTCCACGTTAATAATATATTAGATGAAAACAATAAAATTATCGTACTCCGTAGTAGTTTGGTGACTAACAGACCTTGACTAAGAATTTAAATATATCATTAGCTTATGTCATTTTTTTTAAAGAAGAAATTTAAAAACGTTGAAGTAAAGGCAGTGTAAATTAAGCATAAAAAACAGACAAAGAAATTGGACACTTGAATATATTGTACGATTAATTGTTTCTTTAAAAATATACATAATTATTGTTAAGGAAATATTAGTTATTCAAATACCAAATAAGCGTTTGTAAAAAAAATATGACAATAATATTTAAATATTTTTTAATAAAGAGGAATTTTAAAAATACTTATTTTATAGAAATAAATTAAAATTTTATTAGTATATAATTATTGTTTATATATATATATATATATATATATATATATATAAATAAGTGTGGGTTGTTTGATAAGTTTGCAAATTTCTATAATGTGGCGCCACCATTCATTTAGTAACATCACGGGTATCAAGTGTCACTTTTCAAATTAGCATAGGCGAAATTTTAGCTAGAAGGAACGCGTTATTCACGTTCTACAATGTTTGAAGCGAGCATTGTAGAAGTTGCTGGAAAAAAACGAGCAGACCTTTTTGTGTCGATTTGTTACCGTGGATGAAATATGATTCTACCACTACACACCTGACTTGAAGCAGCAGTCAAAGCAGTAGACAACGACAGGTGAAACTGAGCCGAAGAAGGCGAATACCGTTTCTCAGCTGGGAAGGTGATGGCCACTGTTTTTTGGGATTCTCAAGGAATCATCCTGATCAAATACTTAACGAAGGGAAAAACAATAACAGGAGCCCATTATGCAACATTATTGGACCGTTAGAAAGAAGAGCTGGGACAAAACGGTCGAGATTGGCGTACAAAAAGTGTCCTTTTCCCATTTTTTGGGATTCGTAACGAATCATTCTGATCGACTATTTAACGAAGGGAAAGATGACAACAGGAGCTTATTATGCAACATTAAAATATGGAAACATTTAAAAGAAGAGCTAAAACAATAACGGTCAAAAAAGTGCTCTTTCACCAGGACAACGCGCTGTCTCACAAATCGACCGTCGCAATGGAAAATTGCACGAATTAGGCTTCGAATTGATTCCTCATTCACCCTATTCTCCGGACTTGGCCCTGTGCGACTTCTTCCTCTTCCCAAACTTGAAAATTTGGCTCGGTAGGTAGTCCCCAATCGAGGCTGCGTTGAAAAATAAAATCGATTTTTTCCAAAAAACGGTGTTTAACTTTCTTTTTTACCATGTTTATCAAACGACCTTCGTATATATATATATATATATATATATATATATATATATATATATATATATATATATATATATATATATGTATATATATATATATATATATATATATATATATATATATATATTTATATGTATATATATATATAAATATATATATATATATAAATATATATATATATATATATATAAATGTATATATATATATATATATATATATATATATATATATATATATATATATATATATATATATATAGAAATTGAAACAAAATCTTTAATTATGAACGATGGACAGATATAAGAAGACTAACAAAGGTGTTTTAATGTGCAAGAATCGTTTTAGTTTAATACTGTAACTAATACAAACTCTTTAGAACCTTATTTTTCTTATTTATTATTTATTAAGACTATTTTTATACAACGTCGAACAATACAGTACAGTAGTAAAAATTAATGGTTATGTTGTTTTATATTATTTGTATGACGTCGGATATCGAATAAGATCACTAGTATACAATATTGCAAATTGAAAATTGGCGTGTTTGGGAACAGTTTTCATTTCGGAGCTATGTTTGTTGGGCGTAGCGCAAGGACATTAAGTGGAGTAACTGCACTGGCTTAACTTTCCGAGTGTCGCGTGTTAATGACACACAAATTACCATAATCTTTTTCGGTATTCGTGATATTAGTTATTTCAAGATGACACTGACATTATATACATGTAATTTATACGTTTTGTTGACATTTATTACACGCATTAAGGAACCGACATGTTCGTTTTTATTCCATTTATTCGTCTGTAATTATAAATTTATTTATTAATAAATGCAAATGTGATTTAAATGACGATTAATATATATATATATATATATATATATATATATATATATATATATATATATTATATATAC
This sequence comes from Acanthacorydalis orientalis, assembly GCA_034766995.1. NCBI lineage: Eukaryota > Metazoa > Arthropoda > Insecta > Megaloptera > Corydalidae > Acanthacorydalis > Acanthacorydalis orientalis. The sequence continues at coordinate 16,198,314 of CM068316.1, read as the reverse complement.
ATACACATACAAAACACATACATATTTTATACACTTTTGTAAAAAAATGCTTTTCTCAAATAATTACTTAGAGTATTTTCAGAGAGATGCTTTGTTCGCAAGTATATTCGTACAACTTCCATTCCATTAAGACAATTACTTTCACTTACAAATTCGTAATTTTCTCAAGCTTCAACAGTTCAGAGAAAACTAATTGAAAAACATACGCGTTTTAATGTTTCCTCTCTCTAAACTCATTAATGAAAACATTATAAGCACTTAAAATCATTCGTTTTCAGTTATATATATATATATATATACATATATATATATATATATATATATATATATATACATATATATATATATATATATATATATATATATATATATATATATATATATATATATATATATATATATAAACGTGTGTATTATGAGTCATGTTAATTATTTCCTGTCAAAGCTTAACATTTTGTATAAAATATTGATGTACGTAGATAAATGAATTCATTGATTTATTTACTTTTTGTATCTATCACATCAGCATATTTTGAATCGAATATGTATATTATTATTTTTAATTATAGTCTACTTTTTTATAAACTAGAATTGGAATTTAGCATTTAATTAACCTTGAATGGATCAATGACATGAACGTATGTTAAGTTTGTTATATAATATTTAATACGTTGAGTGAATGTTAAATATGTATTGAATTTAATTATAAATTATATATATATATATATATATATATATATATATATATATATGCAGTGACTAACACATAATTGACTGAAATATAATTATGAATATTTAAAAATGTTTGAAAATAGGTGACGTCGAGTACAGAGGTATAGATTTTTTCTGAAAAAAATACTAAATGGTATCGGTTAAATGGAACAGTACAGAAAAAAATCTTATTTGAAAAATGCTTACAACCTTTGAGAACACTTTAATAATTGAGCAGTTTTTTGCAAAGACCTACATATACATAATTTTTTTTAAAAAATAAATAGATGATACATTCAATCATATTTTCTTTTGAGCAAGGTTGGGTATTATTTTAACGCCCTATTCAATTATAAGAAAATATTATTATAAATTTGATGCTGTAAATATATTTTATGTATGAATATATTTCAACCGCATTGTGAAAAGTAAATTGAGTTTTATTAAAACCCAGTTATAATATTATTGCCTTATTTGCACAAAGAATGGAGAAAAACAAAGACGGAAACATTGGAAAAACTTATACATAGAATGCCCCTAATATGCTAATCAATCATCAAAAATAAGAGTGGTCACATTGATGAGTCTAATATTTAAAAATACAATTAGATTTTTTGCTTTTTTTTCTATAATCTGTATTTTAACATTACAATAAACATATATATATATATATATATATATATATATATATATATATATATATATATATATATATATAAATTAAGAATATACATTATTTATACCCAAGATATAGGACATTGGTTTATAGAAAGAGAAATGCCTGAATACTTATGAGCGGTAGTATATATATATATATATATACATATACAGAAAGGGAGAGAGAGTACAGAGAGAGATGTAACTGTTAAATAAAAATAATGTATTTATTATAAAATAAATTTCTGAATCTGTACTTGAATGAATTAGGTTCCTTTAAAAAAATCTTAGGTATATAAAAATTAAACACAGAACTTTAAATATATTAAATATTTTGATAGAATACGGCATTGTTGAAAATGATCTTCGGTCAAAATACTTTACATTTCCAAAACTTTTTCCAATGTTACATCCATGATACTTTTCTCGTGAATCTTAAGTAAAGTTTTTCAGAAGTTTCCTTTAACCTTATTTTAAATTTCTCCTCCTAATATTAAATTTCTTTTCTTAGTTGACATAATAATTTATAGAAACAGAAAGAAGTATACAGGTATTATAACTCACACGAATATGATGATTGTGGGATATTAATTATTTATTTTTATGTAACCATTGATGAATGATTATGGAATTGTTGTTATGATTAAACATATGTTTGTTTTTATTTTATATTTGTAGTCATTTTTGGTTAATTCTGTTGCGTCAACAATGTGAAACTTTCAATAAGCTTTTTATTATGTGTCTGTAATAGTTTGAAAAATCAGTAATGGATCAAGACTCCATAATTAAAAAAATACGAGCTTTACTTTAATTTTTTAAACAATTAAATAAAAGTGCACAACACACAGGCCTGTAGCCAGATCGTCATATTAGAAGGAGCAAGCATAATTTTTGAGGGGGTAAATGTCAAAATTGTTGCGGGTTACGGTGAAATGCACTGATAGAAAAGATTTTTTTTGTGGGAAGAAACGTTTTTAATCATCAAACCCATTTTTAATCACCAAACCCATTTTTAATCATCCCGCAGGAAGATTCTTTCAATGATTCTCCATGATTTTCAAATTTCCCAAAATTGCAGATTTTGTTAGGGAGGGGCAAACGGAATAAATAGTGGGAGCAATGCTCTCTCTTGGCTCTCTGACTACAGGCTTAATAACATAACATGTAAATATAAAGCACACATTTCAAAATACATTTTATGAAAGCACACATTTCAGAATACATTTTATAAAAGCACACATTTTACATGTACAATGATACACAAATACACTGAACTAAAGCGTGAAACTTTAGACATAAATAAAGAAATATAAATTTTTAAAACTTACTTGAAAGTCACTTATAAAAAATTATCAGATGCTAGTAGTATTGTCTATAAGAAAATTGTTTAAACCGTTAGATATATGCTTTAATAAAATGATTAATTTTTTATAGTTGTACTTAAGTCTACAGCATGTCTAATTTTTCATAATTAAATACAAATCTCGTGTATAAGTTTGAAAACTTCATTGAAAATATAAATTCACTCGCGAATTCGAATAAATTACATTTCGGTGGTAACAAAGTGTAAATTTTTGTGACCTCGAGTAAATGTTTTGTTTTTAGTTGTCTTTTCAGTAAACAAAATAAATACAAACGTTTATTTCTCAAATATATTACATTGTTTGATAAATATATAAATGATATACTTTTAAATGTATAATATTACATTTTTTCATCATTGTAATATTGCTGTGTAGCATGAAAGGTCTTTATAATGTCATGACCATTTTTTTCTCAGATTCCATACTGAAAAATGTTGTAATGTATATACTATTTTTTATGACAACTTGTATATATATGGTAGCGCGTTTTAAGATGTATAAACAGATATGTGTATATAAAATAATAATGCAGGGCAACAGTAGTGTAATGAGAAAGCAATAAGAACAAAACAATATAAATCTAATCTACAATTCTGTCAAGTCATATGTGCAAGGTGTCAGATATGTTTTCAGATCTGTTTTTTATACGTTTGTTGTTTTTTAATTCTCTTCCTGTTATAACGGCCTCTTTAAATATTTATATAAATTAACATTTCATAATAACTGTTCTGTATTTTTTTAAAAAAAAAAGAAACGTAATGGAATTATAAAATATTTACTTTTACACAGGAATAAATTCGTTGTTTGAAAATAATAACCTTTTTTACGACTCTTTTGCTTAAAACGAACTTCAAAATGAAAAATATGAAAAAAATTTAAACATGAAGACTTTCTTCCTTTTTTAATATTAATAAATTTAATTAAAATAAAGTTATTCATTTGTCAATTTTCAGTGCGCATTTTATACAAAGCATATGAATTGATTTAATAAAAAAAATTAAAATTAATCATTGAAAGTTTTGTATTTAGTAGTTAATCATATCAATAAAATTTGATTTTCTTCACTTTCTAAGATTTATAAAATATGTATTTTCTGTCAAAATTTTGTGTATGCTTACAAAAGCAATCGTTCACTTGACGTGCACTTGTTTGAAGAGGGAAATTTGATAAAAATCTGTAATCTATAGTTTCAGTTCCTGTTCCATTGAGTACAATTTTTCAATTGATCAAGTATAAAATTTGTGAAAATATCATAAAAATGAAAAGGAGTATCATTTTTGAAACCTTGGGAACTTCGATATGGTATGAAAAAGGTCATACTGAACAAAAAACTGGAGTTATTTCAGAAGAACATAGATTGATTATTAAGTACATTTTAAAATAATAAAAGAAATCAAAAAGGGGTAAATAAAAAAACATGTTGATAAAATAAAATTGCTGTATAATGCAGATTAATTTCTAAAATATTAATTTCTCTGTGCAAAAAATCATAAATTAATCAATGTAACAAAAAATCTTCTTTGGTTGGAAATGGACTTCGGCTTTTTATTAATTTTACTTCAAATTAGGTTATTGAATTAAACACGGAAAAGAAGCAAATAAGGGTACTTTTTTGTATGAGTTCAAAACGGGTGATAAACTGCTCATAAACCAAACGATACTTTTGATGTGTGAGTACTGTTAAGGAACGTACGATGCAATGGTGGTTCCAAAAATTTCGTACTGGGGATGAAATCCTTAGGGATGAAGAAGATCCCGAGCATCCTTCTTATGTTCATAACGACAAAGTGAAGGCGTTAGTTGAATTAGAACCACGCACAGCAATTTGAGAGTTTTCACAAAAGTTAGGCGTTAGTTATCCAAAAGTTTTGGATCACTTAAAAGAGCTAATGATATGAATTTGAAGGTCATAAACCGCAATTATTTTTCTACCAACATAACATATATATATATATATATATATATATATATATATATATATATTATAAAAGATAAGCTGTTTATTCATAATTCATCTATGTTTATTCATACTTTTTTTTACAGAAATTAGATATCGAGTTCCTAAAGATGCAAACAAGATATAAATGTATTTATCGAGTAGAAAATAACTATCTGAATATTACATACGGTAAAATTTCTTATCTATCAGATAAGAGCTTTCTGCCACATTATTCGCACCTTGAAAAACAGGATCTTAACAAACAATTGTTTGTATCATTCTTTAATATTTACTTATAAATTAATATGTTTTTTTATGACAATCACATGTCTAATGGATGAATTTGCACAGATTGTTGTGTTACTGAAACATTAATCAAAATTAATGCATTTTTTTGAGATTATTTCAATATATAATTGATTTTTAATAAAAATAAATGCGAATAAATATTTTTTTATTTCTCTTTAATTATATTTCTATATATGACTATAATTTAAATTGATAAAGTTAATTATTTTATTTAAAATTAAATACTGTTACGATTTTATTCATTAAACAAAATGTAATTGAAGAATGAACAATAATTTGATTTTCCATTCAGTGATATTCATATGACTTTAGGCAATTTTACCCCTACAAAACACCTAAAGGTTCATTAAACTGCTGAAAAAATATCAAAATGTAACATGTGAATAAAAGTTCATCCATATAAAGAATAAATCATAGAATGCAGGAGCTAGAGATCTCAGTTAGTTCGGTTAATACAATGATCATTCATTCATAAACTGTGAAGTGACAATGAGATCAGCCAAGCTTGCATAGTCAATGCTTCATTAATGCATTATTGACTTTGTAGTTTTTGTACTTGCATAATGTATACACGATTTATTACCGAGTTTAATTAAACGTTAACATACGTCCAGTGGATGTGTTAAAATGATGTTTCAATGAACTCTCCATCGATCTACCATATTGATTACAACAAAAAAAGCTGTCTACAAAACATTTTTTTCAAATCGTCAATACATGGAAAATTAGAATTACGTCATGCATTTGTTAGAGGACTGAAAAGAATATAGATCGAAAATTAACTAATCCGTTTTACATACAGATTCGAAATACACACGTTATTATATATTTTTTTCATAATAGGATTAGTACTATTATAAAGCATAGTACGCCATGTTGAAATTGAGAATACAAAAAAAATGAATCATCAGAAAAGTACGATTAAAATCGTTCTTTAAATTATATATTGAATGAAGAAGCAAGGTTCAATAAAATAAATAAATTATTTTGATATATATATATATATATATATATATATATATATATATATATATATATTAGGTGTAAAAATTAATTCGGTTCCTTTAAATTGAATCAATCAAAACTTTGTCTTGAAATGAAATATTTTCTCGTCGTTTTAGGATTTTGAAGTGACAACCTTAACATTTAAAAGCACTGTATATCTTGGTCAAGCAGTTGGCATAATTAAACAAAACAGTAGTTAACACGATAGCTCAATTTCCTGCCTCTAGACATCTCTCTGCCTGGCAGTCCTTCAGTTTCTTACTCCCAATAATTCCACTGCATCCTTCCCTACATTCTCTATCCATCTGAGCCTTGGTTTATCCACAGGTTTTCTCTTGCCTGGTTGTTCATCCAAGGCTTTTTTTGGTTCTCTTGAGTCCGGCATCCGCTCAGTGTGTCCTGCCCATCGCAGCCGAAGTATTTTTATAAAGAGCGATAGTTTTGGTTCCTTGCAAATTTTATATAATTCGAAGTTGTAGCGTATTCTCAATATACCTCCATCGTTTTACTAACCCAAATATCCATCTCAATATTAATCTTTCGACAGTGTCCAACGTTTCTGAGGTCTTAGCTGACATGATCCACGCTTCACCGCCATAAGATATGACAATTCGGATGAGGGTTTTATACAGTCGGATTCTGGTCTTCCTATGCACATTTTTGGATTTCATTATGCGCAAGAGCACGAAATATGTTCTATTTACTGCTGCTATACGTTTTTGAACTTCTTGAGATTCCTCATTTTCACTGGTGACGTTTGAGCCAAAATATGTGAAATTGTTTACAACCTAGAAATTGTAATCATCGACGGTGACGTTTTGATCTAAGTCAAATATGTATGTAATGTATTTTCTGAAACTTAATCAAAATATTAATCTCTTTTATAATATACGATTTCCGTGTTTACCGAAAAGATTAAGTTTTTATTACGAACTTAAATAGATTTTCCAGGTCAACCTTTCAGAAGTTATATATATATATATATATATATATATATATATATATATATACACACACATCTGAGTTTTTTCATCAGAGATGATGTCTTATTACCGCTGGTAAACATGTCAAATAAACCAATGTTTTTAATAACGCGGCTAATTGTGGTGTGCGAAACGCGCGACCCTGACCACAGGCGCATTGCCCTATACACAGACGTCGTCAACAGGCCCAACGGGTGGCTCCGCTTCGGCGGCCACTAGCCGACCAGACACACCCTGCGCGCGCGATGGAAAATCAATAGTAATTCCGACGCGTCTCGTCTTCTCACCACCGTGTTGCTATCTGATGCAGTAGTAGCGTGCCGACGGTCTCAGGGGGTGCAAATACACAAACTCACACTGACATCAACCGCCGTTGCAGACAGTCGATATTTCGATAAAACTACGTACGTTACGTGCCGCATATTTTTTCTTCTTCTGGTTTATCATTATTTATTCCTGTTGTTACGAAAGACATTTATTGCATTCACGGAGATTGTTAAATTCAGATTTAGCGTATCGTTCAATTTTATTCATACATTCATTTTAATAAGCTGACGTTTTTTATTACGTTTATGTTTATTCTTCGTCCCCGAAAAGAACAGTACTTTGTTGAAAGTTTTAGTATTTATTTGTTATAAAAGATACGTTTCGCTAATCAATGGAAATCAAATACTTGTTAAATTGAGATTTCGTGTTAAATGAGTTTTTTAATACCGTATGTTTTCATTTTACTCATTTTCTGTTTCAAATATGGACAAAAAAGCTTCATTTAATAGAAAGGAATTTGTGAACTTCTTTGTGCAATTTGTGCCTTTGTTCATAATGGTTATTAAATTTATCGTACGTATTTTAATTCATATAACTTTACGAAACATTTTCAGTTTTAAAATGTATTATGTTCTCTACCATTTAATTAAAAATTCTTAATATTTCCATCAATTTTTGCAAGTTAAACAAAAAACTCAATAATTACTTTGCCAATATTAACAATTCAAAGTTCAATTCATTCTAGAAATGGTATGGAAAAATATTAGTATGAAAAAGGTATGACCTTATTCTCATGAATACTTTTCTTTCTCTCTCACTTACACTACGTACATACACAAATATATATATATATATATATATATATATATATATATATATATATATATATATATATATATATATATATATATATATATATATATATATACACTTAGGCGAATTAGCGTTCCATAGAGCTGAAAGCCGTGTAAAAATGATCTAATTGAAATAATATGAAAATTATTTTTTCATTAATCTTAGGATAAATATTTTCCAGAGACCCGAGCCTGTTTCTCAACATATAAAAAAAAGACTTGCCTACAAATTTAAAGCCAAATCTATAAAATTGAGTTGTGTTCGAAAAATTAACCGTTTGTTGTATTATTTAAAATGAATGCTTGTATAGATCTAAGTAAAAATCAGTTATTTTATGCTAAGCATTATATACAGGTGGTCCATAATTTATGACGGGACTTTTTTCTTCGAAAATGACAATGGTAATGCAGTGACAATCACTGGAGAACGATATCGGATCATTCTTGTATGGCCTGTAGTGGAAAATGGATCTGAAATGTGGTTTCAGAAAGATGGAACTTCGTTCTATACTGGTGAAGCCATAATACAAGTTTTAAGAGACATTTTTGGAGATCGAATAATTTCGAGAAAATCTGCAATTGATAGACGATCACGGTTTCCAGATCTAACGGACCCTGACTTCTTTTTGTGGGGTTACCTAAAAGGGAGAGTGTATGTGAACAAGCCTCGAACAATTTCACAACTACAGGAGAACATTCGCACAGAAATTAAGGCACTATATCCATCGACACTAACAGCTATCACAGAATGTGCTGTAGAAAAAGCCCGTCTATGCGAAACCGAATATGGAGGGCATTTAAAAGATTTTGTTTTCCGTCCATAGTGTGAACAAGTCTTCTATTTTTGTACTTTATTATAATCAAATATGAATAAAAATAATTAATAATCAAAAAAGTTATTGACTGTTCAAAACCCGTCGCGATTTATGGGCCACCTGTATTAAGAAACAAATAAAAGTAAGCAATAATCAAAATGATTAATAATCTTCTTTTTAAATTTTTGATCAGAATTTTTTTTGTGGTTTATGAAGTGAGAAAAGAACTCATTTGTGAAACAGTTGTATATATTTTACCAGAGATAGGCGAATTAGCGTTGCATAGAGCTCAAAACCGTGTAAAAATGATCTGATTGAAATAAAGTGAAAATTATTTTTTATTGCTCTTGGGATAAATATTTTCCAGAGACCCGAGCCTGTTTCTAAATTATAAATAATTTAAAACTTCAATTTGATAAATTCAGACAGTAACTGCAGTAAGTTTCTCATGCTTTCCTTCCGAAGGAAAGATTGAGTACAAATAATCTGTTATGCTCAAAAAACCGAAATAACAATTACGTTTGAGATTGATACTCTGAAGTTTACTTAAGGAGGAATTCTATGTTAGCTTTACGGATCGTTTTGTTTTGAAGTTACGGCTCTAACAGATAAATATAGAAAAACACAAATGAACACTATTTACTTGTATATCAAGAGCATAATATTAAGCATTCTCAAAAATTGGTCATATCCTTAAAATGGGTGATTGATAAGGGTTCTGATATCTCATGTTATTTGCATTATTATTGGGAGTAATGTCGCTAAGTTTTGTTTTGATACGTCAAAGGGTGTTAGAAGGTATAAGAAAAAGATAGACAGGCATTATATATATATATATAGAGAGAGAGAGAGAGGGCAGAGAAATGATGGGGATTGTGGGTGTAAATTCATTAGTGTAAAACAAAAAAAGGAAAATTATAGAAAACCATTATTAAAAAAAATGTTTTATATCATGAAGCATATCTTTTATCTTCATATTAGTAAAAAAATCAGTACAGGCTTGTAATAATATATTATATAAAAATAGTATATGCATTACAATAATTATGAAATGGATTAGTCCAAACAGAATGAGTCGAATGAATGATAATTAATGATCTAATTTTGATAACTACTCATGTTACGGTTTACTAATTTGAACTGATGTTTCTACTTTATTATTATATACAATAATGAAAAAAGGTGATCAATATAATTCCATTTTTAAGAATATATATATATATATACACACATACATAAAGAGAAAGAAAGAAAAGAGATAAAGTTAAAAAAGAAAAATACTGTCATTATTAACACGTACTTACTTAGTTAATATACATTTTTGTAAATTAGGGTTTTTAAGTTCATATATATTTGAAAATATTTTGTTATTTTATCTTTAAACATATTTCATTATTTTCATATATAATTTTTTTCTTCTAATATCAACGAATCGATTTAAAGAAAAATTAAATAATATATATATATATATATATATATATATATATATATATATATATATATATATATGAATTATATCTGATTATGTGACTTGTAATGTATTGATAAATGTTGAAATTGTTCTTTGTCAAATTTAAATATTTTAATAAATATTTTAAAATTATATTGTGTCATAAAAATAAATCATAATTCTTTTCATTATGTTTTAATTAAAAAACATAATGGTTATCAATTGTTATGAAACATTTACATAGTGTTTTAAATGTCTGAAAATGTAGCTGAATGAAATCTGTGTATTATTTGCTACCCCTAGTATTAAAACAATCTAAAAAAATAGTTTTGTTAATGTGATAAGCTTAACAATTCAGATTCTTTAATATTTTCCCAGATTTTTTTTTAAATTAGTTTACTATTAAATAAGTTATAGGCATATATATATAGGTCGTTTGATAAATTTCTATGACATGGCGCCACCATTCATTTGATAACGTCACGGTTATCAAATCTCACTTTTTAAACTTGCATAGGCGAACTTTCAGTCAGAAGCGACGCGTTGTTCAAGTTCTACAGATGTTTGAAGCGAGCACTGTAGCAATTGTAAGAATGGGAAAAAGTTGCAGGCCTTTTTGCGTCCATTCATCACCGTAGATGAAACATGATTCGAAGCAGCAATCAAAGCAATGGACAACGACTGGTGAAAGTGCGCCGAAGAATACGAAGACCGTTTTGTCGACTGGGAATGGTGATGGCAACTGTTTTTGGGATTTTCCAGGAATCATTTTCATCGATTGCTTAACGAAGGGAAAAATGATAACAGAAGTCTATTATGTAACATTAATGGACCGTTTGAAAGAAGAGCTGAAACAAAAACGGCCAAGATTGGCGCACAAAAGTGTTCTTTCACCAGGACATCCCGCCGACTAACAAATCGACCGTCGCAATGGCAAAATTGCACGAATTAGGCTACGAATTGATTCCTCATTCACCTTATTCTCCAACCTTGGCCCCGTGCGACTTCTTCCTCTTCACAAAATTGGAAATTTGGTACGGTGGAGAAATTCTTGTCGAATGAGGATGATATCGTAGCCGTCAATGCATATTTCACAGACTCGATGGACTAAGTGCATGAGCCCCCTCAATGGAGATTATTTCGTACTAAAAAGTGTTCTTCCACAGGGACAAAGTGTCTTTCCATAAATCGACTGTCGCAGTGGCAAAATTGCACGAATTAAGTTTCGAATTGATTCCTCATCCACTCTATTCTGCTGATTTGGCCCCGTACGATTTCTTCCTTTCCCTAATTTGAAAATTTGACTCGGTGGGAAAAAATTTTCGTCGAATGAGGATGTCATCGCCTCCGTCAATATTTTGCAGACTCGATGGACTAAGTGCATAGCCCTCAATGGAGATTATGTTGAAAAATAAAATTGATTTTTTCTAAAAAAAAAACGGTGTTTAACTTGCTTTTTTTTCATACTTGTCAAACGTCCCTCTTATATTATATATATATATATATATATAGTATCACAAAATGTATAAAATATTTAGCAGTAAAAGCATGAATAAATTGTTACTGCTTGACTTTATTACTAATGGTACTTTGTTGTTACAGCAGATGACAAAGGGTTGGAACAATACAGGCTCTGATATATTCTGAATAATGATGTAAGGGGTCAGCACAAAGAACAGCTATTGTAAATCATATTTAATATTCCTTCTAAATATAACAGCCATCATTAAATATGTTTTTAATTGTAACCTTTATATATACCAGGTGTATAAATGTCGTGATTTTCAAACTGGTTTATTAGTTAATTTAGAAAATGATTAAGCCCTAAGTGTAAAGTGTTACGGAATATTTTAAAAGCAGCTGTGAATGCTGTTATCATTTAACTGCATAAAAAATAATTTTTGAGGAACTTAATACTTTATTTTTATGTGTTAGTAAAATGCTCTTCATTATATATATATATATATATAACGTTACTGACAATTAAATCATAAAGATTACGAAGAGCTTAATAAACGAATTTCATAATTTTTTATTTATAAGATAATGAAGGTATCTGTAAAATTTACTTTTTTTAATCAGGTATTTGTATATAAAATTTTGTCAATCATTTGAGTATAAAAATATACGAATTTGAAATATTTAAAGATTTTTAAGTCGTTTAAAAATCTGGCAAATAATTGCTAAATAGTTGCTCTGGCCAAATAATTGCTAGATATATATATATATATATATATATATATATATAATTTATCAAATATTTTTATAAAATTGTTGAAATAAATTTGTTAGTGCGATGTAAAAACTATACAGAAATTTATTTTTTCTGAATATTTCTAAATAGTTTAAAAAATAACGGGAAGAATAGATATCTTCGTTATCTAATTAGCATATTATGAAATAGTGTATCTGTTCTGTTAAACTAGTATTTTCATCAATGTCTGAAATGTGTATTACTGTCTGAACGATCTTTAATATCTCTGACAATCGTACGAAAAATGAAAGAATATAACTTCTAATAAGAAGACACGCGCGAATACATCCCTGCTCTCTGCTGATGAACTGAAATAACAATATATGACAGTTCGCTGTAATATAAGGGTAGTGGTAATATTGTCACGTAGAAATTGTCAATAAACTCTTTGTTTGTCAGTCTTTCCAAGACATTTAATATAGTTGTTTAATTTTCAGTTTATGAACAACAACGTTTGATATAAATATGACGTTCGATTTAATTAAACCTGATACATAATTTAATTGAGTGAATGAAATTCAATATTTAATGACACACGACCCTTCTCCACTGCCACAGAGAAATTTGTGGTTAGATGATCAAACAATATTATGATGATATTAATGGGGAGTTTGTTTATTATTGTACCATTTATAATATGCTGAATTTATAACACTTCTATCAAAAATGTATAGTAATGGACACATGGTTAATTTATTAAACATAAATAAATTCAAAAATAGAATTTTTAATGTTTTTACACTTTAAGTGTAACATATAATCATATATCATATATATATATATATATATATATATATATATATATATATATATATATATATAACTATATGGTATAAACCAATACTTAGCTTGTATACAAATAATTTCTGTACGTTGAAGGAACATACTCTATTTCATTTGCCATTTATTTCTGAAGAAAGTTCTTTGACAAAGGTTAAACTTTACTGTATTATAAAACGATTTGAAAACAAGCCACAATCAAAGGTTTATCGTTTAATAACGGTTATCGACTTTATAGTCTCTTGTAGTCTACAATATGAACACGAAAAGAAAGAAGATATGATAGGAAATACTAACAGGGATTTTTGTTATTTTCTACAGTATTGGAAATATTACAAAGTCAATATGAAAATATTAAATGTTGCTGGTTATTGCAAAATCTATTTGTTCATATATTTGAAATTAATATTAATTGTGATAAAGAAAAAAAATGTAAATATAAAAACACTGCAATATGTGTTGATTCGAACTATTTACAAATTTTTTTGAATTTCTTCAGTAAGTAAAAGTAAAAATAAAATGGCATTACAAGAAGTATTTGTAGTTTTGCATCGTACGGAAGAAATATACATAGAAAAATAAAATTTTACTAAAATTAGGAGAGTCAGCAAATATAACCTTTAATAATACATTTATTACCAGCACATTTTTTTAAAAAAAATCATGATTTCCCAAAAAAATTACAGTTTTTTGATTTTTTTTGTTGTGATTAAGTATTTTTGAAGAAAACCTCGGTAAATTGTATAATTATTAAATTATATATATATATATATATATATATATATATATATATATATATATATATATATACAAGTACATACACAATAAAGTTGCGATAGTTTGACCTATTATTTAACCACTAATCTGAAGCTGAAGAAAGTGAAACTAAAGAGGTACAAATATACTCAGTTTTATTTTTTTATGTACATTTTTATTATTATTAAAGGTACACTTATGTGTTTTTATACCTGTGATCCAGTTTGTGTAGTTTTTTCGAAACGGTTTTATACGACCGTTTGTGGCGTCACAACAAAATGTGGCTTCATAAAAGGAAACACATTGTTGTCAGTACGTCCTTCCAAACAAAGTTTATAGAGACAAGATCGATGTGTTTCCAACTATGCAGCCACAATTTGTGCTGACAAAAATTCTTGTGCGAAACAACTATTTTTGGTTTCCAGATACAGTTTAGAAACATAAAATACATTGGTTCCCAGCAAAATACCAGCAGATAGCTCAAAAGTTGAGACCGATCGTGGTAGAATACTAAAAAAGAGACTAAACGATACCAAAACCATGTCAAAGAAGACACTTTTTATTGCTGTTTTTATTTATATGACTGTATAAACTGATTAATCCCTCAATGCAATGAACCGAGTTAACTCGGGTTCGAGAAATTGATTTTTTCCGCGCACCTGAGTAAACTAGTGAGAGCTTAAATTTTGTTTTCACGCATAGGTATCAACCGAATATATATGCTAGAGTCCCGTACGCATCCACTAAACCAGAAAAAGTTGCATGTACACATTTTTTTTGCAACTTTCTAACAAGATTTGTTAATGTTCTTTTGTGTACAATGAAAATAAAGAATAACAAAATTGATAGAAATACGACCGCTTTTTGATTTTCAAATGGTGCGTTAATAGCTTAATAAAGATTAGTTATAAACATATTTATATCAGTTTATAACATATAATATTATTATGTAAAAAAATAATTACTTTTTGTCAGTGCTAATTTATTTGAAAGCAGTTGAGAATCATCTACTCTTACTTCCTCCACAAAAAAGATATCTTGATATATAAAATTATTTTCACAAATGAATTATTTTTCACTCCACAAACCATAAAAACACAGAGTAAATTTTTTTGCAGTTCGGTGCTCTGAACATGATGGAATTGCCAGCAAAATTCGCATAAGCAGTCATCAAAAATGATTAATAATAATTTATTGATCTTTTTGGACCACAAAAACTTATCTACAGTTTGTGGGGTGAACACAGAATTCATTTAATCGAATATAGTCGCAGAGTCAGAACTATATTGACTTATTTCATACGCCCATTTCAAGAAAATCTTTATAGCATGGAAAATATTTATGGCGACATTAAAGTGATTTAATAAATTGTTCTCTTATTGGTTAAATATTCCTCTCCACGAGTATTACTTCATCTTTTTTTTTACATTTCAACAATTTAACTTCTAAGTTTTCTCTTTCAGTAATTTCTTTTGAACCTGTTTGTATTTTAAACTCATTTTCAAATAACAACCACTCCTTACTGTTACCATCAAACAAATTTGTCAATTCAAATATGAAATTCAAACAAAGTTGTTAATCAAATAAAGGGAAAAACTTCGATGAAATATGATACATAACTGAGACTAGCAGACAACATGCATAGGAAACAATAGATAAAATTTATATTGCTACATCTCTATCATTCAAGTCAAAAATAAAATATATTAATGTCTTAGTAATTTTAAAAGTATGAAAAATCCCAATAGGAAAATAAGCATATAAAAAAAACATAGTAAATATTTACATTTATGTTTCCTTCTTGATGAATATAATGTATATATATATATATATATATATATATATATATATATATATATATATATATACTAGGAGGCATCGTCCTGTGCTTCCTGCGCTCACCAACCCCCGGGCTCGCAACGCTCACCCAACTGTCAATTATAAGCATGCATATGTAACCGAATAAATATCAAATAAATAAGTCAACGTCATGGATTTATATATATATATATATATATATATATATATATATATACATATGTATATATATATATGTATATATATATATATATATATTAGTATGTAAATAGTAGAGAATATGTATTTATTTACATGTATATATGTATATATATATATATATATATATATATATATATATATATATATATATATATATATATATATATATATATATATATATATATATATATATATATATATATATATATATATATATATATATATATTTATATATATATGTACATACAAACGAGTATCATATGTCGTCGTTTCTTACAGAGTGTTGCAATGTGGCACAAAAAGTGAGACAGTGATTTACTATAATAAATCTAAGAATATACTATAAGTAATTGTCTAAACAACAGAAAAGAATAGTGCTTCAAAAAAATGTAAAATATACTGCATGATGAACAGTTTTTGTAAGAATGGAATGAACTAATGGAAGCTCTCCAAACCAAATTCACAAATAAGATGAAGTTTTAATAAAAAAAACTGGTATCACGAATATCAAATGAACTTCCAGCTATATACGTGCTATCAGATTAGTTTAAACATTAATATTTTTATTTAATCAATATTTATACGTGAGCATGTAGGTGTGTAAATGCTTCTTGTTGTATTCGATAAAAGTTTTCTTATTATTATGTTTGTATATACGTCCTTCGAATAAATAATATATACTATTTTTTATGCTGTCTCCAAATAACAACTAAATAAAATTACTTTTGTTAACATCCCCCTTTTCTTACCTTGAATAAAATATTAAACACGCACACATTTTCTGTAATGCCACACATTTTTAACAGTTATATACAAATAATAAAATACGTATGTGACTTGTGTTACTTCTTGGATATAAATACATACATATATATATATATATATACACATATATATATATATATATATATATATGTATATACATATATATATATATATATATATATATATATATGCTGAAGCCTTATGTATACTACTATTGTACATAAATATTCGGAACAAATATTACATAATAAATGTTATATAGTTAAAAATAATACAAGAGCATATTTCATACGAGATGTTATTTGATCTATGTACATATTTTAAATCAAAAATTCGTAACAGAACGTACAAAAAGTCACATAAATAAAGAGAGATTCAACAATACACTCATCCCTGTTGGTGTACACACAACGCAACTTTAATCGATCATATTTGGCAGCTGAGAACCTTCCAGTTCTCTGGACTCGTACATTTGATATCATGCAACAGTCACATACATAAAATACAAACACTGTAGAAGTTTTTGTTAATCGAGTGGGGTGTGTTCGCGCAGCTATGAATCACCAAGTTTACTTTATATAAAAAAAACACACCCCATTGTGAGTATAACATGACCTTTCGTCAAATGACCGCGTCGAATGAACATACTTCAGCTGGTAATTTATTTCGTAAGAATAGAAGTTTTATATCGAAGTTAAGTTTTTGTCCTCTTTGACATTGAGTTAAAGATCTTTTTCATTCACTAGGTATTAAATATGACATTATTATTTCATATAATATAGTTGGCATTACCATGTTCAGCTTAAATATTATATAATTTATGTTCTTGAATAAGGGTTTTATAAAAAGAGAATTTGAATGCAACATGTACTATTGTGGGATTTGACACACATAAAACACATTGTATTTTTTTTCTTTCTCTTATATACACATTTACATTTTTATAATCTCGGAATAGTCTATAGAAACTCACAATACATGTTCACTTATAAAAATTATACAAAAATATACATACATTTATATTGAAACTGATTATTTTTCACTTCATTAATTTCTATTAAGCAAACACACAAACACACACACACATATATATATATATATATATATATACATATATATATATATATACAGGGCGCGAATAGTATTTGAGGACAATTATTTTTTAAGTTATGACTCTCGTTAAATCAAAAAAAATGTTTTTATTTCCTAGAAATTCAACCATGGAAGATAAAAAGTTAACAAAAGATATGAGAAAATATGCAGTCGTTATTGCCGTATGTGCGGCACACAGAGTTTTAGAAATTGACAACTTTCTAAATATTCTAAGATCTTTAACACACAAAGTTCGGATGGAAATGGAAGCCTTTGGCGAGGATATTTTAATTGTATCAAAGAGTAAAACACATTTTAAACATTCGAACATCATAGCGACACCGTAATTTATCCAATGTGTTCAAAACTTTATCGATAATAGTCCCGGAAAATCAATGAGGGCCACTGCCAAAGAATTTTAAGTGTCGGAGCGGCCTATCAGAACTTTTGTGTGCGAAGACATCCGATACAAGTTGTATGCACTGAGGAGACACTAATTCATGTTTGTAAAAAGATACAGGAAAACCGCTTGACCCGTGCCAAGCGGTTACTTAAGAGATTAAAAACTGTCATAAGGTTTGATTCTTCTTTGATGAGAAAAATTTCGACCAGGACCAAAATTCTAACAGGAGAAATGACAGATTGTTGTGTGCAGATCATTCTGATGTCCCCAGAGTGATATACACTAAGTTTTCAGCAACGGTGATGGTTTTAGGAGTAGTGAGTAACGAAGGTCATGTCATGCCACGTCGCATCTTTTCACAGGGTTTTGGAATTACTGCTACTGGATACATTGATATTATGGAGACAGTTGTTAATCCCTGGATAGATGGAGTACTTAACGGAAAGCCGTACGTGTTTCAATAAGACTCAGCACTTTCTCACAAAGTCCAGGTAACTCAAGAATGGATGTCAAACAATCTGTTCGATGATTTAACACCAAACATGTGGCCTCCAAACTCACTAAATTTAAATCCCATTGACTATTACGCTTGGAGCGTTGTTGAAAGGGAGACTAATCCATATCGTCACAATACCATAGATCCATTGAATTCCTCCATTTTCCAGATGATGTTCGAAATGAATAAGGCCCATGTGGTGCAGGCATGTCAACGATTCCGATCTCGTACTGAAGCTGTCACCGAAGCCAAAGGAGGACTTATAGAATAATCTGATAAGAAATCTAATCGAGAACACGTACACACATTTTTATTAAATTACATCTGATTTTTGCTCGGTTGGAGATTTTTTTATTAAATTACCAAACATGCCCTCAAATATCACTCGCATCCAGAGTATATATATATATATATATATATATATATATATATATATATAAGTAATACTCATATATATATATATATATATATATATATATATAAGTAATACTCATATATATATATATATATATATATATATATATATATATATATATATATATATAAGTAATACTTAAGCCAAGAAGAGATAGAAAGAGAATAGTATGGATACGAAAACAAACAGGAGTCACAGATATAATAAGAAGAGTAAAGAGTCTGAAATGGAAATGGGCGGGACATATCGCAAGAAGAGAAGACAACCGATGGACAAGAGAAATTATTGACTGGGAACCAAGGAATATGAAAAGACCCAGAAAGAGACCAATGAACAGATGGGATAAGGATATTAAAAACTTTCTTGAAAAACTGTGGAAAAGACAGGCACTGAATCGAACAAAATGGAAAATCATGAAGAGGCCTTTATCCAGCAGTGGATTAGCAGGGTCTGAAGATGATGATGAATACTTAAGGGGTTTATTTGTAAAAAGTTCTGGTAGTCAATTTTCTTTAAAATCATGCGAGTTTCTATAGTCTACTGGCAGGAAATAGATACTCAAGTGATTCAAAAGGATAAAGATCATTAGAATAACACATCAATGGAATGACAGATAGCAAACAAGATTATAACTTTAAAATAAAAATAAATGCTTATAATGAAAATAGTTAATTATTATAAAATAAATCAGTTACCAAAAATGTTAACTGGAATTAATTTATTAGCAATGGTAAATCAATTATTAAGAAAGTTATAAATCAGATAAAAATGAAATTGACTTTGACTTTTTGGACGAAAAAAATCAACAATTAATTCGACTTTTATGAATGCGCTTTGAAAATTATGGCATTGTCATAAAAATTGAAGGTGTTAAAATAAAGATAATACTAGAATACAACGCAAGTCAAATTTGTAGACTGTCCTATGATATTGATATAAGTATGAAAATTGTAGATTATACATGCGTAGACCAATAACATGATTATCCCTAGAATATTCTAAAAAATAGTTTGTGGTATTAAATTTATAATTTTTCACATGAATCGTCACAAATTCTTAACGTTGGACATTTTATAAGTCTGATATAATTAGTTTATGATACTGAAATCTTGAAAATTGTATTGTTTAGTTTCACAATCTAAATGATTAACATAAATAGCACAATTTAACTGTGGTTCAAACCAAACGTAAATTCAAAGTTTAAAAATTTAAGAACATTCTTTAGACAAAAAAAAACATTAGATACAATTCTCTTTTGTCAATCAAAGTCATTGTCATTCACTGTCAGTCATTTTAGTAATTACCAGAATTAAAATAAAATAGGGAAATTTTAAAACTAGTTCCTCGTACAAATTCATGCCATTAGATTCGGAATTCTAAGAATCTGTACGAATGCGCGGCACTCGTTGCCTTTGATAATACGTTGGATTGTTAATGAATGTGTCACGAAATGTCAGTATTGTTAAAAAGAGTAAATATTTTTATGATAAGATAGCAAAACGTGGACGTGTTCAAGGACCTTCAATGTTGTAATGTAGGTTAAATAAACATAATTAAATATTTCAAGACTGGATGGAAGATATTTTATTTTTTAAAACATTTCTCTTTTCGTATACATAAAACTCTTTTTTCAACATAGATGCGATGTATAGAAATTACATTTAAATAAAAATCAAAGTTATTATTCATACATAATGTTCCCAGGAACATGTATAGAATACATATACAAGTGTATAATACATTTCAATATGTGACAGTAATGTTATATGAATTCTTTATGTGATAATTTCGACGAATTGACTTAAAATATTGAAATTATAGTGATTGAAGTTTTACTGGTATATATGTAGGTGAATTAACTGTCTGAAATTCTGAGGGAGATTCATCGATGTGAATAGAATTAATGAAGTTTACGCCATTGAATAACCTATTGTTGGATAAAATCTCGGTGGTGGCATTTATATTTTCCCATGGTTACAGCAAATCATATTTAAAGTTTACCTTGTTACAAAGCATTTTATATATATATATATATATATATATATATATATATATATATATATATATATATAAGGTTGGTGTAAAAATAATTGCGGTTTTATTATTTTAAGTTTGGTGTCGATTTTTCTAGTTACCGTTATCATTTGTTATAGTCATGTGATACATCATTGTAAACAATGAAATTAGCACTACTGATTTCAGTTTGTGTCTATTGTTTTCATTCCTTAGTGTTGTTCGATATAACCTCTTAAATTAGTCATCGAAAAAAGCAAATTCGTGCGATTTTGTTACATGAGATTAAATTGGGAATGAAAGCAACAGGCATTGATCGAAATATCAAATTTGTTTTTCGCGATGAGTTAATTAGTGAACGTATAGTTCAACACTGATCAAAAATTTGTAATGGAAACGAAAGCCTTGATGATAAGGAGGGCGTGGACGTCCTTCAGTTATAAATAACAATGGTTTAAGAACCATTATTGAAGCAGACCCACATAAAACCGAGAGGCAGCAGAAGAACTCGATTTTTATCATTCAATAATTGTTCGACATTTGAGTCTAATTGAAAACAAAAAAGCTGGATGAATGGGTGCCGTATGAACTAAACGATTGTCAAATAATTCGGTGATACGAATTTCTTTTGGGTAACAAAAATGATCCCTTTCATGATGGCACTGTCACAGGTGATGAAAAGTGGATCCTCTACAACAACCGGAAATGTTCATCATAGTGATTAGACCAAGGAGAAGCACCAAAAAAGTTTCCTAATTGAAGCCTCATGAAAAATTGATTATGGCCACCGTTTGGTAGTCGGCAGGTGGCATCATTCACTACGACTTCTTAAATCCTGGTGAAAAAATATTAGCAGAAAATTACTGTCAGGAAATTGGAAAAAATATATGAGAAGCTGCATCGTTTACGGCCAGCATTAGTAAATCGAAGAGGACTAATTCTTCTTCATGACAATGTTCGACCACACATCTTACAAATGACTTTAAAAAAAGGAAATGAAATGGGTTATGAAACCTTATCTCGCCCACCTTATTCTCCGGATCGATCTCCGACAGATTAACATTTTTTTTAAACATTTGAGTAATTTCCTACGAGGGAAGGTTTACAAAAATCAAGAATGAGCTCAAAGCACTTTCGATGAATTCGTTAATTCAGGACTCCATAATTCTATCCTGCAGGAATAAACAAACTTGTTTCTCGTTAGAAGACATGAGTGCAGGACAATGGTCTTTATTTTGATTAATAAATATAATTTTTAACTGATATACTTGATACATAAAAACCGCAATTATTTTTGTACCAACCTAATATATATATATATATATATATATATATATATATATATATATATATATATATAAAGAGATCCAGAGAGAGACATGGACACTTCTTCTCTCATATACACTTATCAGAATAAATAATGAATGAGTTTGATAAAATACGATTTCAAAGATAGAGAGGTTGTATCTAAATAGTTATCATGTTAGTTCACTGACGGATGTGTCAGGAGTTTGATTCAGTTTAAGTGACATATGTTACCTTTCATTAGGAAACGAACCATCTTCATGGTAAAAGTGTTATTTATAATTAATAAAGTAAATGTAAATTCTGTATTCATTTTCATTTTTTTCCGTCTATATTTTCCGATATAGAAACGTTTGAAAATTTAAAAAAGCTCCATGAATTCATATATCTTAGTTATATGATATTTACATTGATAGCAACAATCATTTTTCCAACATGCATATAGATAATAAATTTGTAATTGAGTAGGTAATGTAGAAATAAAAATGAAGCAATGAACTTAATTATAACAGAAACTCACTTAAAACTATCACTTGAGTATGGTGGAACCAGGTGGTGAAAGCACTTTTCTCTTGAAATAGAATACTGGATATGGATGCACTTACGTATAATGGTAAAGCGAAAAGTTCTGTGTTTTTCATAATAAACATAGAATTTATTAATATTTTGTAAAAAAAAAAAACACTAAAAATATTCATTCATTTTCAAAACTTTTCTAGAATCTTTCTTATATATGTTGTATGGTACTCCACCTTTATTGATAATAACATCTATCAATCATTCACCAATGAATCACTCTTTAAAACATCATTGAAATATTCTTTTAACTATTTATTGTTAATTTCAATTTATGTGCATTTATATGAAGATTACATTACATTACCTTCAAATCGCGGAAATTCGAAAAAAATTTAAAATAGATCTAAACCAAAATCAAAATGAAAAATAAGAAAAAAGTGGTATGTGAAGACTATTTCATTTGTAAAAGTGAATTTAGCTACAATACCAAAATTGCAATATGAGAATATGTTTTTGAAACCTTTTAAAGTACTTTTTAATAACATTTTTTTACTACTTTTATTAACATTCTTTCTTTCATAACATTTTTCATTGTAACAAATACTTGCTTTGTGTATTAATTATATAAATATATGAATAGTAAAATATCAGTAGTAAGAATTTTTTTAATACATTGTACACATTTAGGATGATGAAAAATATTTTTTTCTATGCTTTTGTTTGGCCCATCAGTCATATGTTTCGTTAGTCAATCCTATATAAATTATTTGTTCGTTCCTAGTAAATGCATACATAGATGATGCATTTCTATATGTACTTTTTTCAAAAATATTTTTTCATAGATTTTCCCACATTTCCATATTATTTTTTTACAAAGACCATCAAAAACTTCGATCAAAAATATTCAATAATCTTTGATTGTTGCTTAGACATATTTCGATGCAATCATCTTCAGAAAGCTAAGGTATAGAAAAAAATTTGTTCTGTACCTTGTCGCTCTGAACATGATAGTATCGCTATCGAAATGTGCATAAATAACAATCAAAAATTATCAATAACTGTTGAACATTCTTGATAAAAAAATGTAGTTTGTGGGGTGAGTGAAAAACTCATTTGTTAAAGCGATTTTAGTCACCGTAATAGAACTATGCGAGGGGCTTTAGCAAATAAACCTCTTTTAAAGGTTGCATTCTATACGATTCATAGAAAAAAAAAACAGTAAAAAATTATGTTACAATTTTTTTGGGAATTTATAATAAAGTTATAAGGGGATTATTGATATACAGGGAAATGAAGAGAGGGATTTAAGGAATACACACATTGTCATAGTATTCGATATATAAATTTAGATATTTTTACTTAAGTTAAATATAATTTAATTATAATTCAGTTAAGTCCTTAAATTTGTATTAAATTAGTGATGGTCTTGTGATTTTTTCCTTTAATTATCCGAATATTAACATAAACTGCATGTAAATACCTCAGTCATATATGTAAATCGCAAAATAAGAAACATGTGTTTAATAACAGAATTAAGCAATGTACAAATTGTACCTAACTTATATCAAAATAGTTTTTTTTTTATTTTGACTTGAATCTAACTGATCTATTTTCGATTTTTTTCGAGACATCCAAATAATAAGTACAAAACAGACACACACACACAGAAAATATACTTCTTAACCTATATTTGGTTTTTCTCTTATGTATGGTAATGTCATTATCGTTAATATTAATTGTATATCAACATCATGTCGTTAATATATCGTCGTCATTATATACAAAAATACCTTTTGAATAAAAATAAGAAAGTTTGTCAGAAATTTATTATTTGACATTTAGTTATTGATAGTTTTGTTTATTATCGTTTTGTCTATTACTGATTAATGGAACATAATGAACAATACCATTTACATTTAATGAGTATGCATCCTAGCTATAACCTAAATAATTAATGATTTCTTGCAGTTTGTTAAATTGTGTCATTGATGAATTCGTAACTAAATAAATAAAGGTGTGTAGGATATTATATCTGCAAATAGATACAAGTATTAAATCAATGTATTAAATCGCTCGTTAAAAACGAATAAAATTATATACTGTTTAAATAATAATACATAACATCAGATAAAAAAATGTTGATGCTCTTTGAAAATAATAATAAATAACATTATTTTCATCTATTTTCATTAAATTCTCGATTTAATAGATTACTTATATTTGTCACTATTGTTAAAAATTCTGTTCAGTGCTTTCAGTTAAAATTTCACACATTTAACATCCTTAATGAATAGTACTGATAGAACACTAAATTCAATAAACGAATTCAATTACTTTTTTCTGAAAAAAAAAATTATCGCATGTCGTTTCTTATACCTAACGTTTTTTTTTCAGAAATCAAAGTCGACCTACAAAAAAGTGGCTCTTTTATAGAAGCTATTGATCTTGTATTATAGAAACCGTAATAGACAGCTTTTAGTATATATGGGTGCGTAATAAACGGTTTCTAGTATATTATGTATAAGGCCAGAGGATAAATGTTTATATACAAGCGTTTCTAACACAAGAACATTTTTTTTACGCGATGTAACCCTATATTAGATGAAAAGCAAATTAAATATTTTTATAATTAAAAAAAATATATTGTTGATTTCTTCTTTTGTGCAGATAACTCAAATTATTTTATAAAGTGGACTGGTAAACCATTCCTTGTTTAAAACTGTTAAAAGAATGCTTTTATGTGGTAACTCTAGTTTATATATCTGATGTTATGAAATATAATGATATATAATATTATAACGACATAGTTCTATGGTATGTGGTGTAATAAAAAAATGATCAATTTATTGATACAAATGCTTAATTTACTCGATCGACATTTGCTTTGTATTTGATATGGACAAGATGCGATACTTATATTTAACGCATCAATCATTTATCGATATCTAACCAGTGATAATTTAAGAAATTTATTTCCAACTGTTAATATGTACAGCATATTCCCCACATCATCATCGAACTCTTCATAAGAACCACAACTTTACACTTTTTTGTAAGTTGAACCACAACTTTACATTTTTTTTGTGAGTTTAAAGTAAATTATAACCTTCTTCGCTATTTTGTCTGTCCAAACGATGACATACAGAATATCAAATCTGCAATATTGAAAAAATAGAAAACTGGGAATATTTTTCTTTCGATAACCCCCATTATGAATACATTTTCTAACAGATATGTAATGTATTGTTCAAGAAATTCTAAAAATAAGGAATTACCAAAATCTACAGAACCTATTTCATTTCATCATAAATTACCTAAAAAACCGAAGTCCTCTCAACGACACAATGGTGGACGAATAAGATCAAATGATAATAATAAAAAATAAACATTTCCCAGGCTAATAATAATAATATATATCAAATACTTTTAACTTAATTTTATTCTTTTGTAAGCTGTTTTCATTTTTAGTGTAATTGTGAAACAACCTGATTGTTATTATCAATAATAATCTATAAAAAGTATATAAATCTCTGTACTATATAAACTGATAATATAGATTTACTTAGATGACAC
>CM068316.1:16154070-16169070 GCA_034766995.1 Acanthacorydalis orientalis | reverse complement strand
CTGAATCACTTGGACAGTTGGCTAACGGAAACACGCACGTGTTTTATGGTTTCCGTATGCTGACTATATTGTAATATATAAATATATAGGTCGATAATAAAATAAGATAAAATGTATGGACGTTTGAGTGTGCATTATGTGTGCAAGGTTCTATTGTGCATGAATGCTGGAAACATGTTCGATTTAAAGTTTTTCCATTGTGCGCAACGAATGTTTTGTTGCAATAAAAAGTACAGCTGCTTTTTTAATGAATATACAATTAGTAAAAAGAAAATACGTTAGAATTAAATTAATGTAAAATATGCATTTTGATAACACATTTAAAACCGAACAGTTTACATGAAAGATAAGAAAACAATTTTAAAAATTATACATAATAATGTTTCTATGATTACTATACATAATATTCAAAAGTAAACACTAACGGTTAATTTTTGATTCAATTTACAAATTTCAAAAAAAAAACTGATCAAAAATAGTTTACAATCGATTGTTGATTATTTTTAATCATTGTTTATGCGAATTTCTTTGTAAATCTGTACTACTATGAGTATATCACCATTTAAATGCACTTAAAAATCAATTATGATATATTTCTAATCAAACAAATTCGTTGTTTTTTTTTCAGTTTTGCTAGTGAAAGAAAAATGCATTCATTAAAGTGAATTTTACCATACAGAGATAAAACTATGGTATAATTAGTACTAGATTTTCTGAAGATTCTGAATGTATGTACTCTCTGTAGAATATATACATATATACATATATATATATATATATATATATTCTGCAGAGAGTACATAAATTCAGAATCTTTAGAAAATTCAGTACTAATTATACCTTAGTTTTATCTCTGTATGGTAAAATTCACTGTAATAAATGCATTTTTCTATCTATCTATCTATCTATCTATATATATATATATATATATATATATATATATATATATATATATATACATATATATATATATATATATATATATATATATATATATATACATACTGAAAAGCACATACGATGGAATATAACAAAGGCAACAATGTAACAAATGGGTATTACCCTTAATAATTCCCATCTGTTCTTCATTCATTTATTTGGATAAAAAGGGATGTATAACCATACACTACCTTCCTCATAATTTATATTTATAAACGAAATGTTATAGATGCTGTATGCATTTTATTTAAAAATTAAACGCGCAATTATAAAATATGACAGGAAATAGTACTTTGATAATACTGCTGAGACGATTAAAATAAAGTGGCTACTAGCAAGTTGAATATTTCATTATTGTATCATAAATTTAGATATATCTTTTTGGTATATTATCTGTAAATGGGAAATGTGGGAAAATTAAAATGTACTATTTTAAATATTTTAATGGATTGGAGTAAGCAACGTTTACAAATAATATATATATATATATATATATATATATATATATATATATATAATATATATAATATATATATATATATAGTTACTCCCAGTCATACACTAAAAACTTATGAATTAAAAGGGTACACCTTTAATTTTTAGAAGGAGGTAATTTTCACAGGCGAGAGAAAGTCAAATGTTTTTTTTTAATTTGATGAAAAGTAAATGGTTTGGAAAAAATCGGTGAAGACTCGGATGTACGAAATCTTCAACCCATCGTGAAATACGGAGCTGAATTAGTAATGGTGTGGAGATATTATTCTGCTTTTGGTGTTGAAAATTTTCATTTTATAGACGAAAATATGGACAAATTGAAATACATTCATATTTTGAAACATAATTTGAAATTTAATGCGACCCGTGAGAGAATTGTACATTCTCAAAATAATGATCTCAAGTATAAGACTCATACAATCTAAGAAGAGTTTCTATTAGCTTGGCAGAAAAATAATTGCGGTTTATGACCTTTAAATTAATATATACTTTTTTAATTTAAGTGGTCCAGAACTGTTGGATGGCAAAATTTTTGTGCAAGCTCTCGAATTGTTGTGAGCGGTTCCGATTCAACTAACGTCGTCAGTTGGTTGTTATGAATTGAAGAAGGACGCCCGCGACCTTCTTCATCTTTAAAGCTGCCGTCCTCAGTACGAAATTTTTGGAACCACCATTGCATTGAACGTTCCTTAACAGTACCCACATCAAAAGCATCGTTTAGTTTACGAGCAGTTTCTGCTTCTTTATCATCCGTTTTAAATTCATACAAAAAATTGCTCTTATTTGCTTCTTTTCCATTTTTAATTCAATAGCCCAATTTAAAGCAAAACTAATAATAAAACAAAAATCGATGCAACCAAAATACAAACCGAAAAATGCACTTTAAATTTATATTAACATGAACACGATGAAATGACACTTTCATTGAAAAAATTAAGTTAGAATTCGGAAAACAAAAACCGTAATTATTTTCCTACCAACCTAATATTGTTTTTCATAAAGTTCATGTGTGTGTCTTGTTATAATTTTGTGTGTATCGTGGTATATTAAGCTGTATCAAGAGGTTAACAACCCGTATACCAGCTTTTGTCGTTTTATGCGTTTTTATGCGGACTTGATTCTTAGAAAATGTAGGACAACTTTCAAAAAAACTAACATACCAATGTAAATGGCTTCTATATAATTGTTTTAAAGTTATGGAAATGCCTTTCCCCATTCATCTTACAATAACTCAATTTGAGGACAGAGCTTGGACGTAAAAACCAGAAATTTTAATTTATAAGTACCAAGGAAATAAAAAGAGATAGGATGCGAAATGGATAAATATCATCTTTATAATTACCTTAAAGTTAAGGTTAAGTAATTAGAAAAATTACAAAAAAAAGTTTGGTTAACTAATTAGAAGTAAAGGCTCTCCAATAAAGAATTAATTATAATATGTTGTCACATTTGTAAAATTTATAGATTGTACTCTTTTGATAAACCTGTTTTGTACGAATATGAGTGTAAGATGATTTCTTTCTACTTTGTATTCTTTGTCTATTTGCTGTTAATGAATTATGCCGTTAAATAATGTAAAGTTTAAAATGACTATTGTTATATAGAATTTTAACATAATAAAATTTTCAGATTTAATAGATGCATGTGCTTTATAATTAGTATTCATCAAATATGTATAAGTAATAATAAAAATGACAAAAAACAATTAATGAATATTTTTGATTAGAAAAAAAGTTGTAGTTCGTCAGGTGAGTGAAAAATGCATCTATGAAAATGATAAACTGGTATAAAAGTAAACTTGTACTGAAGGGGAGGATTTTTTGAGGTTATGAATGGAATTAATTTGTGTTATTAATTGGGGTTTTAGGGTGCCTCGACAGCTAAAGTCATTAGCGCTCAAGTTACTACTAAATATTATAAGATATTATAAATAGTACCAATAATAGCACCAGTAAATAGTACCATTAATTTTCAAATTCAAAAATTTGATGATTATCTAATGTTTGAATTTGAAAATTAATGAAATCTGATTCTCTCAAAAAAATTTTGACATAATTTATATAATAATTAAAAATGGATTAAGTATATTCTTATAATAATAATTCTAGAGAAAATTGACCTACAAAATAATAAATAATATTATTAATTAAGAATATGAAACAACGTAAGCAGTACCTTGATACATATTTTAATATACACTATTATCACGTTTTATGAATTCAATTTATCAATAGTGCAATGACTCATGCCGCAACATGTGAATGTTCTGCAAGGAGACGAAAGCAGATGAGCACAAAAGAAACAAATGTAGTATGGGGAAAGTAATATGTACTCTAGAGTACGGAAGGGGTTCTAAATAGGACGGTAGATTCACATCATACTATGTTAGATGTTGTATTCACCCTCATAGTGCTGTAGGCGATGGAGCATATGCTTACCCTGATTCTTCCCCTACCCACAACCACTACTGAACTCGTTTTTTTATTGATTTATTCCAGTTTTTTTTATACACACTATGTTGGTATATAATATCGTGAATCGGCAGTTACTTCAAAGAGAAAACTAACATCAAAAATTATGTTTCAGAGACGTGGCTTTTTCATTAATGACAGTATGATGAAATTTCAATGCTAGAGTATATATATATATATATATATATATATATATATATATATATATATATATATACTTTTAATGAGTTATCTGAATTTTAAAATGATCCAATATATTGTTTTTGCAACTTTTAACAGTTTGCATTAAATTACTGGATGTTATCTTCCACGAACAAAGAATCTTCAGTAGTTTGGTTGATTGGTTCAGTTAATTAGTTAAGAAAATGTGTCCATGACAAAGATACATTAATCTTTTATTAAAATATAGTTGACTGACCTACGTCATTCTGTATTAAGTGATATAGCTCGCTGGTTACCAGTTTGATGTAATAGTCACTGGACCGCAAACACGGTTTATAAATAGTAAATGTTAATAGGAAATCATTTTCGGGTCTGTTTCCCTTTTTTGACATGGCTGATTTTAAATCATTGCCTATCGTTGACATCTTTAAACTGTTCTCAATTATTTTCAATAGAAATGTGTAGCTACATAAAATCATTTATGTTTATTTACTTTATTCACTGAACTGAAAAATTATTTTTATGACTAAAACAGTTACTATTTAGAGAAGATATATTAGTCATGCAAAAATTTTTTTTAAAAAACAAACAAGAACGGAATACTGTATATATATATATATATATATATATATATATATATATATATATATATATATATATAAATGTGTACTTGTTTTCTGTAATGTGTATAATATATACATTAACGTATCATTATCAAATTATATTGTTCATTAGACCACAGACAAAATTAGAAGAAATTGATGTATGCTTGAAAGTCAGTCTCACGTTACATTACATATATTTATCTTTATTGTATCACGGTTTTGTTATCACTTTTTTGAGAATTCCAAATGAAACATTAGTTCAGAAAATAAATTAGATGATTAACGCGACATAATTGTTTACAGCGTACATTTAAAAATAAAACGACGTCATGTTTGAATCATAATCTGTCAATTAACTTATTTTAGAAACTGAAAAACCAACTAAAAAATACTAGAAATACGAATATGAATCCTATACTCGTGTATACGCTGTGAGTGGAATTAGAGTAAATGTTATAATTTATTTACCAAAAGAATAAAAATTCTGTTTTTACTTGAATAAGAATTTAAATCGTTTATTGTATTTACTCTGAAGATGAGGTTATCTAAGATAACTTAATTTATTTCTTTATTCATATATATATATATATATATATATATATATATATATAAAATCACGATTATCCATACAAAACTTTATAAAACTACGTTGCATACTTATATATATATATATATATATATATATATATATATATATATATATATATATATATATTAGTATGTCTATATAAACATTCTAGTAGATTGATTATTTTTTGCAACGTAGTTTTATAAAGTTTTGTATGGATAATCTTGATTTTATATATATAAAGAGATAAATTAAGTTATCTTAGATACCCTCATCTTCAGGGTAAGTATATATATATATATATATATATATATATATATATATATGTATATATATATTTATATACATACATATATATATATATATATACATCCATGACGTTGACTTATTTATTTGGGACAAAGCTTCTATGATACCCAAATACGTTTATTGTTTCATTCGGTTACATGTACATGCTTATAATTGACAAGTGGTCGACAACTTTTCCTGGATATGAGCACGAACTGCGCGCTTGTTCATCGAGCCACATGAAGATAATCCATAATTATACGCCGACAGAGGCTGTTGTCGGGGCGATCCTCGCCCCTAGGAACGGTCCAATATTGCAATACAAATTCTTCAATTCCTCATGGACCAATCAAAAACACTGCAAATTCGTGCAAAAAAAATCAAGTGGTCGAGCGCAGCGAACCCGAGTGATGCGAGTATGGCGAAGCGAATACAGGGCGGAGCACCATAGTTTTAATATAATTATAATATTCTTTATAAAATATTGTAAAATAACATATCGATAATTTAAAAGTCATAGCCTTTTTATTATTATTTTTATAAAAAAAATCAAAATCACAACTACAATAACCTGTCGCTGTGACCGTTTAATATTCGACATAATCTGTCTTATATTTGATAGGCAGTCTAACGCAGAGGCTCCCAACGGGGTCGGTATAGACCCATTAGGGGTCGATGAATCCCAAAAGATCCACTGGGAGTCGATAAATGAATATTACTGAACTAATGTTTTTAATTTTTCCTAGTTCTTATCTAATAGTTGGTTTCAGTCATGTAACTAATTTATTAAGAAAATCAAGAAAGAGATTAAATATATCAGAACGTGGCCATTCACGGACTGTGCTAAGTAACTTCGAACGAAACATACCAAATAGTCCGACAAACCATCAGGCTCAACCATCACATTAAGAAGAAACTTGAGTGAATTAATAGATATATTTATATTCAATTATAAATTGTATTATAATTTATATATATATATATATATATATATATATATATATATATATATATAATTGACTGTTTTTCTTAAAAAAATATCATTTAATAAATTTTATTGTAAATATTATTAAACTGTATTTTTATTTTTAATGTATTGCTGTATATTATTAACAAGGTTAATAATAATAATCATCATTTATTAAATACAGTAATTTAAGAATTCTTAAAAAGATGTTTCACTATCATTTTTTATTATCATTTTCAAAACTACAAATATTTCTTTTTAAAAAAAATATGAAATATTTTAATGTCGCTAGGGAGGTGAAACAGTAGTTTCAATTTTCAGGAGGGTTAATAAAAAATATTATTTTTGTAAGAGGTCAATGTATGAAAAAGGTTGGGAACCCTTGCTCTAACTTATAAATTGATGCATGACAATATAGTTCTGCACTGACTAAATTCACGATTGGAAATGAATTATTTTTTCATTCTACAAATTACAAACTTTTTTTCTAGTCAAAAACGTTCAATAAGTTATTACATGGAGATGCCATCGACTTCACAGCGCTAAGGTATAGAATAATCTAAACATTTTTTCTACCTCGACAAAACTGCTTTATGAGATGAAAAAAGAATTCATTAGTGAAAGTTAATGAGTGAGTTTTAAATTAGTATTTTTTTAAACAATTGCTTTATGTTTTATACACACTTTTAATTTGGGTTATTTTTTTTACGAGTT
Organism: Acanthacorydalis orientalis; assembly: GCA_034766995.1. NCBI lineage: Eukaryota > Metazoa > Arthropoda > Insecta > Megaloptera > Corydalidae > Acanthacorydalis > Acanthacorydalis orientalis. The sequence continues at coordinate 16,161,861 of CM068316.1, read as the reverse complement.
ATGATTTTAACCAAAATGTTTTTCGATTGAAATAATTTTGTTATCCTTATTCTGAGAAATAGATGGATGGATGGAGAAATACAGTCCTTTGTACTAAAAAGAAGTTTTGGGATGATAAGATATTTAACTTTGGTTAAGCTGCATGGAAGATATTTCAGTGATGTTTTCTTATTTATTTCTGTGTATTAAAACACAAACTATACTTCATTTTACTATCTGATATATGTGCACGTGTATATACAATTCGGCGTGGGCGATTTACGCGGCTCCACTTCTTACTGTTTCCCCGAATGGCGACAGACTGCTTTTGACGTTCCGAAATTTTGTAATAAATTTTATATTGAAAATTTGTCATTGGATTTATTAAACAAGTTGCATATATATATATATATATATATATATATATATATATATATATCTGTGTGTGTGTGTGTGTTTTAATTTATAGACATAAGAGGAGAATTTATTCATTTATGGAGGGACTAGGCATTTTTACATACTTTATTATTTTCATTAAATCATTTCAATTATAATGAACGATTCTTTTATATATATATATATATATATATATATATATATATATATATATAAATAAAAATGTGTTTAAATATATATATATATATATTTAAACATATATATATATATATATATATATATATATATATATATATATATATATATATATATATATATATATATATATATATGTATATATATATATGTGTGTGTGTGTTAATTTATAGACATAAGAGGAGAATTTATTTATTTATGGAGGGACTAGGCATTTTTATATACTTTATTATTTTCATTAAATCATTTCAATTATAAACGATTCTTATATATATATATATATATATATATATATATATATATATATATATATATATATATATATATATATATATATATGTGTGTGTGTGTGTGTGTTAATTTATAGACATAAGAGGAGAATTTATTCATTTATGGAGGGACTAGGCATTTTTATATACTTTATTATTTTCATTAAATCATTTCAATTATAATAAACGATTCTTATATATATATATATATAAATATGAAAATATTTTCAAATAAACAACTCAATACTATGACATCATTTTTATTTATTATACATAATTACTCTAACTCTTTTTTATTTTTTCCTAAAACAAATTTTATACGATTTCAGTGTTGACAGTTAAGAGTACAGTTAAAATATAATTGGATATTAAAACCTTAAGCTCCTACGTTTCTAAAATGAAATGTTTGAATATTTCATTCACGAACTGAAAATAAGTCCTGCCAGTGACGTAAATCAAATTTAATGCAATTTTTGTGAATATATAAAGACATTCTACGATATTAAAATGAAATAACAGGTTGTAAACTTTTTAATATTTTATAAAACATTTTAGATTGCAAAGGAGATCATAAAAAATACAGTTTTGGTCATTTGCGCTTAACTGGAATATCTAAAGCGAACATAAAAAAATAAATATTATTCCGTATATTTATGTAGTTTTTCTTTTGAAAGATGTAAGTCGTAACATTTTGAAGTATTAGTAATATAGCATTAAAATGTTTCGTGGTTTTAGCTTATAATTTAAATAATAAGTGAATAATTTGAATCGCTTATCGTGATGAAACCACATAAAGTAAGTTAATATTCTAGGAAAATAACTATTAAATAATCAATTAATTGTTTTGTTTTCTAAATGTGTTTTTAATTACTTTTTCCAGTCTCATGCAAAATACTAGTGATTTAAAATAAGCTAAAAATATATCTTTTCAGATTTTTTAATAGTTACTGAAAAATATATATTTTAAATATTTCATTCCAATACGAACTGTGGTTCTGTATATTATTCATTGAATACATGCAATGAATAATGCAATTAAATTTGTATTTATAGTACTTGTATATATTATATCTAAAGGTGATTGATATAAAAAATTTAGTTCTTAGAATAATCTCTTTATATTTATATTTATATATATATATATATATATATATACATATATATACATATATATATATATATATATATATATATATATATAATTCCTTCTCCAAATTGGGTTATTTTTTCTAAACAAAGAAAATATATCTGTTAAGTTGATAAACTGAGACAAACATCAAAATCAAGACAAATGTTCTTATCCAGTAAGGGACACCAATCTTTTCGAAAGGAGGGCCAAATAAGTACATGGAAAGTGCTAGGTGGGTCGGATCTAAAAGAAAATCTATTTTATTTTCCTATAATTATACCTAGCATACTTAGAAATGAATAAATGGAAAAGTTTTTATTCCTTAGAAAATAAAAGAATGCAAATATTTGAAATATGCTCTACAATAATTAAATGGATAAGTAAAGGCTGTTTTTAAAGAAAATAAGCATAAGGAAAGAAATAATTTTTATTTATTTACATGTACAGTTTTTAAAAAAATAGTTCAAGAATCAAGGTGGTATTAAATCAATACCTCAAGAATGATATGAGTATTAAAAAGCACTAATGTGAAGAAAGAGCCTGCTTTGTTGATCTTTGAATTACTTCTTCAATATTTGGTGTCAAGTTCGAAACGTCTATTTTTAAAAAAATCTCTCAAATGGTTATTTGTCAATTTTGAGCGGATTTTTGATTTAATATAGTGCGACGTATTAGCGATAAAACAGTACTCAAACAAGCATATCTTGAGAGATACCTGTATATAATACCCAATGTGTCCGTGGGGCACATAAAAATCATCCGCGGGGAGCCCTGCAGTAGAATAAATGTTCTCAGAAATAACAAACAATAATCGAGATGATAATCCATGATAATGAAGAGTTCAAGATACAAATAAAAAAATTTTATTAAATAAATTTATAATCACGAATATTTAAAAATAAATAGTACAAGTGCATCTTCTGATGATCACTGATACTTAATCGATTTTTTTCCCATTGCACTCCTTTCCAACGTTATTTTAGACACTATACTAGTAGAAAATTATGAAAGTTGGTGACAATAGAGGCTTGATGAAATTATATCCCCAAGAATTACAAAAATTTACAAAAAACAGATATAATGGGAAGTCTAGTCAAAAATTGAACACAATTATTAATGACTGTTAAGTATTAGTAGTCATATTATTTATTTGTTGTTTTTTTTTTTTTTTAGTGTGATTTTAAGACTTTCTCTTTCGATTTCTTAACTTGAATTACTTTGTCTGTCTTGATTTTTTTTGGCGTGCTTGAAGAATTTTTTTGTAATATACTAGGGGGGTTCGCCACCTGTTAGCTGCGCTCCCCAACCCCCGGGATCGTTGCGTTCGCCCACTTATCAATTATAAGTATGTACATGTAACTAAATGAAACAATAAACATATTTGGGTATTATAAAAGCCATGTCTCAAATAAATAAGTCAGCGTCATGGATTTATATATGTACAATATATATATATATATATATATATATATATATATATATATATATATATATATATATATATATATATATTAGTATGTCTATATATACATGCTCGCAGATAGATTATATTTTGCAACATGTTATTTTATAAAGTTTTTTGTGGATAATTTTGATTATATATATATACAAATATATATATATATATATATATATATATATATATATAAATATATACATATATAAATACATATATATATATATATATATATATATATATATACATATATATATATAGAAAGATGAGGATTTATTTTGATTTGTTTGTATAGATTTTTCTACTAAACATATTTTATAATTTAAATTCATTAATGATTATGGCAGAAATCCATAAATTTTTAAAAAATACAGAACAATTTTCTGAATAATTATATCACGGTAAATATTCAATTTTATATATATTTATATATATATATATATATATATATATATATATATATATAAAGATGAAGATTTATTTTGATTTGTATGTATAGATTTTTCTACTAAACATATTTCATAATTTAAATTCATTAATGATTATCGCAGAAATCTATAAATTTTTAAAAAATACAGAACAATTTTCTGAATAATTATATTACGGTAAATATTCAATATTATATATATATATATATATATATATATATATATATATATATATATATATATATATATATATATATATATATATAGAAAGATGAGGACTTATTTTGATTTCTTGTACAGATTTTTCCACTAAACATATTTTATAATTTAAATTTATTAATGATTATGGCAGAAATCCATAACTTTTTAAAAAATACAGAATAACTTTTTGAATAATTACATCACGGTAAATATTCAATATTATATATATATATATATATATATATATATATATATATATATATATATATATATATATATACTCTAAGATTAAATTAATAACATTAATTTATTTTCATATAATATGTATAATAGTGTAAAAATATTTAGTTTATTTATTTTAGAATTTTTGAAACGAATTAATTATAAAAGTTAATTTATGACCCAAACTTGTACTTAGAATTCTTTTTATTTATTTATTGCACAAATTGATTGCAAACAACATTTATCAAAATGCTTCGACAATAAATTCACACGCATAAGATTATATTTGCGCTAGTGGTATATTGGTCAATAATCCTAAGTTATAGAAGCTTGACTAAAACCGCTTCTCATAATTATTCAAATGCGTTCTACCACAGGCTATTCAATTGAGTCTAAAATTATTTACCAGTCTATCATATTTTTTTTTTTAATTTTGAACACTGCATAGACGTTTTGACGAACCATATGAATAATTCTGAATCAGAATGTATCCTGCACAAAGACGATACACCGGTACTTGTGTGGGTTAAGAATGCTTTAATAATACATTCAGTGTAAAATGAACTGGACGAGGGTATGATATGTCATGGCCACCAACAAAGACACGTTTTAAAGAATTGAAAATTGTTTTACTAAGTACTTATTTGAAGAAAATTTCAAAGAAACACTTATAAGGTATTTCTGTATAAGAAACTGAGATGACACTGTATTTAAATATTTTTAACTCTTAAACTACACGTTGGTGTCAAAGCGACCCCAACAACAGTGTGTTTCGTATGTTTCATACAGAGTGTGTGTAGTTTAAAGGTTAACCATGAGTCATAATGTGTTTATTAAAATATAATATCTTCTCAAATGAATTCTTTTTTTTTATCCCACAAAACACCAACATTTTTCCGATCAAAAGTATTACTTACATTATTATTAAAGCACCAAGACACAAAAAAATCTAGAGATACAGATTTTTTGTACCTTGGCACCCTGAAGATGATGATGGCGTTGCTATCGAAATGCACATAAGCGACAATAAAAAATGAATAATAATTTATTGAATATTTTTGATCAGGAAAAATTTAGTGTGATTTATGGAAAAAAAGAATGCATTTGTGAAAATGAGTTTAGCCACAGTATCAGAACTGTTTTGTGTCATAAGTAATATTTTTAATCAGTAATTAATTTTCAATATCTCATAAAACATACATTTTTCTGATCAAAAATATTTAATAATTATTGAAAATCTTCGATCAGAAAAAAGATTTGTTTGTATTTTTAATACCAGATGCATCTTTCGATTTCCTGATTTATACTGTAAAAAGTTTACTATTTACTAATGATACGCTTTTTTTCTCGACTTTTTTATATTGTATAATATTACAACATTGTATCACTAAAATAATAACATTGTTTATTTTACATAAAGTAGCGATAGTGAGTAAGTTTCTTGTCGTGAATTCTATTCAGTGAAATGTTCATGTTTTGTTACAAAACATTTCCCTCTTGTAATCTAAAGCTCAAAAGTTCAGCTTATGTTTTCGATTAGTTTGAATCTCTAACAAGATTATTCAATTAACCTTATGAATTAAATATGGATCATTGGTCTTGAAATTAAAAATATGGATTCAAAATATGTTCAGTCACCATGTCTTCTTCCTCGTTCCTTTCAACTACTATCATTTTAGAATTGTAAAATATTCGCCGTGAGCGATATGTTCTAACTGATAGCAGATTATACATTCATGGAAAATGTAAGCAAATCAATTGTAACATTTTCCCTACTATACATTAAATTCTAAATCGAATGTCGAAAAAAAACACATTACAGATGACAAATCAGAATGGAAATTTACATACAATTTACATTACTATATATTCGAGAGAAAAAATGTTATCCGATATTATTTAAAGTGATGTAAAAACATGATTAATTCTAAATAAGGTATTAATCTATTTGTGAAAGCGTATTTATCTACAGTGCTCATTTTTACGAGTTTATCATTTATTATTAACAGGGAATTGTTTATTTTAAAATATTTATAGTATCACATGGGTGTCTTTCCGTTTTTTGGTTTTAATGTTGAAGAAAAATTATAAATGGAAAATATACAGTGTGTTCAAAAATACTGATTAACTGTATATGTACTTTTTTATGTAACTTTCTTGTGTGGCTACTTTTAACCCTTTGTGCTTCGTAGGCGCCGCTATTGCGCCATTTATTACCAGCGCACTAAATACTCTTGAGTGAAGAGGGTTAATATCTCTCCGATTTAATTAAAGAGCGTTATCCTGAAATTTATTATGGAAAAACATACGATTTCTTAACCTGTTGCTGTGTATGACGAATATACTCGTCATGAAGATGAATTTGAGCAATAAAATTATTGATTTTCTAAAAAAAATTAAACGCCAATTCGTTACAATTTAATTCAATTTTACAGCAGATGCATATATTCTGTTTGACGAGTATACTCGTCATCCCTTCATTTTTGTAACACAATGTAGGTACACACTTTTAAAATAAAGCGACACAGCTGACAGGTTAAAAGACAAAATAGATCAAAGCCAGTAGTCAGTAATTTCAATTTAAAAAAAATATATATCAAAGAAAATATGAAAGACGGTCCACAGAACACAAAGTTAAAGTTACTATGCAGGTTCGAAGTCAACATTTTCAAACTCCTATTATCACACAATTCTGAGACGTGAATTTGTTATCATAATCATCATATTTGATTGGTTCTGTTTTTCTTCGGCTGCCTGTCAGCAGTCAATCAGATCAAGAAATAATATTATAACGGAAATAAATGCGATAATGACAGAAAATTTAAATTTAAAAGTCATGTACGAACAAAGAAAGAGCTGAATGTGCATTCTTGCTGATGCCAGGTATTTCTTCTTACCTAGTGTTAAATGTTTTTATAAATTATACTTTAATTTAAATTTTAGTTTAAATGTTATTATTCCGTAGCTTAAAAATAAATCAGTGTGGAACTTTTCGGTCCTCTGTACAAAAGGAGACAATATGAGGAAGTGGCATATGTAAAATAATCATATGGCAAGATATGATAGAAATAAGACAAGATGAAATGAAAACAGTAAACACTAGAACATTTGTATACTAAAATAAATAATAAATTACAATATTATAATATAAAAAAAATTAATGAATGATATTACGATTTATTTTTATAAAGCAATTTTAATTACAATGCTTATTTCTTGAGTTAAATTTCTAAAATATTTTTGAATATAAATAAAAAATTCTGCTATTATAAATATATATATATATATATATATATATATATATATATATATATATATATATATATATAAATTGTTATTTATTTATTTTACTTTATTTATTTTAGTACAAAATGTACTAATGTTTAAATGATTACTTGATTTATAAAGTACGCTTATACATACTTCAGTTCTTATTCCGAATCTCTAGAATTTCATCAAATATCCATTTGAAACTAAATACAAATATTTTTTTCCTAAAAAATAATTTTGATCTTT
>CM068316.1:16114070-16149070 GCA_034766995.1 Acanthacorydalis orientalis | reverse complement strand
CCACATGGAAGTATTAAAAGGGGACGCAGGGGTTAAGAAAAGTCATGCTATTTTTTATTTAATATTTTAGTTCAATTCTATACTGAAATACAATTGAACTAAAATATTAAATGGGGGATAACAATTTTTTTTTAATACTTTCGTCTGGAAGTTCAATTACTCTATATTTGATTATTTCCAGAGTCATAGTGATAGAATTAATATTAAAATTTTATTATATGGACAAGAAAATAATCACAAGTACAAAAAATAGAAACCAATAAAATAAATCGTGTTACAAAAAAAAAACTCAGATATATTTACCTACGTTGTGTTACATTAACATTTTCAAAGTTCACGAGGTCACGAATGTGTCGATACATGTAAGTAAAATTTATAAACTAATAAACAGTTACAGCAGCGGTTTATTTGAAAAGAACATCTGAAATTGCGTATCTCGTATGATGGCTTCCGCGTCTTAAATTTGGTTCAATAAATCAACCGATCGTACTGTGTACGGGAAATGAAGATGAGGTTCATCTTTTTCACGTCGCTCGAAATCTATTTCTAATGATGCACTCAAAGACAAGAGGTTGTAAGCTCAATTCGAATCTTCCTGCTTTTGTTTTATTTATTAAGCATGGTGAGAATGTTTCGAATTGGCGTGCAGGTCGGAATAAATTGTTATTCTATTCTATTGTTAAAGTGTGTACAAATAACTTATTTATTTGCAGAAAAAAAAACACTCCTTCCGTTCTCTATACAGATGATTTTTAAGTCCTTTTGTGCAACGAAAAATATTTTTTAATGTTTATATTTTTTAAGAAGGGATACATATACATACATATATATATATATATATATATATATATATATATATATATATATATATATATATATATGCAGTGATTGTAGAATAATCAATAACAAACGCAAATTTCAATAATGTAATTATAAAATAATACATACTCGAATTTTCCTTTTTTAACCGATAATTTAATCGTCCAGTCACGAAAATTTATCGAAAAATTAATTTAATGTTAATATATGAATTATTTGTCATTTATAAAACGACAGAAAGAAAGATCGTTTTTTTTTTAGAAAAAAAGACTTGTTTCGCTATTTTTGCTGACATGTAAATTAGTGCAAATGCTTATATTTATTTCTAAATTTTAGAATATAACAGCAAAAAATGAATCCAATTATAAAATCTAATAAAAATTTATAGTAAGTATCACTGTTAAAATTTAGTAAAATAAGTATTTGCTAACAGACGAATAATCGTGCAATCATCAGAGCATCAGCTTATTGCTAGTATTTATCTTTTAGAAATCAGTCTGTTAAAACACAACTGAATGATTTGCAATTTACATCTGAAACTAAATAAAGGTACGATATCAATATCTAAAATATTTACCATTTATTACTTTTCTTATATTTTGATGATTTTCCACTTTTAAGTATTTATAATTGAAGTTATTTACTAATTAAACAATTACTTAATTATCAGTTATATTTAGAATACACAGAATATTAATAAATTAGTTTCTTATATTATTCTCTTTTTCAATGTTCTACGTTCTTGCAGTTTGTAACATTTTTTTCAATTATAGTTAACAATTATTACAAGCACTCCTAAGATTAAAATATACTCATGTACAATTTATAATTTTGCTGTTTTACCACATACTATGGATTATGCTATTTGATTTTGCACAATTGTGTATTTTTATATTTTGATTTTTGTCTCCGATTAGTTGTCATACGCTTATAGGATTTTATGCAAGTATACAATAATGAACATTGTGTAGTTGGACAGTGTATTGTTATGATTGGACAATGTATTGTTATGAATACAAATTTATGCAATGTGTAATAACCAATCAGGCGAATATGTCAATCTCGTGATTACTAATATACTATGCTATGGTAATTACTGACAGTACGAAAATTGTAAATTGTATACAGAAAAATTCCAGCAACTTTGTGAATATTTAATACTTTTTTGTCGTTTTTTTTTTCATTCGAATATTCGTGAAATTATCATTTATTAATATTATTGTAATTAACTATTCATAATAATAATAATATACTACGAACTACAAAACTTTTTTTTAAATAGAACGCCTGTAGTCTATATTTTATTATTTAATTCTATAATTCATCAGAATCGTACCATTGAATACATATAAGAGTATAAAGTGCGACTTCGAATTTTTAATTTCGCAAGTGTTTTAATTAAAACGCGAGCTATATTTATAAAAACACTCATCCAATTTTGTTTTGTTATTATTAGTAAAGTTCAACAGATGAACTATTTTCGAAAGAAGTTTCTTTTAAGAAGTATAATGAGAAAATGAGACAACGACGACGACGAGGCTCGGGCGTTCCCGCTGACTGTTAAGCATTGGTTGCACTATTTTTATACACCAACGCAATACAGTGTCGTCAGCAAGCCACATGTTCTCACTCAGCACAAGAAATCATCCATGCGTCGCGGTCGCCCTTCATTACCAGCTCGCTGTCAACTAATGTTGATGAAAATACTACGACCGCAATGTTTCGACGACCTAACAAACATTTCCCTTTAAATATGAATAAATGTCCAATAGTTCTGTGAAATAACAGAAACAAACAAAACATGTGTAAGGTCACACAAACACAGAGTTTAACGTGAACTTATTCGCTGAAGCACTGATTATTAACACAATGTAAACATAAATCATACCTTGGACTTAGTAAGGATATAAAAGATTTAATGTTCATTTAAAAAATTAATTTTCACGTTAACTTGTATCAGGTTATTAAAGTAAATGAACTGGATACAAACAAACATTTAAGCAACAAACACACAATATTATATATACATATATTATATATACATATATTATATATACATATATTATATATACATATATATATACACATATATATATATATATATATATGTAAACAATATCTGAAATGTGCAACAGGATACGAATTTTATATTTTATAAAAAAAACTGAATACTAAATTAAGTAAAAATAAATAATTAATTTTTTAATCCACTAATTCTTATTTAAGGGGAGTAAGATTTTTTCTACAAAAAAGTTGTATTATGACAAAATAAACACAATTGTTTAATCTGGAATTAAATTTCATACTGGATTTTTTGATTCGAATGGAACGTTTTTTTAATGATGTGTTCAAATTTCGAAAAAAATACAATAATTATATTAATAAAAGTGTTTCTATTTATCTGACATACGGAAAATTGATTATAAGTGATAATAATAAAATAAATTTCCTATGAATATCTGATAGAAATAAATTAACTTAATAATTATACGACTAGACAAGAACAGATATTAAATGAATTTTGTATCTTGTTGAAAATTTTAATAAATATCGTTACAGATTGTAATCGAAACTACTTTAGTCAAAAGTTAAAAGATTAATTAAAAAGTAAATTTAACATAATAAATCAAGCATGCGAAACAAGGTGCCCATCTGTTAAGAATTTATAGCTAACACGGTGATATTTCAAAATGAAATTCGACTGTACAGGTAAGTAAAATGTAAAATTTGACTTGTGTCTAAGAAATAGGAAAATATTGATCGTTAAGAAAAATTACTAAGTAGTTTATTTTCTTAAAAAATGAAACTGTTTTTATTTTTTTTTACTTTCCTCATTAACGAGGTACATAATAAATTACATAAAGATAATCACTTTACAAATATACAATATTTTATTGAGATTTCTGATTAATGTTTTTTCTACATAAAATTAGTGAGTGAATTGAGTTTCTCGGCAATACTTGAAAATTATAACTTTTTTACAATTTGAGTGCATTTTATGTAGGGATATAAATACATGTAAGATATTTTTTAAACGAAAATATGGAAATAAATGGTCACTGAAATGAAATTCATACTATGTAAATTTTTAAAATATGATTTCACAAAATATAAATGTACACACTACATTATTAGTCTTGTCGCTAGCGTATAATATATGTAAATTATTTTTACAGCTACTCTCGAACAACCGACATTTAATTTCCCGTGATAGAAGCAGGGGTTTCTTAAATTTAAACCGACAAATTTTAGTGTGTGAAGTTCAGCTTTGTTAGCACTCAACATAAAGCTTAACCTAACAGGAAATTGTACTCTTTCAAAATTAAATGGAAACTGTGAATATGATAGAAAATCTGGCAACAAATGTCCTGTTTAATGAAAAGCCAAATATCGATACATCTTTAAAACAGTTAATTTAGAAGACTAAAATTGTGTCGTTAGGAATAGAAATGCGGATCGTTTTGGAAAAAATGAGAACGAATTGAACATTCTCAGATTATTCTTTAAGTACGTATGAAACATTTCAGATATCTAGGTGTTGTTTTTAGACTAAAGTTATGGACTGTTGACATTGGTCTGTTACTGCAGACACACAAAAAGACGAATAGACGGATATTTTCTTTCAGTTATACAACGATATTTCATAAAATATTTTTTTCCGTACTTAGTGTTCTGAGAATGATCTAACCGACATAGAAATGTTTAAGGTTGATAGGAAAATAATTGCGGTTTTTGTTTTCTGAATTCAACCTTTTTCAATGAAAGTGTCATTTCATAGTGTTCATGTTAATATCATTTTAAAGTGCATATTTCTGTCTGTATTTTGGTAACATCGACTGGTTTTATTATTAATTTTGCTTCAAATTAGTTTATTGAATTAAAGGTCGTGGACGACCTTCTTCAGTTCGTAACGACCAACTGAAGGCGTTTGTTGAATCAGATCACGCACAACAATTCGAGAGATTGCACAAAAGTTAGGCGTTAGTCATCCAACAGTTTTGAAACACTTAAAACAGCTAAAAAAATCAAAAAAGCTAGACAAATAGGAGCCGCACAAATTGAACGAAAAAAAGAAAAAAAACCGTTATGAAGTTTGTTCTACGTTTCTTTACGCAACAGAAAAGATCCATTTATTGATCGTATTGTAACGTGCGACAAAAAATGGATCCTTTACGACAACATAAAGCGAATGTGTGGACAAAAATGAAGCCCTAAAGCAATTCGCGAAACCGAAATTGCACCAAAAGAAAATTGCGGTGACTGTTTGGTGGTTTGTGCTCGTTATAATCCACTATAATTTTTTGAATCCTGACTAAACCATTAGAGCTGAGAGTTATTGTCAACAAATCGACAAAATGCATCAAGAACTGCGATGTCTGATCCCCAAACTAGTCAAACGGAAGGTCTATTTCTGCTGCACAGCCATGCACGACCACACGTCGCACGATTGAGCCTCCAAAAGTTGAATGAATTGGGCTATGAAACATTGCCTCATCCACCATATTCATCAGACATAACACCAACAGAATATCACTTGTTTAAGCATTTTGATAATTTCTTACAGGGTAAGGTCTTCAACAACCAAGCTGCTGCTGAAAGTTTATTTCAAGATATTATCAACTCCAGAACTCCAGATTGTACACACCACCGGAATAAATAAACTTGTAGTTAATTGGCAAAAATGTGTCGATTCTAATGGTGCTTGTTTCGATTAATAAAGTTAAGTATTAGCCGAGAAAAATATATATGAATTTGAAGGTCATAAACCGAATTATTTGTCTATCAACTTTATTAACATATACAAGGTTAGATTAATTATAAATAAATATTTTCAAAATCTATAAAAATACAACATATAATCTCTGTTTTTACTATTTTTCTACCTGCCTATTATATAAGTAAAAAATAAATATAATCAATTATAACTTATCAAAATTTTTGATCAGAAAAGATGTTTGATCTGAGGCGGGTAAAAAATTCATTCGTGAAAGTGAATTTAGCCACAGAACTGCATTGTATATGAGAATATCTTTTATTTTCAAGAAAAGGATATGATTTTTTTTAGAACTACTTAAGTACACATATTGTGTTACAAAATTTCATTGAGAATTGATAATAATTCCAAATCGCAGCTTATGACTCACAGATTATCATATTTTTTTTCTAGTTTGACTGTTCTTATCATGAAAGTAAAAAATAGACGCAATATTTGTTTCGATTTCGAATATATATATATATATATATATATATATATATATATATATATATATATATATACATATAGAATGCTTTTCACCAACACATTTAACAATAAAAAACTTTTTTGTTACCAGTTTATACTGTTCTGCAGATAAATATACTTACTAAAATAGGAGCAGGGTTTTTTTTATAACTAGCAAAATCCGATTGTGTTATTAATAATACATAAGCCATCCAAACGCAAAAAGTACATTAACAATAATGCGATTTTTGCGTTTAAATGTTTGTGACGTGACTTTGAATATCTACATTTTTTTTTATCCTGATCCATTTTTTTTTATAATTTAATCCTTAGATCTGTTCAGATGTTTTTGATTTGATAAATATACTTTTGAAACTAAAGAATATATTATTTATATTTTAACACTAACAAAGATTTTTTCTTTGTCATATCGCAATACTTATTTTCCAACAAATATTAGCTGAATATAAACGACCAATTATGCCACTTCTGGCAAGAATAAATATAACTTTTATTATTTAATTTTTATCAAAATGTAATAGATTTTCAACGTATTATCATTGAATTAAAAATCAAACGGTTATTTCCATAAGAACAGATCCGTGTTAAATACTCAGTTGTCAACACGTTGTCAAAATTCTTAAATATCATCCACACAAAACACAGTGATAATATCAGTTGTGTTGATAAATTATCTCATACTGTTTATGAAGACATGTTTAAGGACATATCCGTTTGTCAATCTCAACATTAATTATATACATTCAAAGTTAAAACCAGCATTGCAGAGAAATCGTCAAATATGTCAACGGTGAATTCAGATAATGAAAGGCAACACTGATTTTAGAGTGAAGCATTTCTAATAATTACTCGTATCACTGATATCGAATCGTTGTAGTTTTTAAATTTAATTGTGAAATGTTTAATTTTTTTAATAAATATATTTTCTATTAAAAAATATACTTTGATAGAGTAGTATTACTTGAATGGTTTATCCAAATTACGTATTAAATTAAATACTTGAATTAATAAAAGAATAAAGAAAATTAATATTTTTATAGATTATATAGTTTGACATTAAAATAATCGAAACTTTGAATAGAAAAAATAGGCTTTTCAAACATTTATCAGTGTTAAAAGAACATGAATATATATATATATATATATATATATATATATACATATGTATATATATATATATATATACATATGTATGTATATATATATATATATACATATGTATATATATATACATATGTATATATATATATATATATATATATATATATATATATACATATATATATATATATGTATATATATATGTATATATATATGTATATATATATGTATATATATATATATTTCTAGTATAAAAAAGTCTTAAAACAAATTAATGAAATCGAACGAATTAAATAAGATTAAAATAAATTTGTATTCAAAGTATTTCTGAATCAATAATAAATTTACCATTGAATTAAAAAATAAATAAATAAACACATTAAAAAATACAATATAATACAGAAACTCTCACAGTATGGACAGTAATAGGGGAATGACGTAACTTGTAAAAATAAATCTGGATATCATCAGATGTAGGCTACGTATGATCACAGATTTGTGTGCATTGTGTGTGGATTTATTTTTAATGAAAACTGTATTATATAAATTAATATTGGTTTTGTTAACAAAAAGACATCTTTAAATAAGGTTATATTATTAACGATTTTGGAACTGTAAGGGGCTTAGGTGCAAAAAATATAATTAACGGTACAAACATTATTATGTGATAATTAATTAATAATAAAGTCGATTCGAATTGTTTTAAAACCCAAAATTGAACAAACTGTCGATATAAATATTAATAAAAAAATAAAAACACAATATCCTATTTAAGCCATATAATCACTTTTTTATATTTTAATCTTTATATTTTACTTGATAATTATAACAAATAAATGGTAATGAATTCGCAGATAATATTTTTTTAAACAACACCTTACCGATAGTTAAATCATCGATGAAATGAGGTAATGAAGTCATCATTAATAAGTTTTAGTAAATACATTTCTGCAACTTACCTGTAAAAAAAACAAAATAATTAACGAACGACAAACAATAAATATATAAAATTATTAATAAAAATCATTATTTACATCACATACTATTAATTATAATGAATCTTTATTGGATTTTTCAAGTATTTTTGCATTACGTAATCAGAAAATAGATAACACACCAATACCATTCTACTTAAATGAAAATAGATTCATATGTATTAACAATATTCGGCCCTTTTTATTCTTAATGTTCTGCATTTCTCTCTATTTCTTTCTAACCGTCCAGTTGACACCTCAAATATAAAGGGTTAATTATGATTCTTTCGAAAATATAAAGATTGTGAAACTATAGAGTTATATTTCACTAAATATGAGGAATGGAAGAAAATTATATTAACACTTTATAGTCCATGTGTTTGAAATTCAATGTTTAATAAGTTAACAGTTTTTTATGCAAAAAAAATTTATATTGTATACAAATACATATATATATATATATATGTATATATATATATATATATATATATATATATATATATATATATATATATATATACAGTTTAGCCTGTTTTAATGCTTATCTTTTTAATGCGGTTTTGAAGTTATGTGGTGCATATTTCATGCGAATTAGGGGTTTCCCCGTTGTATATACATATATGAGCTGCACATTGTTTAAAAAAATTCATTTGAATTATTATATTTTATAATTTAAAATTTTCTATTTAGGACTGTTATAATCCTATAGTAACTACTGTTTTTGTATAAGAGCAAAACTTTAAATGCCTGCTGGAAAGCAGCTTGGGATGGATTTGTTGAAAACAGTGCAACCATTCAAACGTCGATATTATCAGCTGAAATCATTACTTTGGCACATGACATTGGCGGAGAAGGTTTTGGTACCTTTAGCCAGAATGATGACGAATTACTTGTGGATAATGCCTTAAGTGGCGATGATATTATTAGTATAACTTTAGATAACGTCGAAGATCCAGAAAATGATAGTGAAGCGGAAGAAAAACCTATCCTCACTGCAAATATAATTCGAGAAGGTTTTCAACTTTGCAATAAATTGGAAAATCATTTTCTTGTTCATGACATAAATTCTGAACAAGCCTTCAAATTCCAACGTGAGTTGAATAATTGTATATCTGGATATTGGGAACTGCATAAAAAATCATCATCGCAAAGTTTAATCACTGATTACATTATGATTACATTACAGAGGAAAAAAACAACACAGAACGAGGGTAAAGTTGACACTAAATCTTTTTGTAAAGAAACATTGTCTTTACCATGCAGATCTGATGCACTGGCTATCTCTTCCAGTTCGAAAACCGTACCAATCATTGTCAAATAGTGAAGATAATAATTCTGATGAAAAGATGTAAAAAGCATTGTTACTTTTCAATAAAATTAAACGAATAAAGTTTTAAAACAAACTTATTTTATGTTATATCAATTTCTTTCAGATTTTCGAAGGACTTTCTTGCAAATTCTTATTTTCCTGAATTTTTATAAACTTTTTTATGCGATTTTGGGCGTATTTTAACCCATTGCTTTGGTTTAATACGGTTTTAGAAAATTATGGAATGTACCTCTAATTTTTCAACACAAGTTATGACTTTTTGTGCGATTTTTTAATATGCGGTTTTATGTCAAATATATCTACCGCATAAAAAGAGACTTGACTGCATATATCTTTCTATATATGGAACGATGCATGTTGGGAATAACAAGAGGAGATAGAAAGAGAATAGAATGGATACGAAAACAAACAGGAGTCACAGATATAATAAGAAGAGTAAAGAGTCTGAAATGGAAATGGGCAGGACATATCGCACGAAGAGAAGACAACCGATGGACAAGAGAAATTATTGACTAGGAACCAAGGAATATGAAAAAACCCAGAAAGAGACCAATGAACAGATGGGATAAGGATATTAAAAACTTTCTTGGAAAACTGTGGAAAAGAGAGGCACTGAATCGAACAAAATGGAAAATCATGGAAGAAGCCTTTATCCAGCAGTGGATTAACAGGGGCTGAAGATGATGATGATGATACACATATATATATATATATATATATACATGTATATTTATATATACATATATATATATATATATGTATATATATATATATATATATATATATATATATATATCCATGACGTCGACTTATTTATTTGATGTTTGTTTCATTCGGTTATATGTGCATGCTTATAATTGACAAGTGGGCGAGAGCAGCGAGTTCGATGGTTGTTGGTAAGCGCAGCGAGCAGAGAGCGAAGCTCCCTAGTGTATATAATATGTATATATATATATATATATATTAAAAATTATGTTATAATAAAAAATCAATATATTTAATTAAAAAGCCTTTTCGTATTGTTTTATTTACATAAAAAGTCGATTTGTCTACATTAGTGTATCATTCACTTCATTTTTATAAACATGAAGGAATAACATATTTATTAGATATGTATTTTAATTAAATTTAATATTCGTTAAACATTAGTTTAGTTTTTATGATATTAGAAAAAAGTATATCTAACAATTTTTGACTTATTCCGAAAACTGATGATTTCGAAAAAAAAATATGAATATTGTCTGCCAATAATAGGTCTACATGTATAAAGCATGGCATAAAACGAAAAATTCATTTTGTTTTCAAGTATATTTTTGCTGTTTCGCAGCCGCAAATACAACCCGGTAAGTTTTCTAGAAGTAAATGTAACTTAAGACCTATCACGCACTAACAACTCCAATTTTTGTATCTGTCTACTTGGTAGATGTAACACATTATTTTAAATAATAGTACATCGTAGTACGTGCATGTGTACGTACAACATAATAGTAGTACGTGCAATGTCAACCTTTGAAACAATCTGTTTTATCCACGCAACAGTACACGTTTATAAAATAAATGTAATCACGTTTTAAATGTATGAAAATAGTTATACTGAACCAAATGAGAAAAGTAGAATACACTAATTTCATTCTCAGTGCTATAGTTATGTTTCAGCAATGAATAAAATAAGCAAAGAAATTAAAAAATTATAATACAATATTTTTCGTTCCAGTAAATGTAAAGCTAGTGTTAATTCTGGATGCATTCATTATAAAACAAATTAGCTACAAGATTTATTTTTCGTTCTGTACGTATTATTATTATATTCTTTATTGAGATATACATACTCTGTTAATCTCGCATACATGTCACATTTCACACTACTTTTACAGGTTAGTAACAAAATTTAACTTAGGTAATCTCCTACATTTTAATTATAACCCATTTATATTTTATTATATCTATATATTTATTTATTTCTTACATCCGATTCTACTTACTATATTTCAATTTCTAGTCTTTTGTAGCAATGATTTAAAAATTTTACTAAATTGACCACAAACATTGATTCTATAAATACACTGATGCTAGTCTGATTGATATTGTGAAGTAAACTTTATCTTAATAGCTCCTGCTCTTTACAATCTTTTGGTATATGAATATTGTTTATGTGCCCATGATAAAGTTCTGTAGATAATATGAAAATAATTATATATTATAATGTGATATTGAATAATAAAATATTTCTGGGTGTATTTTAATTATTAGGTGTAAAAATTAATTCTGTGTTATTAAATTGAATCAATTATAATTCTGTGCAAAATTAAAATATTTAACGTCGCCTTAGGATTTTAAAATGCTAATCTTAACATCTGAAACCATTATATATCATGGTCAAGCGCTTGGCATAACCACACAAAACAGTAGGGACACGATGGCGTCCGAAAAACACATTCACGATTGCATACTTTTCGCATTCCAATTGAAAAAATTGCTGCCGAAGCCGCGAAAA
The DNA here is from genome assembly GCA_034766995.1 of Acanthacorydalis orientalis. Taxonomy (NCBI): domain Eukaryota; kingdom Metazoa; phylum Arthropoda; class Insecta; order Megaloptera; family Corydalidae; genus Acanthacorydalis; species Acanthacorydalis orientalis. Next base: position 16,137,110 of record CM068316.1, on the reverse strand, counting down.
TGATCCGTTCAACTTTGGGAGAAAATGTAAAAAATTATAAAACAGTGGAAGAGGTCCGAAAATGCATTACGACTTCATCGACTGAAAGCCGCCATTTTTTTCAGACAACGGATTCGTCAGTTACTCGACAGATGTAACAAAGTTATACAAAATAATGGGGAAACTTTTAAGGATTGAATGAATTCCATTTTCCCGTAAATATTAATTTTCTATTAAAAATGCACCGAATTAATTTGTAGACTTAATATTTTTGCATCAAGTGGTGTTGAAGAATGTTGAACGCGAAGGGTTAATTTTATAAATGTTATTGGAACAAGTAGCATTTTAAATACTTACAATGTTGTATGTAAATCAGATAGCACATAAGTTATTAATATATATATATATATATATATATATATATATATATATATATCACTGAAAATGACTGTGCGTTTGTTGATTTTTAATTTGTTTATTAACCATTATATATATATATATATATATATATATATATATATATACACACACACACACATATATATAGTGGTGTGCAAGCATAAAATAATAACCTGTTTACTTGAGTACATTAATCAGAATTGAAAACATAAAGCTAATACTTGCTGAAGACACTTCAGAGCAACATGAACAACAGTGAATAATATACGTCTATCAATAATAAACGAAAGATCTATTGCGTCGACATTAATATTAATTTAATGGTTAATCGTACTTAGATTAACATAGACTGCCATATGGCGTCTGATATCTCAATAATTTATATTTAGACTCAAAGTAAGAGATTTGAAAAAATACAAATGATATTTCATAAATAATACTATTTATACCTTCATTTGACAGATAGTTTTTCAATCAGTGTGTAAATAATTGTATATGTGTACATATATATATATATATATATATATATATATATATGTATAAGTATATATATATATATATACACATACATATAGAAAGATATACAGTCAAGTCTCTTTTTATGCTGTAAATATATTCCACAGAAAACTGCATATAAAAAAAACTGTACAAAAAAGACATAACTTGCGTTGAAAAATTAGAGATACGTTCCATAATTTTCTAAAACTGTATTAAACCAAAGCATTGAGTTAAAATACACAATATAATAAAATTTTGTAAAAGTATATATATATATATATATATATATATATATATAATTGTAAGTACATGATTGAAGTCAGAAATATATAAGTCGTTTCTTTTATAAATTTCTGATTTAAAAAAATATACAAAATTTATTTAATAACTGTGTTAATTACATACGTTATACACACATACGTACATACATACATACATATATATAAATTTATTGTGTCTAAAATTTTAAAATAATATTCTTATTATTAATATTAATGTTTTGGTAGCCGAAAAAATGAGATAGAACACTGTCATAACATTATATGATTTGACATGAAAAACGAAAAATACGAAACTTATTTATTTACACATACAGTTACACAGACACATATAACATTTCAGTTTTCTGTAAAAAAGAAAAAACAAAAGACTTCTTTGAAAGTGAAATAAAGGAACGCCATATATTATTTATTACGTTAACATAGAGAGGAGAAAAAAAAGTCAACATCCAGAGAGATACAAAGCAAAATATATTAAACATGTATAAGCTATTTGAGAAACGCCAACAAACATTAAACGAATGAATAAAATATGTGATTGCAATTTCGATGCCATAACAACATAATTAATTTTACAAAGTCAGAACTGAAGACGTCGCATACAAATTACCCGACCGACTCGTTCGTATCGATTTTATACGTCCGGTCTTGATATCCTTTTTTAGTGAGATACGATATTTAACAGCATTTCGAGGATGTACGACTTAAACGATAAACAGATTAAATCATTAACACGAGCTCCGGAAACTCGATGGTGAATTTGATTAAATAACAATTGAATACTGCTTCAGTGAGTTTTTTCTACTCGACAGTTTACTCGATCGATTTCTTGTCAACATATTTTATAATAGTTTTACTACAAAAAACGCTATGTTTTATTATATATATATATATATATATATATATATATATATATATATATATAAATTTTAGGTATATAAATTTAAAATAATAATATTAAATTTATTTTTGAGTATGGAAAAGGAAAAGGACCGTGCTTGCGAAAATAAATATTTGACAAAAGTGGATTTACAGTAAAAAATTTACATTTTTTGTTACCATTGACTAGCTAACGTTCGTTTTTGTTTCTATATTGAATCCTTATTGAAATAATTGGATTGCTTACAATTGATTATATTTCTTTTGCAAATTATCTTTTTCATTTCGTACATTCTGACAATATTTACTTATGCGTATCATTATAAGTATTAAAGATAAAAGTTTTCCACATGTTTCATTCTAATAAGAATACTTTCAGATATAAGAGTTAATAAACGAGAAGGATCATTTTGGTATACTATATTCCTTTTCTTATTCAAAATAATGACAATTTTTCATTCGCTGATTTACAAAATTATGTTTCGATTTCCTTCTAACAACAATTAATGTCACTTCCGTATTATTTACACATTTATCTAATGGTATCACTAAAAACTTGTATCAGGTTGATACGAAAATAATTGCGGTTATGACCTTCACATTTATATACATTTCTCTCTTTTGATTTCCCTGTTTTAAGTGGTCCAAAACTGTTGGATGACCAACGCTTAACTTTTGTGCAAGCTCTCGAATTGTTGTGTACGGTTCTGATTCAACTAATGCCTTCAGTTGGTCGTTATGAACTGAAGAAAGATGCCAGCGACCTTCATCTTCAAAGCTCTCGTCCTCTGCACAACATATTTGGAACCACCAATTCACGGTATGCTCCTTAACTGTACCCACACCAAAAGCATCGTTTAGTTTATGAGCAGTTTCTGCTGATTTACTACCCGTTTTGAATTCATACAAAAAATTGCTCTTATTTACTTCTTTTCCATTTTTAATCCAATAGGCGAATTTGAAGCAAAATTAACAATAAAACCAAAGTCGATGTTATCAAAATACAGATCAAAAATGCACTTTAAAATGATATTAACATGGACAAGATGAAATGAGATTTTCATTGAAAAAATTAAGATTAAAATTCAGAAAACAAAAACCGCAATTAATTTCCTATTAACCTAATACATATAAAACTAGCACTAGTCACACTGGATTACTACTAATACAAGATCGAATAATGTCTTGTGAGATTTTGATCAGATTTCAATAAAAAAAAATCTTACAGAAGACTACAACATAAGACTAGATTCGAATTAACATATTGGTCAACAGCTTAACGTATGATTTTATTACGACTACTTTATTTTCTTCTGTACAATAATAAATAATCATAAATCAGTATTTTGAAACGTATGGAGAACTGGTTTTCTTTACAGGTACTGAACCACGAATTCAATAATGTTAATAGTTTGGTTACTTTAGAAAGTATATAAAGATCAAAGCTCATTAATCGTTCAAGTCAATATAATACCACAAGTAAAAGTTAATATTTTTATTACTAGAGTGGACAACAATCTATGTAATATTTTTTCCCACATAACCGCACAACAGAATTGTAAAATGGTCTACACATATTACAAAATATTTCTATGGAACAAAGTTCAGATAAAAAAATAAACATTACAGTTTTAGATCATACAAGAAAATAAAAGACAGGTTTTTATTACAAATTCGTTAAGTTTCGATAAATTTTAATATCACAGAAATATGTAATCCATTCTTCGAATAGTATTATTGTGAAAAGTTACATTTTAATAAAACAATATATCAATATATATATATATATATATATATATATATATATATATATATATATATATATATATATAAATTTAAAAACAATAATATCGATTAAACCATTAAAAAAATGAATATTCCTAAAATAAAGTTTTAATAAAAACACATTAATTATACTTTCCTATTGAAATATTTGTCCTACTGACTAATCGTGGTAATTATTTAATAAGCAACAACAGTTCGTTTACTACAAAATATGACTGAATCAAAATTCTACAGAACAATTCAAATCAATTAACGAATTTGTGTCAACTGAAAACATTTTAAATTTCCGTAGAAAATGCCATATCAATTTTCAAAACATAACCAATGATGTCATTACCAAAGAACGCCATTAAACTGTCAGCTAATAAAAACTTTCACGGTGGTATTATTTAATGTTATTCTACTTTCATCTTTATTGCGATAAAGAGACAAATATTAGCGGTGACATGACCATTAATGTGTTAAGAACAAACTTTTTTTTAATATGAATAATTATGCTATTAACTGTGTTAATGAAGTTATTAGCGCTGTGGAGTTTTTAACGAATGTTAATAGGCTAGAATGATGAGAGGAAATACATTCAAATAAACTGAATAAAATTCTATTTTAAAATATTCACGATTGCATGTAGAAAGGTACAAAAATACGTACATTTTGTAGTTTAATTAATCATATTTGTTTAATTATCAGAAAACTTGTTTAAAATACGAATCTAAAATACATTTCAATCAAATATTTAAAGTATTATATCTATATATATATATATATATATATATATATATATATATATATATATATATATATATACATATATATACATATATATATATATATATATATATATATATATATATATATATATATATGTATATTACTAACGAGTACAATTTATTCAGATGACATGGAATGAAATTAACTTTACATATTAATAAATATATGAGCGCGTTTAATTATTCTAACCGCACTTACTTAACCTCATATATGTCCGATATATAATTGTCTAGTAGTTAATATCTTGGATTATATTATTCATAGGTACATCTAATCACATTGCGTATATAATTATATTAGCTAGATTGGATTACATGCTATGATACTTCGTGACAATTTACCGTTATCGAAGTAAAATAAACATATAATAAATTTAAAGCTTAATGTAATTTTTTTGGAATAAATATTTCAAGTGAAATTTTACGAAATAATTACACCCGTTATTTATTTTTTAATTTAATGAAAAATTGTTCTTGATAAGAAGGAAAAAAAACACCAAATTTTAAATAAAACACTACAAGAAAATACTTAAAATGTTCTTTAATATAAATGAAAATCGTGGAAAAACACGATAAACCACTTTACATAATGCTTAACAGTAAAAATATTTCTACTCCATGTATTATGAAGTTGAATTAAAGTACGTCAGTCAGTAATTTTCGGTACATTTATAATAAAAAAAAAATGGAATACAAATTAAGTTTCTACTGAATAGAGGTTTAAGTATGACGCAATCATGAAAAATACCAATGTATATTTTTTTATTTATTAATGTATTGCGTGTTTGGTATAGAATTAATGGGATATTCATACAATATATATATACATACATACATACATATATATATATATATATATATATATATATATATATATATATATATATGCGTATATTTAGACATACATTTTTAGATTTTTTAACATAAGACGGGTGACACATTCACCGTCATCTGTGGAACATTGATTAAACTGAAGCAAATGAAGACGTTTTCTTTTAAAGATTTTATTAGTTACTGAAACTTCCGTAAGTCGTTATAGCAAGTTGTTTATAGGTGTATTATCAAGTCTTAAAACGTCGATGGTTGAATCATAAGTTTTATTGTGAAATATTTTTTTAACAATTTTTTTTGTATATCAGTCTTACTTATATTTATATACGTCTAATTTTTGATTATATGTACTGGCTATATGTATTATTATCTTTTTATATGATTTTATATTAATCGACCAAACACTTCCCATGTAAAATATAAGTAGTTTAATGCTCTCACAAATTAATATTTTTTTCGCCACACTCATTTTTTTCTGATGAAAAATGTTGAATAAATAATTTTTGATTATTCAGTGTTTACATGCATATTTTGATATCGATTGCATCATCTTCAGGGTGCGAAGGTATAGGAAAATCGATTTATATACAGAATTAAAGATTTGTCTGTACCTTCACGCTCTGAATATTATGGCAACACTATCAAAATGTGCATAAAGAACAATAAGAAATGATCAATTTACTAAACATTTTGAATCAGCTATGTTGCTGTCTAATTGGTTTTAATCTGATGTAAAATTAATCTATATAATAAAAACCCACATTTCTCGTCACTTTATCCACAAGAAAAAGACCATGGTGGCCAGAATGTTTGCTTTGTCAGCTCATAGGTTTCAAGTTTAATTCATTAAGTTTCGTTTTTACGTATTGTTTATTTAAATATATTATGTTATAAAAACCAATAAACACTTTTTTCTTTCTATGTTTCTTTTCATTTTTCCATCAATTTTGACGGGTTATATACTAGTAATAAATATATTTTTCTATTTTTTAGGAAAAAATAATTTCTATGTATGTTTATATTTAAATATATTATGTTGTAAAAACCAATAAACAGTTTTTTCTTTCTGTTTCCTTCAATTTTCCCATCAATTTTGACGGGTTATATACTAGTAATAGACATATTTTTCTATTATCTTAAGAAAAAATAATTTCTATGTAAATGTTTATATTTAAATATATTATGTTGTAAAAACCAATAAACAGTTTTTTCTGTTTCTTTCAATTTTCCCATCAATTTTGACAGATTATATACTAGTAATAAATATATTTTTCTATTTTCTTAAGAAAAAATAATTTCTATATATATGTTTAAGAAATATTAAAAAATAAATTATTCTTTTTAAGTAGAACTCGTTTGCTTTAATGTACAAAAAATCTTTACTGTACAAAGAATGTATTCCACAAAAAAAATGTAAAAATCAACTGTTATTATTATTACATGCTTTCAGTTTTTTTTTTTCAAAGAATATTTTTTTCTAAATATTACAAAATTCATTCTTCTAGGTAAATTGAAACAATCTATGAATATAAGTATTGTATATTATTTAAAAATAATTTTCTGTAATGATCAGTGGCCAACGTAATGTTTAAAGTGTTAAAAATCATATTTTATATTGAAATTGTATCATTTCATTAAAAGGCATTAATTTTATTACTAAATATGTTTCTTATTTAATTTGATGGAACCTGATTAGAGATAAAAATATACTACTTTTTAATATATAATATTCATTTTCCCTTTACATTCTAGAATATCTTATGTTTATTATTTATAACTTATTTATCTATTCACTACTATAATCAATTCAAATCATTTAAAGTTCTTCGGAATTAAATTCTCGCATAATTTTTTTAAATTTTAAAACAACGTTACGATGATATTGCTTAAGGAAAAGACCGTAAAAGTTTTTCAAATGTTAACTAGATTTATTAATACTTTTTAATATGAAATAATAAGAAATATATCTACTATTCTTACGAAATTACTGAATATTGGACTTAACGTAAAATAAATTTTACATTCTTGTTTTTTGCTGTTATGGATGTTTGAGTGATTATAAAAAGTCCAATGAATTTATTCTAAACTAGTGGTTTTCAATAGGAGCGCTATCACTCTTTAGAAAACAGTTTAAAAATCCTGAAGAGCATTTGGTTTGTCATATTTTTTGAAAGAGGCGCTAATGTTCTCCAATGATCGCTTATACCATCACTTAAACATTACTGTAATCTAGTATTAGGTAATTAACTGGAGAAGGAATGCCACGCAGAAGGATGTCTCGAGGCAGAAAACTGAGGAGGCCAAGCTTTGATTTGGGCTAGCGCCATCGAAGAAAAAGTATCAGATAATTTTAATTTAATGAATTTAAGGTCCGATATAATTAAAATGAAGTTATTTTATGTTATTTATATTTCTATAGATCCATTTTTTGTAATCCTGTTATTGTGTTGCTTCGGACTGATATATTGGTATGACTTGTTTTTTCTGTTGGACCATCGTGGATAAATCTTAAAGTTAACTTTCAACAACAGAAATGAAAACGGGTCAGTAGTTTGAAGATGGCACAAATGACGAATCGTTTGTAAAAACAATATGAAATATAGCAGTCAAAAAAACAACAATAACAAGCTTATAATTACACTAGCTAAGTTGTATGAAACGCCAGGATCTAAATTTTATAATTACATTAAATTTATTTGTTAAATTATGAATATGTAATAAAACAATATAATAAATTAATTTATAAAAGTCTAAAAGAAGCAGCTATTATAATAATAGTAATTAGAAATATTTATAGAGAAATAAATACAATATATTATTTTAAATAATTGAAAGAGTAATGTTTCACATGAAATTAACTTTAAATAAAAAAAGGTGCTATAAAATATTTATTATAATAACGAAGCGTTTAACTCATAAGGTTAAGATTTTAAAGCGATATGTAAAAATTAAAATTAACTCACTATACCGTTCAAGGAGATTACAACATGAACTATCAGTATTTTTATGTTTTTATTAAAAAAAAGTGATATTAACGAATATAAAAGCAAGACGTATCGAACAATACTGACAATTGTTTCAACTTTTAGGCAATTAGGTTATAAATAAAATTTTATACATACTTTAATTGAAATTCTCTACACATTTCCATGAAATTAAAAAAAAATCCGTAAAGTTTCATTAAAATTTGTATAAGTTTATTGTATACTCGTAAATTGTACACATTTTGTATTAAATTATTATTAACGGTGACGCCCGAAGTCACACGAAGTTTTCTCGAAGGATTATGATTTTTTTCCATGAATTTTAAGGAAGTGTGAACCGTGTTATTGTTTTAGTGTCTTCATATGTTCGATCATTCCTCGGGAATGGAGTTTCTCCGAAACCAGTCTCCGTCCACATATTGTATATTGTCAGTGAATGAATGCGGAGCCTGATTTGTGGAATATGGGGGAAAACTGAGGAATTATGATACTGATGTACGACTTTATGAAACAACTACATTTGAATATATCTGCGAGAAGAAGACGTTCATTAGCATTCAACGATGGAATAAATCTGCCAGAATTTTTATATAGGCACACTTACACACACACACACACACACACACATATATATATATATATATATATATATATATATATATATATATATATATATATATATATGATATTGAGTGAATATATGCGATACGAGTAAAGCGAGTCGAGAGAACGAGCGAATCGAGCGGAGGCAAAACGTCCAGGAGGTCGGCGAGCATAGCGAGTAGAGGGCAGAGCCTCGTTTTTTTAAAAAAAATAATTTGAATTCATAGAAAATTGATTACCTTAACAATCTGTGAGTCACTGTGGTTGATCGGCTTCTAAATCTTCCATATATTAATTTTAATTTAGTTATTGTTTATGAAAAAATATATACTAAGTTCTTCAAACATCTTTTCTACAGTAAGTTTTAATTTATTAATATAAAATTTAATTCTATATCGATTTATTTACGCAGTTCTTCTTAACTATTTCAGTAAAAAATATAATACAAAATATGCAGCAACTCTAAATACGTTGAGAACCACTGATCTACCATATATGTGAGTATGCATGTATATGTGTGTATGTATATATAATAAATATATATATATATATATATATATATATATATATATATATATATATATAATTCAGATTAAATGTGACAAAAAGTAAAGTCAAACAAAGGAAAAGCCACAATAGATAGAAATTATCAAAATAATTGGACCTTGAGTAGAAAACACACATAAAATAAGTCTGAGGTAAAAGATCACACGCTCCACAGATAACATATTATAACTTCAAGGTCTTTATTGTTCTAATATGTGATTACTGGAAGGGAGGAAGGGAACTCCTTCAGATGATTTATGTTTTATTTTTCTGTCAGCAAAAAGGATTACTTTTAATAAACGCGTATATATATATATATATATATATATATATATATATATATATATATATATATATATATATATATATATATAGATTTCATTAATATGCATCAATTACATGAATATTAAAACGTTATAATTTATATACACATCTGCATACGTAATTAATAAATAATGGCTGAACGACAACAATAAACATATAAAAGTGGAATATAAAATAATCATAAAAAATATAACTTGAATATTATGAATACTATCACCCGAGGAAGCCACTAATATATGAAAAACACTAGGTTCTCTTTTTAATTTTATTTCATAATTACAAGAACCGGTAATTATTTCACATCAATTTAATATCTAGTCTTGTAATTTTAAAAAGAAATAATATTACAAGTTATCCATTTTGAATAAAAAAATATACAGACATTCTTACATTTTATTTTAACGAATGAGATATTTACAAACTTATCATTTGCAATTCGATAAAATATACGAAACAAACAAAATAATAACGTTTGACGAAAAATGGCCGCGAGTTACACTTATGAAACTATGCAACTTTTTTGTATACCTTTTGCGTGATTAATCGGTTACTCAAACCACCAGATATTTTTTTAAGTAGTACAGTGAACATAGAAAATATGTTCTTACCACTGAGTCACGTGTAAAAATAGATACAAATTAGATATAATTTAATAGAAATTAGTAAAAGAGGTTACAATGTGCCATTGGGTGTTACACATAAGTGAATAACTGATATGTTTAACTGTTTACAAATTACAGTAACATATAAGTGAAATATACATAAAATTAATTATTTGAATAAAATTCCAATCATTAATTCCATGTAATATTTACAATTTGCTCATATTAAAGCATTTGAACATGATGTATAGATTTTTTGTGCCAAATATTGTGCCACTTTACAAATATGCATGCAATATATATATATATATATATATATATATATATATATATATATATAAAGCATCTGTGTATACTCTGATTAATAGTCATTAATAAGATATTTTTATGAGAAATTAATTATTAATTTTATGTTTTTTTTTGTAAAATCTGTATATTCTATAGAATAAACGTTTATAAATTTTTTGAGAACAAACTAAATGTGGTTTCAATGTGTGTATGGATGTGCATATGTATGTGTGTATAGGGAACGGGCGGGTAAGCCGAATACAACGAACATAAAAATCATTATTTTTGGAAATGTACAAGTATCTCGAATGATGCCTGATATATGCATATCAATGCGTTATCGATTGCGGCAAAATAATATACTGTAACATATAGTCAACTTTTGTATCACTGGTATTAATTTTGCAAATTTATTCAATTGTTTTGAAGGTAAATAATCACTTGGCCTTCTAATGAGTGTAATTATCCAAGAATTTAGTTTATTAAACAGTATAACTTTATCATTTCTCACAATATATTTCTGAATTGTCGTTAAATTTATATTCCCAAATGAATTATTTCTTCAAACCACACAAGATACAAAAATCTTTTCTGGTCAAAAATATTCAATAAATTATTACTGATAATTTTTGATTGTCGCTTACAAGCATTTCGAGAACAATTCTATTAACTTTATATCAGTAAGGTAGAGAAAAATCTTATTTTTTTGTACATTGGTTTTTCTGTATCTTAGATTTTCTTTACATCGATGCTCTAAAGATGATAACAGTGTCGTCGAAATGTGTATAAGCAACAATCAAAAATTATCGATAATTAACGGAATATTTTTGAATTGCAAAACTTTTTGCGGATTGTGGAGTGAAAAAATGTTTAGTGTGGAGTGAAGTCAAGAAAAATAGAAAAAAAAAATAGTTATTTGTATAGATAATATCTATATAAGATATTGATTTTTATTTGGTGCTAAGGTTATAAAAAATAAGTTATTATATATATATATATATATATATATATATATATATATTTATATATATATATATATATATATATATATATATATATTTATATATATATATATATATATTTATTTATATATATATATATTTTTTTTTATAGATATATATATATATATATATATATATATATATATATATATATATATATTTATATATCTAAATATATATATATATATATATATATATATATATAGATAGATATATATATATATATATATATATATATATATATATATATATATATATATATATATATATATATATATATGAGACATGAAAATATTAAAAAAAATCAGAATATCAAGAGTATAAAATTATGGTCATTGAAATAGGAGGAATATGGAAAAAAACTTGATTCAATAGAAAATCTCCACAGGCCGAATATCGATTTTACTATTTTGATTTTTTTACGTTTGGAAACTGCATTAAATAGAACTAATATTCATAGATTTAATCGTTATCAATAATTATTCATATGATTGTGGTAGAAGAATAAGACGTGTGTTATAAGGGTATCAGTTCAGAACAGTAAATATTATGTTCTGTATCAGTCACTGACTCATGCTGTTTCAACAAAATATTAATGGCGCCGCTTATGCGGGATCAGCTGTGGACAATATGTTATTTATTTGATGTAAGATTATGGTTACATCTTTTAAGTCGCATACAGATTAATAAAACTGCACCTAATGTCTATTTCATAAAAATGTGTGCGCTTTTTGACGAATCATATTGACATATAATTCCATCTACATGGGCATCAATTACAACGTAAACGCACAATTTTTTATCAAATACGATGCATTATTTGCATACACGTGGCAAGATTTATGTAAAAATTTTAAATCTTCACTTCTGTCTTCATCTCTTTTCATAATATTTAGACTGAAATCTATACAAATGTATGTAAATAAGAGTGATATACACGTAAAAGAATGAAGTAGTTTGTAAAAAAATATATAATTTAAGTGAATATTTTATAAATAACATTAAAAAATCATAATTGTATATTTTTATATCTGTGATGCTGTTGATATGTTTTTCTGTTGGGTTTTTCATCCTTTTGGATCAGTTTTATGTCTGTTCTTCTCTACTAGTTTTAACGTTGAAGACTCAGTCTTCAACGATGGCACTCGTGCCGGAACTAGTAGTAGAAAATAGGGTTAACTTCTTCAAAAATACGAAGAACAGGATAAATATTAAACGAACAAACAAAAATAAAGGTAAAGCATAAGTAACTCATAGGCCAACGAACTCAAACCAATACAGGCTGGAATTTTTATATCAGAAAACATTAATTATTGTACTAAATGACTGTTTCAAGAATTTCTTGGAATGGTTTATAGAACTTCGTTTTTTTTTTATAACTGCGATAGATAAACTAGAAACCAGCTATAATATCTATATTTCTTCACATTATTTATGAGAATTAGTGTCTGAAGAAGTGACAACATGTCGAATTTTACACTGTAATGAGTGGCAGAATAATTATTTTAAAATTTTCTGAAAACAGGAAAATAAACCATGCAGGAGAAGGATAATATTTGAAATCATTAATTTATTTTTCATTTATAAATCTAACATAAGAGAATCCATTAAAGCATTTTAAATTCATACAGTTTTTGTGAACATCCAGAGATAAAACATTATTTCACTAGAAAGCTATGTGTACTTATCTAGAGAAATTCCCATAATAGGTCCCTACACAGAAATTACTTAGTTACTTTTGAAATTTCAAAGTGGGAGGTGTGATCGAAGCTCTTATAAAATAAAAATGTCAAAATACGTTTATATATTTCCGAATAAAAAAATAGATAGCGTTAGTTTAGTGAGTGTCGGACTGTCGACACTCAATATTTCTAAAAAAACTGGATGTTCTCAGATATCAGTGGCAATAATTTTGAAAAAGAGAGAGAATTGGGTACAGCAGATCGAAAAAAGGACCTGGTAAAGTTAAAAAAACCACTGAGAGATAATCGTTTGTTAATTCGTCTATTTTTACAAGATCGATTTAAAACAGCTACAGAAATAAGAGTAAAACTATTCGATCAATTTTCACTGAACATAAGTCTTGAAACTGTTCGGAGGCGATTGAGGGAGAATGGATAACATGCCAAAAAAAAAACATTTTTAACAGCTAAAATGAAAAAAGATCGCGTAAACTGGGCAAAAACTAATGAAAGTTCGACATCATTGAATTGTCGAAAAGTAATGTTTTTCAATGAATCGAAAATCAACCTCATTTTCTCTATTGATTTCCAATACGTGCGACGACGACGTGGAGAATTTTTTTTTTTGAAAAGTGCATACAGAAAACTGTAAGAACCTTCAAAGCCGAATGATTTGGAGATGTTTTTCATATTGTGGTGTTGGCTAATTGGTGTTTCTGAATGGTTTTTTTTAACGGAGAGGAGTAAAAAATTCTAAAAAATAGTTTTTTTTACCGTCGATGAATGATTATCTTTTACATTGCGGCTCCATAATCTTCCAACATGGTTTTGCACCACGCCATAAGACACATAAGGTAACTTTTAGTTTTTACTTATAATTTTGTTCACTGTCAATAAGATATTGTATAAAAAAGTGAGTGTTCCTGTTAATTTTCCATAAGTAAGTACTAAGAAGAACTTAGTTACGACATTGTCATGACCAGGAATAGCCCTGATCTCAACCAAATAGAAAATATCTGGAGTGTAATAAAATATAGAACAAGTAAAAGAAACATAAGTACAATAAATAAATTCAGATCAGAGTTAGAGACAGAATGGAATGAAGGATCGGTGAAAGATTTCATCGAAGAATTAGTGAATTCCATGCCGCGACGCATTAACGCCCCAATAAAATTAAAAGGAGAGTCGACCAAATATTAATTTTATGTGCGAATTAAATCTTTGTGCATCTATTCGTATAATAAAATTAAAAATGTCGTTTAAATATGGTCTTTTATTTTTTTTCAAAAAATAATCAATGAATCATCGATCACAAAACTGACTATAAAATTCTTTTTATATTAAAATCTCCTAAAACATATTTTTTGTGCCATTTCTTACACTACCATTACTAAATTAACTAACCATATCAAATTCCATATAATTAATTGCCCTGAGCCCTTAAAATTATAAGAAATACAATCTTTACAAAAAAATTTAAAAAATTTTTGGAGTGAACCACTTTCAATGGTAGTGACTGTACATACGTTATATATATATATATATATATATATATATATATATATATGTGTGTGTGCATGTTTGTATGTGCTAAATATTATCAAAAAAAACCTGTATATTTGTTTATATAAGAAATAAGTCGATAAAGATTAATTACAGATTAATTTAAATATTTAAATAAAACTAATATGATATTATAATCATTTAAATGTTTAATTAATTCGTTATTTTTTTCACATACTTGAACTAAAAAAATCATTAAAGAAACGTTAAGTCGTAAAAATAAGGAAGTTGAATACAAATTCAATTTGTAACCATTAAAATAATTAGAGGTAACAAGTAAAAGTATACGATATCAGCATATAATAATTACTTCTATTAAATCCGGTGGCAGGGTTATTTTTTATGAACCAGTTTCTACTCACTATATAACCCCACGTACATTTTACAACTGAAGGCATGTACAGATAAAAGGAAAGTTTCAAGTATAATATATTGTTTCATGTTCTTTCAGTTGCTTGAGACAAGTGAATATAATAAAATTAGTTCGTGTAGTTTTTCTTTTCAAATTTTCAACGAAAAATCATTGAAGAGTAAATGCAGTCCTAAAAAGGAAGTATAGTACATAACAGTACTGTGAATAGAAAAAAAACCTTGTAGAAACAGTATGTGGTCTTTTTAACATATTTGCACAATAAATATACATTAAATTAATTCAAAAAAGTAATTTATTAAGAATGTTTTTGATTAATTATTCATTTTGATACTGAAGGTAAAAAAGTCTTATGAAGAAAAATATTAAATGTATAAACTAAAATACATTTGCAGTTTTTTTAATTTCATACAATTGTATTTCTATCGTTTTAGAATAAAAGCGAAATGTAATCTCGTTCATGTTCCGGAAAATACACATTAAACAAATATTACAACAATAATCTGCTTGAAGAATATTTCACAAAACAGCACACGAGTCGAAGAGATTATATTAAATAGAATATATTTAAAATAGGATATTTGAAAACAAATTATTTTCCTTTAATAAAGTCTATTGACAAATTCATTATAATTAACAGAAATTCATAGACAACTTCAATATATTTTAAATAAATTTTGTCTTTGTAATTTTGTATTTACAATATAAAAAATGAATTAAAAAATAATTTTGTATTTACAAATAATAAAAAATGAAATTTTGTTTTAAATATTAAATTATAATAAGAAGTGTAGATGTGCGAATTCCAAAATGATTATATCTCTTGCACTACTTCCAAGTTCTATCGACATTGTCATCGAAATGTGTATAATAAACAACAAAAAATAATCAATTATTGAATGTTTTTGATTAAAAAATATTTGTGGGTTGTACATAAGTGAAAAAATGATTTATGAAAGAGAATTTAACCATAATGCCGAAGAATTATATTGTAATGATTGATAGTTAAAGCACTTAATAAACGTTCTGTTTTATTTTAAGATAGTTATACAAAAATATTTTTTATTTAAGATTTTCACAATTTTCTAAACGAAATTCTTGTAAATGCTACTGAATATTACACTATAAGAGATTAAATAATTGAATGTACACTTTTACACATTTTGAATAAAATTAACAATGTTTAAATTGTTATTTTAAAATTATACTGGCTAATCAAATTGAACGCAAGAATATCGTTATGATATTGTAGAATATTGATTATAGAAATAAATCAATTATAATGAAAGGTAATTTTATATAACATTTTATAACAAAGTAAAAAAATGAAAATAAGATACTAATAGCTAATATGAAAATCTCGTTATACTGTCAACGGTTATTCAGTAATTAGAATATATTCATTTTTTTTAAAGTAAAGTTCGGCTATATTAAACAAAAAGTTGTTACACCACTTTGGCTTGGGCCAGTAATGACGTTAGTTTAATATCAAATGTAATCAATATTTCAGGCAAATTAGTATCTTCTCAAATTATAAATTACATTCAATAAATATTTAATCATTTCACATTTCGAGTAAAACTTTTACAATTATAAAAAAAAGTTTTCGTAAGATGTATATATGTATATATGTATATATATATATATATAATATAAGTGGGTCGTTTGATAAATTTGGTAAATTTATATGATAGAAGCCACCATTCATTTGGTAAAGTTACGGCTATTAAGTGTTACTTTTTAAACTAACATAGGTAAAATTTCAGCCAGAAGCGAAGGGTTGTTCACGTTCTACAGATGTTTGAAGCGAGCATTGTAGCAGTTGCTACAAAAATGGAAAAAACGAGCAGGTCCTTTGGGGCGATTCGTCACTGTAGATGAAACATGGATTTACCACTACACACCTGAGTCGAAGTAGCACTCAAAGCAGTGAACAATGACTGGTAAAAATGCGTCGAGGAATGTGAATACCGTTTTGTCGGCTGGGAAGGTGATGGCCACTGTTTTTTTGCGATTCCCAAGGAATCCTCCCGAATCATCCTACTTAACGAAGGGAAAACGATAACAGGAGCCTGTTAAGCAATATTATTGGACCGTTTGAAAGAAGAGATGAAATAAAAACGGCACAATAAAATTGCACGAATTAGACTTCGAAATGATTCCTCATCCACCTTATTCTCCAGACTTGGTCCTTGGTCCTCTTCACAAAATTGGAATTTGGTACGGTGGAAAAAATTCTTATAGAATGAGGATGATATCGCCGCCATCAATGCGTATTTTGAAGTCAATGAACCAAGTGTATAGCCCTTAATACAGATTATGTTGAGAAATAAAATCGATTTTTTTCAAAAAAACGGTGTTTAACTTACTTTTTTACCATACTTATCAAATATATATATATACATGAAATGTGAGTTTTTGTTTGGTCAAATTTTCATGATCATTTATATCCCTTCATTTTGCTTTTCAAATAAGACATCATTAAAAATTGAAGTTGTCGGCCAATATTATTATTGTATTATATTCTCCTATTATTTTCGATAAACATTTTTTAGTATTGGATTCAAAACATCTTAAGAGCGATTTTCTTATACGGGTTTATATTGTGCAATAATGTAGTTGCTCAAGCTTTCAGCATCAACAGTGATTTAGCGAAGGAACTATCAATGGACGAATATAAGGTTAGTTCCGAAAATTTCGTTTTTGAAATATATCCTACGAAAACAAATACTTAAAAGACTCGAAGCTTGGATTAATGATATTTTTTTAAAATAGTTGCAGAAATATACTTCTTAAAATATATGAGAATTAAAAAAGGAACTTAATGTTCATTATATACCTATCCCGCCATCTTGACGAAATGTGTTAAGCGAAAAAAATAGATATGGGACTATGGGTTGATTGAATGGTATAAGTCGAAATGATTGACTGTACATCCGAAACAATAGAAGATTTTTATAAATGCAATCGTAGCATATAAAGAAAAATAGATTCTGTTACCAGGAGCTGATATGTATAGTGACTTTAGAAAAGTAAAATAGTAAGTAAAAGTAAAACTTCAGTAAAATATAGTAAGTAAAAGTAAAACTTCAAGTTACGATCCCAAGCGGTAACCATACCTAAAGATTTAATGTTTGCAGAATACTGAAACGTCGGTGTTGTAATTCATTATTCTGTTTGCAGCCTGGTTTTACAATTACTGCCCATAAATTCGTCAGTAAATCATGTAATAGAAATTGAAGAGACAATAACTGTTTCTGGTTAATCAATATGAAACTATACTGCTTTACAATAATTCCTAACCTCGTAACGACTACTGTAATAAAATTAATGACTGCTGACAGAATTTCAAACACGAAAACGAAGGACGAAATCTAACTCGTATATAAACATATAATACCAATAACTAAAAAAACGAAAAATAAAGAATTTCAAATAAAAGCCCATATCAAACCAACCTTTAGTTGTTATCAACATAAATATTATTGTCTATATGTAAGTAGGTTGTAAAAGAATATCAATAACTGTAATAATAAATAAATCAAAATATAAACTGTCGTACAGTTAAGAGAACTGAAATACAAATATTCAGTTGTCTAACTTATTCTCAACTGATGTTTCCTTTTCAAATGCTTTGATAGTTTTTTGAACGAAGAATTAAAAAATAAAGCCGAAAAAATCAGTCGAGAATGCATAGTATTCAGTCAAAAATTATACTCTCTCTCTCTCTATATATATATATATCTACATATATATATATGTATTTTTCTCTCACTCTCTCTCTATATATATATATATAGAGAGAGAGAGAGAGAGAGAAGAGAGAAGAATTAGATGATTCCAGTCAAAAAATTGGCCTAAACATTAACCACTCAAAAACAAGTGTTGTTTAATGCATTTTTCTACCCGAAGAAAATTGAAAGGAATAGAAATAGAAAAAGTTACGAAATACATTAATCAAATTTAATAATTTTTCTACAAAATAAACATTTTTTCAGTTCTATTTCGAATTTCAAGTACAACAGTGTTTAAATTTTCAAAATCTTACCACTGGAAATTGAGATATTACAATAGTAACGTTTTAAGCGTTAGTTATTCACATTATAGTCGTACGGTGGTTGAGGGTGAAATAATACTGTTTCTGTTGGATCCAAGAACGAAATTAATGTGGTTACAATACTTGGAATATAGCTGCTCAAGACATTTAGTATCAATCCTGAATTTGTTTAAGAATATATGATGAAAGATGATGCTTTTTGGAAAAATGTTACACTTTCCGATAAAAGTAAGTTCAATATATTCAGATTGAATGTAAGAAAGCTTGTGTGAAGAAAATCTAATATACAATTTTAAAACGAAAGTTTGAAGCTTAAAGTTAATACGGAGAGGATCGCATTATGGTACGGGTATGTGTGATGTTAGAAAATTGCATTTCATCGATGCCATCATGAGTTCATGAATTTATGTGGACATTTTACAAGGTACTTTAATAAGTGTCATGCAAGAAATAAGTACAGAAAATAACTTTATATTTCGACAAGACGACGATCCCAAGTACACATACAGTAAAGCATGGGAATATACTACATAAAATGCTCCGCGAATACTTCGTTCGCCAAAGCAATCACTGGATATGAACCCTATAGAAAATGTATAGCATTATATTGACATTATGCGAAAACGTAAAATGTCAAGTAAAATGGTTGAAGAAAATATGTGAAAATAGAATGAAAAAAAATGACCTGATGTGAATTTAAAGATTGGTTAGTTAATGACTGAAAGATTAAAACCAGTAATTGATAACAAATAAATGTCTAACAAGTATTCATAAGTAAATTAAATTGAAATAAAATTTACTGCTATTTTCTTAGGTACTTGTCTTTGATTGCTTTGTACGAACTTTGGAGGCCACGTTCAGTTTTTTTTCATGATCTTCTGATAGATTTTGAATTGTTCAATTCAGTTCAATTCGAGTACAAAATATACTTGAAAATGTCGAAAACCATTCGCAGAAAAAATTACAAGTTACCTTCAATATTCATATGAAAACTATCAGAAATAAAACTAAATACACATGAAAATACGTCTGATACACATAGGTGTATGAATAGTTGATGGATTATTTATATACATATTTGTATGTTGTGTTTCGAAATGAAATTATCTAATATCAAAAATACATGATAATTAAGGGGACCCGGTGGTCTAGAATTTTCGAAAAATCGATTTTTTTTTCGAAAGTACAGTATCTTAAAAATATACTGTTAAAATTTGATGACGAAATTCAGAGTATTTCAGGATCTACAGCCCATTAGAAGGTCAGGTCAGTTTCTTGAGAATATACTTGCTTGAAACTTTAAACGCGTTTATCTCGAAACTACTTTTTTTCGTCTTGCGGGGGCCAGAAAAAAAAAACTACTTGACCGATTTGTCTGAAATTTTAATATGTTAAATTTTTTAAAAACTATTAGTTTTAATTGTTAAAACTAATAGTTTCCGTAAAATAATTATATTTTTTTTATTAACAAAACATTCAAAAATACTGGTCGTTTTCAAACTTGTACTTTTGACTACGCGCCATTTTGTCAAAATTTTTTTTTTTTATTCTACTTCCTGCGATAGCTATACTTATACTAATTAAAAATTCGTCAATTGTTTTATTTCAGATCAGAGGGAGAGATAAATCATCATTCACCACGCAATTCCATTTTTTTAGAGAGGGAGACTTCAGCATCATTTTTCTAATTTAAAAAAAATTTTTTTTTTGTCTTTATTTTCATTTTTGTGTAGTTTATTAGTAATAAAATAAGTGTAAAAAAATTTGAAAGCATTATTCATTACCCTCATATAGAAAAAATTTTTTTAAAATAGCTTAAATTTTAGGCCACTAGACCACCGGGTCCCCTTAAAGCAAATATTCTATTTAACAACATTTTATCAAAATATGACTTGTTCATAAAGTAACCATTTTTTTTTAATTGTACGAATACATCATTCAACTACTGCATATATCAGATATGTATCATTTTTATTAAAATTCGCTTTATACTTTTAATTCAAATATCTATAAATATCATACAATGTATACATTAGCACAAATGTTCTTCAATACATTTTATACTTAAACATTTCATAAAGAACAGGTATTAAAATTAAGAAATAAGAAACAAAGTAGTATAAATGTGTAAGTATGTAGAGTTTTTTTTTTCATTAAATAGTATATTATTTTTGTTTTCTTGATAACTAAATGTTGGCAGTAAGCATGCCAATTTGTTTTTAAGCAGTGTTCTGCTCACACCTGTCTTCTGCTATTAAACAAGGTGTTCTGTGTATTAATCAACATGTTTATATATACATATATATATATATATATATATATATATATATATATATATATATATAAGTACATTAACATACCTAAAAATAGAATAAAAAAAATGTTTACAGTACGAATGTATAGTTTATATACAGACACCACAGGATAAAACTCGAATTAAATTACTCAAATATATACAGTAATCGTTGCAAGCACTACAGCAGTTAAATTAATTTCGTAAGAAAATATTTAATATAAAAATAATGGACGCGTACATTAAAAATATTAAGAGATATTAAAACGCATTAAATACTTAGCAGGAATACGAACAGAACCATATTTTACAGAAAATTTAATGCTCAATAAACATAACAATATAAAATGCTGTAACGTAATTTAAATCACGGTTATACACGTTGTAACATGTTGATATAGAGATGGTGGTTAGTTACTGAACATAAAATTATATTAAGTCATTTATACGGCACTAAGTTAGTATACAATACAGCCTTATAGTAAAATCAAATTCTGTATAGAAATTAATTACACGTAAATAAATTCATTGCGTAATACAAATATGACATAACCTCACTTTTACAATCATACTTTAAGCATATGTCGAGATTTATATTCATTTTTACAGACAAAAGATTAATATAAACTGTTGAAAATATCAAAGTAATAATTTAAGATGTTCTTAAGTTTTAAATGTAATAATATTTCATTTGCAGCTTCTGCCGATCGACTACTAGATACAATCTTCTCTTAAAACTTTCCAGGTTCACAATTGTAATACCTCTTTTTGTATATAACTTATGAACAACATTGATAAATTTAACTCTCTTTCTGGACCACTTTGTATTTCGGAATTACAATTAATATCTTCTGAGGTTTGCTGAAGACCTACTTGTATTATATCCGGTTCATTTCCTTTTTACACTCTTGTCTCTCGTTTGATTAGGGATTCGTGTTTGTGTTCGTATTCTTTCTTTTCTTTTTCTGTTTGTGTTACAACCGTAATGTACACCATTTTGCGTTTCTGTCGCGTTTAAAGTTTCCAACGTATTGAAAATGTGTATGTAAATACGTTACATGAATGAAATGTGTGCATTTATTACTTAATAAATACATTACTGGAGAAGTTATAATCATTTCCGCGCACCGTACCACAATCTAAACGTACATATTTATATACATGCACTTACATTTTGTTATGTCGTAATGCGCTGTTTATAAAATCAATAACAATATTCAAATTTCAGTGCAAAAGTTAAGATTTTCGA
Source organism: Acanthacorydalis orientalis (assembly GCA_034766995.1). Lineage (NCBI taxonomy): Eukaryota > Metazoa > Arthropoda > Insecta > Megaloptera > Corydalidae > Acanthacorydalis > Acanthacorydalis orientalis. The sequence continues at coordinate 16,114,129 of CM068316.1, read as the reverse complement.
ACGAGTTACATAATAAAAAAATGTTTCATTACATACAATTAAAACATTTTTACACATGA
>CM068316.1:16094070-16109070 GCA_034766995.1 Acanthacorydalis orientalis | reverse complement strand
ACGAAAAAGGGTGCTCAGAGTGCGTCCAGAGATCGCGAAGACTTGGGTTCTGCATCACGACAATGCTCCCTGTCACAGTGCGTTCAGTGTCTCTCAGTTTTTGGCGTCTAAAGGCATCGCAACGTTACCACAACCGCCCTATTCACCGGACATGTCACCCTGCGACTTTTTCCTATTCCCCCATATGAAAAAATTCGTCAAAGGTCGACATTTTGACTCCGTTGAAGATATCCAAGAATCTATGACGAGGGTACTCGGAGAGGTCCCACAAGAAGTGTTCCAGAATTGTTACGAAAACTGGAAAACTCGCTGGAATAAGTGTATAGATGCGGGAGGGATTTACTTTGAAGGGGATCGCAGCGATGTACCTTAATTTTTAAATATACTCGATTTTTGAATATTGTCGCATTACTTAATTGTCTGACCTCGTATATATATATATATATATATATATATATATATATATATATATATATATATATATATATATATATGTATATATATGTATATATATATATATATATATATATATATATATATAAAATATATGTATATATATATATATATATATATATATATATATATATATATACAGGCTGTATGATGAGAGAGAGAGAGAGAGACAAAAAGCGAACGACAGATCAATGAATAAATATGATAAGATTATTAAAAAATGCATTGAAAATAAGCGAAATAAAAGTAAGCACTGAATCATCTAAACTGTAAACATTTTGTAGAAATTACGATGAATAAGTATGTTACTAAATTTTTGATAAGAAACATGTGGTTTCAATTAACATCATTAATACAATTTTAGTGTATTTGAGTTTTTATTAGATATTTTATTAGTTAATCATTTCAATACTTAGTAAATTATTTATTCTTCAAATTGTGTATATATATGTATATATATATATATATATATATATATATATATATATATATATATATATATATATATATATATATATATATGGGAAGGGTAAGTGTATATATGCATAGATGTATGTTATCGATGAAGTGTATTTATTTATCAGAGATATAATGAATAATATGAAAACTGCATTTTAATTAACTAGAATACATATAGTTGATTAATGACAGGAATATTAATATAGTATTGCATCTGTATTCTATTAACTAATAAAAAAATGTTTTTATTAATAAACGTATTTCTTACATTTATAATTGATATGTTTTGTTACAAAATTAAATAAGAATTCCGTTGTAAAGCAATTTTATCAAAGAAAACAAAATTAATATTTATAATAAAACATTTGTTAACCTAGAGATACATAAAAAATTAATAGTAAATTAAATTAAGTGTAATTAACGTCTAACAAAAAAAGGGAAAAACCATTATATATAATTTGTGCGATAATGCTATTGATCTTGAAATAAAATTTATTGTTTAATTTTATTTACTTTTCTATTTCAGTTTAAATCTAGCATATAATCTCGACTATCAGATATAACTGTTGTAGATATTTTGAAGGGTTGTTCACTAACGGCCTTAGTGTTGGGGAGATAAATGCAGTTGTATATACATAAAAACATGACAGAACTTTCCCACATTCTAAATAGATTACAATGATCTGAACATAAAAGATAACAATGTCCCAATAACCTTCATAGTTTAAAATTCAAAACAATAAATAAATAAGAAATTATTTCTCAATATTCTGTATTTCAAATACGTGCATAAATTAGAAATTTTTAAGAAAAGTATTAACATTTATTTAAATAATTCAATTTTAAACATACTTAAGTAATATTAATTTATGAAATCAGATTATTGTTCAAACTTATACACAGTTTTTATAACCATTTTTAAAATCTTTTTATAAAGTTTTAAATATTTTAGTATATTTGATTTATATATTTCAAAAAATCTGAATTTATTTCCCGAAATTTTATTTTCTGCTTTTTAAATACATTCATATTATAATATACAGATTGCTTTTTTTTAAAAAAAAAATGTACGCATACATATTTCATATTTTTAAAATAATATAAGAGAAGTATGTTATCAAATTGCAGATATTTTCTTATCACTAAATGTTTAGATAAGAGAAACCACTAGATTATTTTTATTTAAAACAATTTTACGATTCGAAATATTGTTGTTCGTCCTTTAGATAAATTTACTGCAGAAATATAGACATGAAAGTGTCTACTATAAATAAACGAAAATACCATCATAATTATTTATTTATAATATTATGACTGTGAAAAAATATTGTTCTTTTTTCTTAAATTAATCCACACGTCACAGTATCTGAAAAAAATACATATAATCCGAAAGGCCTGTCAGTGATGTCAAATATTGTAGACTATAATTTAATATTTTTTAATAATCAAATAAATCTTATGAAATTTGAAAAAAACTAGGAATCATCTTGGAATATTTTGTAAAAGAAATAATTTTATATGAAAAGAACTGAAGAAACAGAATGAAAAGATTAATCATTATTGTGTGTAATAAATACAATAATTGAATATAAGACTAATAATTGAATTAAGAAATGGTTCGAAATGAATGATAAGAAAACTAAAATTGTTTAAAAAATATATAAGATATTTTATTTATGGAAATGATAATACTGAAATAATAAACAATTACCATTACTTAAAAATTCCATTTTAAAATTCAGAATTATTTTTACAAGCAGTAAAAATAATGTAATATTCAAGTGCAATGTTGCAGTAAGAAATATAAAATACTCTGCTCTTTATAAACTTTACAGCATTTATGAACTGACCAAATGTTTCTACATTCCATATCTATATTTCAAAGATCTGTTTTGTGGATATAGAGACAAATAGAAACAAACTATTTTTATTATTTTTTAGTGTAAATTTAATTTTTTATGTCTAGACAAGGAATATAAAAATTACCGAAACTTCTGTCGACAAAATCTAAAAACAAACTGGTCTCTGTATTATCCGAACAGAATTTTTTCTTTGCTTATTTTCTTAAAGGCGACCTTTTTGCTTAAGTGTTTTACAACGATTTAAAAAAAATAAGTATCGCGTGACAATATAGTTTTTGACCTGTAGTAAAATTCACTTTCACCAATAAATATTTCACTTGTCTTAGAAACCACAGAAATGTTTCTTATCAACAATGTTCAATCATTGGTTTTTGATTGTTCCCTGGGTATATTTCGATGTTGACGCCAACATCTTCATAGAGCTTGGCAGAAAAAATGTAGAAAAATTTTAGAAATATACATTTTTTATATACAGAATATTTTTTTTTTGTATTTTAACGCTCTGACGATGATGGAATCGCTATCGAAATGTGTATAATCAGTAACTGAAAATCAATGATTGAACATTTTTGATTAAAAATATTTTTTTATGGTCTATAATGCGAATAAAAAATTGAGGTTTAAAATCAATATGTCTATTCAAAATGAACTTATGATATTTTATACTTTATGATCTCCAAAAAGACAACGAACGATAATTTTGAAAAAAGTATATGAATAACTTGGAGAAGTTGCTACTGCAAAACGCATACTCTCACATACAGTTCACAAAAAGTATTTTTAGTGATTTCTAGTAAAAAAATTAAGCAAGTTCGTACGAAATATAATGACGATAATAAAGAATTAAGGAACAGTCCTCAGTTAACATCTACAGAAGTAGGAAAACAATCCATTATTGACTAAACAAATACCCAATATTATATTAAACTATTTGGTTTCAATTTAAAAATCGAAAAGTGGCTATCATGTCAGTTTTTTGCTCAAATTTCGCAGATCATGTGACAATATATATATATATATATATATATATATCATTGTAATCGCTAACAAGTAAGTTATTTTTAAATCGCTTCATTCTAAAAACGAAAAATAAATTTTGTATAGTAATGTGAAAAAAACAGTTCATTGTAATCCAGAACAAACATCACCATTTACGTCACTACACTTTAATATATTCTTTTCTGTACTTTAGCGCTCTGAGAATAAAGACATCGGTGTATTTAAATGCGCATAAGTAACAATCAAAAATGATATTCATTTATTGAACATTTTTGATGAAAAATTTTTGGTTTATAGAATGAGAGAACTCATGTGTGAAGTTAATGATTATTGTTATTATGTATTAAAAATATTTATCATTTGAAAGTCAATATTTTCTTATACGTACTGTTTTCAAATAAGACATATTTTTTTATATTTATATTTAATTAAAATCAAAAATCAATGTATTGTTTAAAAACTGAATATACATTTTTAATAAATGTTTATATAAATATAACATAAGTGTGTATATATATATATATATATATATATTGAACATGAACCACGCAAAAACAAAAAAGTTCTTCAATGCGTTTGTTTTTCAGAAGAAAATCGAAACAACAGGAACAGAAGTAGAAGAAATTATGAAGTATGTCTATCTAGGCCAGCTTATCAGCAAAGATGGATTATTTATTAAAGAAGTAAACAGGAGAATAAAAATGGGACGAAACGCCTCGATATTTAAATCAACAATCATACTCTGTTTGAAGAAAAAAATATTTTATTAATGTATACTACCAGTATTTATTTCAGGCAGCGAAACATGGGTGCTCAACCTCAAAACCATTCAAAGACTTCAACACGGAGATGTATGAAAAGAGGCATGCTAGGAATAACAAGACGAGATAGAAAAAGAATAGAATGGATACGAAAACAGACAGGAGTCACAGATATAATAAGGAGAGTAAAGAGTTTGAAATGGAAATGGATGGGGAATGTGATAAGAAGAGAAGACAACTGATGGACAATAAAAAATATTAAGTGGGAACCAAGGTGTATAAAACGACCAAGAAAGAGATTAGTGAACAAGTGGGATAAGGAAATTAAAAATTTGATTGGAAATCAGTAGAAATGTGAGGAATTCAATCGTACAAAATGGAAAATTATGGAAGCGGCCTTTTATCCAGTAGTGGATTGACAGAGGCTGCTGCTGCTGCTGATATACATATATATATATATATATATATATATATATATATATATATATATATATATGTACATATAATTTGTTGATTGAACTACATATTTAATTTTCGTAATATATAATTTTCAATCCAATAATTAACAAGTTTTAAATACTTTGAATAAATTGGATGTAATAATAGTTAAGTAAATATTCATGTACAAAAAGAGAATGGTACAATATTATTTAATATTACCTTTAATACTATTTTGTATTACATTTCATTATATACATTATTACATTATAGTTTAAAATAATTTATAGTTACAATTATTGGGATTTAAAGGCGCGTCGTTATCAATTAAATAACGCATCTGAACGAAACATGCGCTTTTCAAAAATTAAACAGCTATGATTATTTTTAGCATAAAATTAAATTGAGATCATCAAATTATCTATTATTAATTTTATTACGAATAGATGACGTAACAAAACAGCAATGACTAATAACAGTAAGTAATTTTATCAGAAAACTTCTATTTTTTTATTATTACGTTTAATGTATTAGAATAAGAATATTAAGGATTATTTATAATTAGAAACACAAGATAAAAATATTGTTGTATATAAATTTAATAAACCAGAAAACAAAATATATTTAAAATCAATGTTATAATATTAATAAAGTACACATACAAATAAGAGACTAATTTATTTTCAGTTTTTGTAATTAAGATTAAGATTTGATTCAAATTCAAGTCCTGTTTGTGTACCTTTATTGTAAAAAATAGATTAGATAATAACAAGTAATAACAGATAAATGATGTAAAATTGAGTTGATTAAAATTAATGTTCATATATTTTTTTAATTATGTCAGTAAGATCCAGTAATATAATTCATTGTGTATACTTATGTGAATGAATAAAATTTTTAAAAAATATATAAACTAATATTTTAAATTTCTTTCAGTGAAAGACCTTAGTATCATACTCTAAAAGTTATAAATTTGGTAAGTCTACGAAAACCACAAACCTTGACTGCTGTATTATATATACAAACATGCATTCATTCATACATACATATATATATATATATATATATATATATACACACACATATATATATATATATATATGCATATATATAGACACATATATATATATATATATATATATATATATATATATATATGCATATATATACACATACACACATCAATTTGTATATATATATATATATATATATATATATATATATATATATATTAGGGAGCTTCGCCTCCTGCTCGCTGCGCTCACTAACCCCCGGGCTTGCTGCGCTCGCCCTCTTGGCAATTATAAACATGTCATGTAACCGAATGAAATAATAAACATATTTTTTAAAACCCATTTGTGTCTATATAATCATTTTCGCAGAATATATGAGATAAACATATTTGGGTACTATAGAAACCTCGATGGCACAAATAAATAGGTCTAATTTTTTGTGAATAATTTTGATTTTATATATATATATATATATATATATATATATATAGAAAGATATATACACTGAATCACAATTTAAAGTACGAACTTGTTTATCGGTGTAATTTGGATAATATATGACTAATTAATAAAATTATTGTACAAATTAAGAATTGTATTCAAACTTTTTGTTAATTTCTAATATACGATAGTAAAAGTTATACTTTTTTCTGTTCGTACAAGAAAAAAAAACTAATTTATGTTTATTCTAAAATTATGTCCAAGATTAAATACTACAGGTGTTTCATTTTACGATTTGAAAAAGAATTATCCTGTTTCATAATTGAAAAAGCGTTTCTTTTTCTCAATGGCTACTTACAGAAGTATAAGGTAATTTTTGTGCTGCACTCATTTCATAACTTTTGTTTAAATTATAAAATATCGAAAGGAAAATTAAACAATGTACATGTATGGAAAATTTTGTATTTTAAAAATAATAAAAGTTAAAGACAATTTGTAAAGTCAATAAATAAAATAGAGTCTACTTTTCAACATACAACTAGAAGATATATGGAAAAAACTGAATAATGAATAAATCAAGAAACGAATTTAATAAAATGATCAATGAGCTGGAAATAAAAGGAATACCACAAAGTTGACTATTAGCACCAAAATCAATACAATAAATTTAACGAATGAAGTTGAAAAAGAATAGGAAAGCATGAAGCACTGAAACAATAAGAAGGGTGTAAGAAAAATCAACTTTCATGGCAAAATAGTATGGAAGGAGCTTTTTGTTCATTTAAAAAACAAATTTCTTCGTACAAATTTCGCTTGGAAATACCAAAGTAAAAACAGACTTCTGGAAAACAGTTACTACTAAAAAAAATGAATGACAAGAAAAAAATTACTAGCCACAATCAAAACAGATATATGTATTTTAATGAAAGGAATATTAGTGTTAGTTTTTCAAAATATAAAAAGGAATGGAAACTTGGTCATTTGAAAGGAAAGTTGAAGGATCATGAGAGATAAAAAACATTTTTTTAATCTTATTAAGACAATTATCCAAAATATTTATCAAATATTTTAAAGAACAGCTGCCCTATACTTGTTTATATGTTATAAAAAAATCATCCTAGTCATCAAAACTCAACTTTATAAAATATTTATAATCAAAATTTTAAAAAAAGAAATAATAAAATATAAAAATACTACACAAAAATGATATAAAAGTGGATTTGCAAATAAAATGTGAGAATAAAATCCACGATTTTGCATCCAAATTAGTCGAATCTGTGCCAAACAGCCTAAAAAATAATACAACAAAACGAAGCATCTATAAAATAATAAAAAACGAAAAGAAAGCAAACATGAATAGTATTTCTTTTTCTTTCGTTGCATCATTTAACCTTTGAGCTGATGTTAAACGAAAAATAATTATTTTTACTGCTTTATATAAACTTAAAAATAAAATAATAGACTTTGACTGCTACACATTAAAAATTAATAACATTTTTGAATAAAATCTTAATTGTATGATAAATTTAATACTTAATATTATATACCAAAAAATATAATAAATACTATATTATTTGATATATATATATATATATATATATATATATATATATATATATATATATATATATATATATATATATATATATATATATATAATTTTAGACCAATAAAAAGATCAATGAACATGTGTGATAAGAAAAAAAACTTTTATTAGAAATCAATCGAAACGAGAGGCATTTAATCGTATAATATGGAAAATCATGGAAATCAGGTCTTTATCTAGCAGTGGATTGACAGAGGATGATGATAATGATGATATATAATTGTAACCAAAATAAAACAAACACTGAATAAAAGATAAAAATGGAACATTAAAAAAATAAAGTATTTTGTACTGCTGTTCTTTATTTTCAGGTCTTTTATGGAGATGTTTCAAACAGAAAAAATATACTGCATTAGACACTAGTTGAATAAAATATCAAAATGTAACTAAATATCTGTTTTCTCAGTACTCTGTACCAACTAAAAGATAATTTATAATAAAAATCCACACCGTTTTTTTAAAACATTCGAAAAAAATCACACGACAAGAGAGTGAAAATTAATTGCTCATGAAATAATAAATTTACATTTTTCTAAAAAAAAGTGTATATAAATACATGTATATTATAAGTGTAAATATGTATGTACATATATATATATATATATATATATATATATATATATATATATATATATATATATACATTTAAACAAATATTTATATAAATTATTCACATGTCAGATTTTGATTTTAAATTAAATAAAATATATAACTTTATTTTACTGGAGTATTTTGATTTTTATACATAGAATAATCTATTCAATTCTATTATAACCTTTTTTACAAAAAATAGGTTAAATAAGCAATCGTTTCTTAATATAGTTCTGTAGCACGAATATGGTAGATTGTGTTTGGTTAAAATATAAATAAATATATAAAATTGTTCCTAGATATAATAATCAAATTTATTAATGATTTTTTTGTAAAACTTCTAAAATAGATAAATGTTTATAGTATGTTCTGAATAATATATGTTTGAAATGTTGAAAAAACCTATTAAGATTTAAATTAAACTAGAATTAAATTTATGACGCAAAGAAATTGATTTTAAAGTTAGGAATGATTTTAACTTGTGATATACTAGACAATATATATTTATAATCGTCCCCAAAATTAAACATACTTTCACACATCTATTTAGTGAGACATGTAACTGTAATAAATACATTATTACTCATCTCACAAACCGCAAATCTTTCTGATCAATAATATTCAATAACTGATTATTTATCATTTTTAATTGTTGCTTGTTTCGATGACGATGCTATCATCATTAAATCTAGATATTTATGTACTTTAGTGCTCTGAAGATAATGGTATTGCCATTGGAATGCAGATAAGCAACTATCTAAAATGATCAATAATCAATTATTGAATATTTTTAATCAGAAAGGGTTTGTGTTGTTTATGATGACAGTGAACTATTTGTGAAAGTGAATTTAGCCGCAGTTGTAGAAATATACTGCGGCGTTTTCGATGTACAATTTTAAGAAAAAATTAAAAATAAACTGTTATTTTATTTCTATTAATATCTTCTATTTATATAATATAATTCAAATTGTCTTTTGAAGATATAAATCAATATCTACTTCTTTTCATTCACCCCCATCACGTTCAGTTATCAATAATTTATTATTGTAAAAAATCTTTTTGAAATTCTTCTAATTTGAAGCAGTTAGTGCATCGTTTTTCAAAAATGTCCAATAAATCTTCTGCTATTTTGATCATATATGTTTTAATCATTCTTTCTTGATTTCCATTCAGTATCGTTCTATGCCAATTATATAAATCACTATTATATTTGCCTATGATAAATATCTCAAAAATTATATTTCAGGATTAATGATGAAAATCAAAACCAGTCGGAGAAGAAATAAACTTGCACTTGATCTACAACATAGTACCAATCTTTTGAATGTAGAGGACCCCTATATTAATCTGAAAAATGCCACGGACCCCTTTGGAGAGGATTGTGTCTCCCTGTTTGGGCTGTACAAACACGGAAACACACAGGGTTGTATTTTCCTCAAGACTGTTCAAAATGTAAAACTCAGATATTACCCACGGACCCCTGGGGATTCGCGGACCACAGATTGGGAACCAGTGATCTACAGTATTCACACGGATCAGAGAACAACAGTTACACAGAAAAACAACACTATAAAGATTCAAATAAATAGTTTCAGTTGTTCCTTTTTCTTGGAATATGACATACCCATCTGTATTTCAAATTGTTTTTCTCTTATTATTATATCTGTAACTTCTATTTATTTTCATGATTATAATCAACTGTTTTCTTTTCTTGTGACTCTAAACCTATTCATGTCCAGTGTTGTTTCTCATTCTGTGATATATTCATCAATCCTTTGAAGTTTTTTTATTGTCGACATTCTTTTTTTTTGACTCTACTTATTGACTTAAGGGGATCCGGTGGTCTAGAATTTTCGAAAAATCGTTTTTTTTCTTCGAAAGTATAGTATCTTAAAAATATACTGTTAAAATTTGATGACGAAATTCAGAGTATTTCAGGATCTACAGCCCATTAGAAGGTCAGGTAGGTAGAAGAATAAGTGGTAAGCTTGAAACTTTAAACGCGTTTATCTCGAAACTACTTTTTTTCGTCTTGCGGGGGCCAGAAAAAAAAAACTACTTGACCGATTTGTCTGAAATTTTAATATGTTATTCTGAATAGTTCTAGCTCTCTAGTAGTTTCCGTACTAATAGTTTCCGTAAAATATTTATATTTTTTTTATTAACAAAACATTCAAAAATACTGGTCGTTTTCAAACATGTACTTTTGACTACGCGCCATTTTGTCAATTTTTTTTTTTTTATTATTCTACTTCCTGCGATAGCTATACTTATACTAATTAAAAATTCGTCAATTGTTTTATTTCAGATCAGAGGGAGAGATAAATCATCATTCACCACGCAATTCCATTTTTTTAGAGAGGGAGACTTCAGCATCATTTTTCTAATTTAAAAAAATTTTTTTTTGTCTTTATTTTCATTTTTGTGTAGTTTATTAGTAATAAAATAAGTGTAAAAAAATTTGAAAGCATTATTCATTACCCTCATATAGAAAAATTTTTTTTAAAATAGCTTAAATTTTAGGCCGCTAGACCACCGGGTCCCCTTAAAATGGTCAGCAACTTCTTACTTCTATACCGATGTTTACAGCTAATTTAACTATTGTCAGAATTTTCTTACATAATTTTAACCCCACTACATTAAGTTTTTTTTATATTTTGACTTGTAACTTAGATATAACTTCCGTAGGTTATAACTGGATACAATAAACTATCATCAAGTATAAAAAAGAATTTTACTGGGAAGTTATTAGTTCCATACATTAACCTCCATACACATTTTGTTAATGACACAAGAATAAGAAAAATATCATCACTTGGATTTTCAGTTTTAATATCCAAATGCAAATTTTCGACAAAATAATGACAAATATAAATAACGAAAATACGGTAAAAATCTGATAAAATTACACCGCATCATCGTTATTTAATAAACTTTTTGAAAAATACTACATTTTAAATTATACCTTATAATTTTTATTTATGTTTACCAACTATCTAATATCTCACTTATTATCTTCATATACCAAATTACTTCTATAATCGTATAAACATACAAAAACTGTTTATTTATATAACAGAACTTCGTTCTTATCATCGGTTCAGTGATTCTTAACGCCACAAATTCAAGGTGTTTGCTAATGGTTGTTATTTATAATGAGTTTTTACATGAGAATTACAGTTTTTATATTATTTCGTGTTTTAAATATTTTAGTTAAGACGTAACCGTTTTTTATACTATCATTTTTTTGTGTGATAGCAACACATTTTTTGTAGATTGAAAACAGGTAGAAAACATGATATTGACATTATATATATATATATATATATATATATATATATATATATATATACCATCATAAATAAGTGTATAATACACCTAAGCATTTATATGTCTAATTAAAAAAAAAATAACATATTAGTGTGATATAAACATTTGATTGAAATAAAATAAATTTATATAGTATTAGGATAACTATATTAAATTATCAATGAAAAGTAACAGGTTATCCTACAGTTTCATTGTCAGAAATATTAATTATGATATTCTCTATAATAAAAAAAACTTATTGCCAAAAATCACTAGGTCAATTAATAGAGTTATAAAAGAAATTGATCAGCTTAATATAAAAAATACTTTGTTATGTGTCCATTATAAAGATGTCTTCTTACAATATGTTAAAAAAATCATTATACAAGTTTGAAAAAAAAACAAATCATACATCTTTTAAATCTATGAGATTTTGTACGTTTTACAACATAATCATAAAATGTTATAATTTATATTTTTATAAGTTACAGACTTTTTAATTTAGTATAATACATTTTGTGACAGACATGAATGTAATGTACCTCTTAAGACAAGAATTAAGTAAATCATTTATAAGAAACAGGAGAGTTTTGTAAAAGAATATTAATGTTACTTTTCATATTTTTAAAACAGAATAACCTGACATAATAAAAATATATAATGTGCTTGTACTAAAGATCTGCTTGGTACGAAAATAATTACGGTTTTCGTTTACTGAATTCTAACTTTAATTTTTTGAATGAAGGTATAATTTCATCGTGTTCATGTTAATGTCATTTTAAAGTGCATTTTTCGGTCTGTATTCTGGTCACATTGATTTGGGTATTATTATTAATTTTACTTCAATTTGGCCTATTGAATTAAAGATGGAAGAAAAGAAGATAAGAGCAATTATTTCCACGAGTTCAAACCGATGATGAAATAGCAGAAACTGCTCGTAAACTAAACGATCCTTTTGGTGTGAGTACTGTTAAGGAACGTACGGGGTAATGGAGGTTCCAAAATTTCGGGACGAGAGTCTTGAAGATAAAGAAGGTTACGGACGTCCTTCTTCAGTTCATAACGACCAACTGAAGGCGTTAGTTGAATCAGAACCATGCACAATTCGAGAGCTTGAATAAAATTTACAAACGTCTAACTTTTATTCAAGCCCTCGAACACACACATCCAACAGTTCTGGACCACTTAAATTAAAAAAAATAAATGAATTTGAAGGTCATAAACCGCAATTATTTTTTTACCAACCTAAAAAGTTGATATACAGAATATTTGAATATTTTATTGAGTGTACAGTATGGAAGTAGAGTATCGTAATTATTTTTGAATGAGTAACGACCATATATATATATATATATATATATATATATATATATATATATACATATATACATATATATATATATATATATATATATACATATATATATATATATATATATATATATATATATATAAGTTAATACTTAAAATAACTTATATAAATTACTATTTAATACTGCATTAACACTTAATTATATAATTTACTATTCAAATACTTATATACATTAATATTTAAAATAACTTTGATAAAAGTAGGTGTAGTCATCTTGTTTTGAAAAGAATTATATATTTCAATAGAAAACAATTTTTAAAAAACAAATTCTGTAGCTACAACTTTATTATTTCAGACGATTCTAAAATCTCTAAATTTACAATTTATTAAGTATTTATGAGATGTATCAATGAGAGTATTCTTAAATACAATATCAGATTCAAAAAACATGTATGGAAATAATCTGTAACAAAAAAAAGATCAATTGCAATAGACAAAATATCTAAATTTGTTCGATGAGACGTTTAGAAGAATGAGAAACGTTGAATGATAAGATAAGAAATCTTTTAACCGAGAATTTAAACTGTACATAAATACTTTAAAAAAAAATAAAACATTGTCCTTGCGATTTTTCCTGTTAAATATTTGGAATTAGTTATCTTTTTTAAGACTTTTGTTATGCACAATGAATTTTGTAATTAACGATTAAACTTATACATAAACGTTGGACTGTAAATCTTATTAAATTTCAAACATATTTTCATTTTATTACAGTTCGTGTATACATATTTTTTTAAGTTACTGTATATCGAATTTATACCACAGTGATTAACAGTTCAACGTGCTAGTCACTTGTCTCCAACTTACTTGGATATTACTTCATTCACCACATTAATTTTGGAACTACAGTTTTACTTGAGATTCAGGTCATTAACACATTATATTTTAATTCAAAATTGAAGACTGTGTTTACAGTTTTATTTAAAAAATCAAGAATTAAAACTAACAATTGTAAAGTATATGATTTATCTCTAATAAACAAAGAACTAACTTCAAAAATACCAGTTTTCTTTCTTTACAAAATAAATACTTTTTTATATTTAATACTTGATCTAATGAATATGCACCGAAAAGTGAAATATTAAGCAAAATATTATTGTTATACGGTTTTATTTATTCGGTGTGAAAGAAATATACTTGTTTTTCTTTTAAAAAAAAAGAATAATATTAAAGTAGACATAACTTTCATGAAATAATATCACTTTATAAGATTATATTATCTCAGTAACGGTTTCATCTAATGCTAAATGACATTTTTAAAATTTTCTGTCACATAATGCAAAACAAAATATATTTCAGAACATACATGTGAGGAGTACAATGTGTGTGTGTATCTAAAATAATTGAATGTCTAATATAGAAAAGTTAATAGAAATTCATCCTTTGTTTCTATTGCTATTTTTGAAATAAAATAAGATTTAATAGTACTATTAAAAATAATTAAAGACTGAAACACAGTTATTTTGAAATTTTATTAAAAAATAATAATATGTAACGGTTCAAGGAATATATTTATCTCAATTTAAGAACAATTTACATTGTTTTGTTATAATTTAATTTTTTTATGTAATGTTTCTTTTTTTAAATTTGAATAGTTAGTATGAATATTTAAATGAGTACGGAAAACTCTAGATTAGATTTACATATGTGAGTATATATATATATGTATATATATATATATATATTATATATATAT
>CM068316.1:16051570-16089070 GCA_034766995.1 Acanthacorydalis orientalis | reverse complement strand
ATATATATATATATATATATATATATATATATATATATATAGAATGTTTCAAATATTTAACTAGTTCCGTTATGGATAAATATTCATATGCAGTTTAATGATATAAAACCATTCATTTTTGTATTTGAATAAATACAGCGATAAGAAAACATTTTGTACTGTTTTAAATCAACAGAAAGTATTTTTTTTCTACGAAGACTTCTTTGAAAGAATTAGCAGCATTATTTTCAATAGTAAATACACTATTTTTTTTGTACAATTGAACATTTTAATCAGAGAAAAAATTGTGATTTGTAGGACAAAAAAATAATTCATTTGTGAAACTGAATTTAGACACAGTTCGAAAACTGTATTGTTACATGATTTAATATTTTATTTATCTTAAATACAGGTATTAATATTTTAAAAATATCAAAATATCTGTAATCAGAAATTTTTGAAAAGTTTTCAGAATAAAATTTTAGATGGAATTAATACACAAAAAATACACAATAGACCCTTAGGTGCAGACTATTAGGGACTAGGTTAGGTTTTTAGGATAAGAAATGATATAATACTTTATATTCCTCTGGCAATTTCTTAAGAAATTATTATCTTTTGTACTTCTGGACAATATATACATTTCATAAATATATATTCACTACATATTTATATCAATATATTTATTTCTGAAACTAGACAACTTGAAAGTGAAAATAATAAGTTTTTTTTTGAAACGGTATATCTAAAATGATATCTTCTGGGAACGTATTATTGACTGTGAACGTCCATATTTGAATGAATAAAAGTCGTTTGACAATTTTTTATTACCAGCTAATTCTTATTATAAAATCTGAATTTCGTGGGTTACCTGATATTACAGACTGGATTAGATTACAAAATAGTATTATATATCGTAATTGTATTTGCTACATACCTTTGAATTTTTATAAATATTTAAGATTTATGCAAATTTTAAGTTGCTTAATATTAATATTTTATTTTATGTTGCTATCAATGTGATCATTAATTATTTCGAGAAAAATCGACATGCTTAAAAATTAATAAAGTAACATATATATTTAATAATACATTTCTATATCTGTGTTCAATGTTATGTCTGAAATGAATAAGGCCATTGTAATCATTCTTAAAACTTAACTGACTTGTCATTCTTTACACGTCACCTCATTCATGTCTGTCATCTCAAGAAACAATAAGTTGCACTTTACACTTATCGATAATGAGCTGGCTGGTACGAATCACATCGACATGGGCATTGTCATAGACCGTAAGAAAAGGAGTTTTGTCAATGAATGGATCTGATTTTACACATTTGTTATTGACAATCTACCGTGATTGTAATTTTATGTTGTGGTTGTTACTATTTTAGTTTCATAGAAAACACATTTGAATACAAATTAAATGAACATTATTTTATTAATTTATTTTACAACTGTTCATGATAAGACGTTTTAAACGAGACGAAATGATGGAATATGATATTTTTATGTGATCAAATATTTCAAATATATTATTAATGTACCGCGTACGTTCGCTTTAAGCTAAATTAGTCAAAAAAAGGTTAGAATAGAATGTTTAAATTTCAGTTTAAAATACAAACTAACAAAATTTAAAGAAGTAACTTAATTCGATGCTAAAAATATTAATTACAGAATCGAACAAATAGTAAAGAATATAATTAACATATATAAAGTGGTATATTATTAAAAACATAAAGGCGAAAAATTGATGAAAAAGAGTTGAAATTAAACTGTAGGTGTTAATTGCTAATTAAATACAATTTAAATATATCAATTATTTTTTCTAAGCAATGTTACATTACTTTTGATAATTTTAATTGCTAAATCATTTCAGAGTTCACGTATGTTCGATTAATTCTTTGTTATGTCAAAGATTCTCATACTCGTTAATTGTAAAAAAAATAAAAGTATATTTTAGTAAATTAAAAATAATCATAATGATTATTTTAAACTAGAAACATAATTCCGACATAATATAAAAAGTTCCAATTATTCAATAATAATATAATTTATTTTATCGAGGATGGTTGAAAAATTCTGAACAGGAACTTATAACTCTTGAATGGTTTAAGATATCAGGATGAAATAAACAAGGAAAAAAGCTTGAAATATAACCTTTCAATAATCATAGCCACTGCCAATAAATTTGTCAGTGTATAATTGGTCTGTCTATTTTATCAATAAAAATCTTGTTAGAAAAGAAGTACACATTTGACACCATCTAAACTTCCCTGCACTAAAGTGTGATTTCAAAGGAAGACATTTTGATTCTAAATATAAAATTAAGGATGTCGTTAATGATTGACTAAAATAAAAAAAAAAAAAAATAAATAAATCGTTAAAAATGTTATAAATTATTATTTTTTTATTTCATTCTGCCTCTAACTATGCAAGAGTTATAAATTCTAGAATAGTTTCTCCCAAAGTAAGCGATACCGCCCCCTAGGGAGGCACTAGTAGCCTCGGAAGAAATGGCGGCGAGGAGTTGAATAAAAATAAGGAGCCAGTGGAAGCATAAAGAAAGAAGATGAAAATTGTGAAAACCCGTTCGTACATGTTTCATCTGCTGTGTAACATACAATTAAATTCTTAGTGATTACTTTCCAAATAAATACACAAAACGCATGTTATAACCGATCTGTGGTCAAGTCCGCCGACAGGTCTTAACAAGCAAGTGTAATTTTTATTTCAATTATGCTTCGTTACCTTAATTGTCTGTGTGTAATTCAAATGTTACTATAGTCGATTTTAATAAATAATTTTATAATTTAAGCATCAATACGTTTTATTTACATCTTTCTTTAGTATTTTCCGTAGGTAGAAATATAAATACATAAAAGAACACAAATTTCTCACTGCATCTTTCCGTTCATTCGCTTAACGAAGGTAGATTTCATGGGGAGGGGGGCTTGAGTAATTTTTTCCTGAAAAGAAGGCAGTTGGTCAAAAAAATTTGAGAACTTCTGCTCTAGAACAAAACTTTTAGCTGTCTTTATTTCGCGTGTATACAATCATATTTCTATACGAAAAAGTTATCAATTAAAACGATACACGCACGATTAAATTTGAATATTTTTACTCATTATTTTTTAAAAATATTCCATGTTACAAGTTATTTTAAACATTACATGACTTCAAATGTTAATTTATTAACAATAATGACAAAAAAAAACAATACAAAAAATATAATCATCTTCCATAAATATTTGTAGAAAACAAGTTTATCAGGAGAACACAGTCCATAAATTTTACAAACGTTACAAAATATTATAACTAATACTTTGTCGGGAAACATATGCTTTTAATTACTTAAATTTACAATGTTTGGCATTTTACTTAATTTACATGTTTGGCATCGATTCCACAGTTTTTTTAGTAACGTCAGGGATGATATTTACTCATTCCGCGACTCTTTTCCAATTCATTAATGCACATTTTTTCATTATTTTTTTGGGGAGTATATCTAAACTCTGCCCATAAATTTTAAATTAAGTTATTGTCAGGTGATGAGGAGAGGGAGTTTTCATAACTTTTGGACAATAGTACAGAAGCCATTCCCGAGATAGGATCGTTATCATGATAGAATATATAATTGTCTAGGATTCCAAAACAGGTTGTACTGCACTTAAACTTAATAGACAGTTATGTAAACAGTGTAGTTTAGGTATTATTTAATATTTATTTCATAAAATTAGCGCAGTAAATTAACTGCAAATAAGGTTCATTGTAGAATGTGTGTCATAAATAAATTACAAATTATACAACAACATTTACATGCACATGCATGCACACACACACACACACACATATATATATATATATATATATATATATATATATATATATATATATATATATACAGTAAGGGGTTTCACCACCTGCTCGCTTCGGTCACCAACCCTCAGGTTCGATGCGCTTACCCATTTCTCAATTATAAGCCTGTACATGCAACCGAATTAAACAATAAACATGTTTTTTAAAACTTATTATGTCTATATAATTATTATCAGATATATAGCAACGTAATCGTTATATATATATATATATATATATATATATATATATATATATATATGTGTGTGTGTGTGTTGGTATGTTTGTATGTGTTATATACAGGGCAGTAGATTATTTTTTGCAACCTTTTAGTTTTTCGTAGCTAAATACTATTATATATATACATATATATATATATATATATATATATATATATATACATATATATATATATATATATATATATATATATATATATGAGACACCATAATAAAAAAAAACTAGCCAGACTTGAAATCTTTTCCAAAATATCTTTAAAAAACGGTCAAAATAATACAACATCCTTCACTAAATTAAGAATTAATTATCAATATCCACTAAATCATGTCTGTCAGAAACAGACCTTTCTTTATAAATTTATGAGATCCTCGAACTGACAGTAGTCTAAGAAAGCAATACACAGCTTCAAGTCTCACTTTCAGCGCAAATGGTTTGAGTATAATTACATTTTCCAGAATATGTTATCTAGAAAAAGATTTCTATAGAACTTTTTTACGTTTCAGTGATTTAGGTCAATATTTTTAGGTTAATGTTAGTTATAAAGAAGATAATAACAATTTAAGTGACTTGTAAAATATAGAAAGTATATTTTTCGTTTTTATATCAATATTGAAAAGAAAATAGATAAAAAAGGCGTAAAAAATAATTTATAACATTTTTTACGAGCTCCTCTATTAAATCAACCTGTGTAAATTGTATCTATATAATCGATACGATGAAAAAATATTATATTAAAAAATCTATATATTTAAGAAATGGGATTAATGAAATATCTGAATGTCATAGAACAAAGATATATAATACTCGTATATTGAGCTGAATTTAATAATGTCGATATATATATATATATATATATATATATATATATATATATATATAAATTTTTACAAAAATAATTATGAATGAAACCGTGATATTTTTTAAAAAATCTTATGCCGAATAATATTTTATAAATGTAACATTGATCTTTCGTTCAATTTTAACAACATACTATACAACTTCAATAATAAAAACAAACTGAATACCCATTTATGAAATTAAAGCCTTGAGCAACTCAGTAAATTGTAATATTTAAAATGAAATATTTATAACTCCCATATATAATTTATAAAAAAAAACTCGTAATTTACTTTAATAATACATTAAAATTTTACTGTTACCATCGAGGACTTTAATTAAATAATCATTCAATGCATTATATTTTTTAATTTATCTATGTAAATTCCTCTCATTTCATACGAATTTCTTTTTAGTTTATCTATAATTCGATATCGAATTCCTTTCCTGTGTACACTAAAAAGTATAAGATTTTGTACATGTATATAAACTTATTTAGTCGAAAAATATATCAAATTGGAGTTTAAAGTATAAAAATGTTCAGTAACGGATATAGGAGAGCTAATGGTAATAATTAAAAATCTCCTATTAAATTTTCAGCAATGATTAAAATAAAAAAAAAGATTCTAAATGTTTTCTAATAGTACAAACACTAGTAAAAAATGAAACAAGTAAAATTTGAATAAGTATTGTGTATTTATGAAGATTATATAATGAACAAAAGGTATGTGTGGTATTTTTAATTTGCCTCCTCCGCCCGTGATATACACGGAAGTTTGTAAGCTAGGTCGACCCTTCATAAAAAGTTATCTAGTTTTTCAACTAGTTTTCTCACTTTCGTTCAGCAGATTTTTATCTGGATTATTATTTTTTTATAATTTCATACATTTCACTAGTACTCAGTATCTAACTTCAATTAATCGATAATCGGAATCAAAACTACTCGAAAATTAAACAATCAGTTACAGCAATTAATTACAAAGATTAATTAAGCATATTTACAAAGAACTACAGTAAAAAAATTAAACAGTATTATTTTTTTAAAATGATTAAGCTATATATCAACAAAATAGAACTATCTTAACATAACGAGTAAACATAAAATTACTTAATTTTAAAATCACTATTCGTAGAGACTTAAATAATTTAAAAAAGAATCAGATTTATTTCCATAAACTTATAGCCTATTGAGTAAATGGTTCACTGCTATTAAAGGCATGTAATTTTAGGTTAATATGAATATATTAGGTGATATGAGCTTCAATTTATCCTATAAATGAGGTTTCTTTCCGATACTTTCAAGATTCTTTGAAACTGTTTAATTTCTCAGTAGTAACAATGTTTGTGTATGACCAGTCATATTACATATTAGCTAATAAAATAATTTCGAGACGTTCTCAACTATTATTAGAAGAATAAATCTTTTTTATTTTCCATTTGGAATGAGGTTCTATATCTTCCGATATGTTTTTCATTAATATCTTTTAATTCGACATTTTAAATTACCTAACTCGAACATTTCGTTATTAAAATTTGTTAAACATGAGATCCAATGATGTTAGTTATTTGGGGTTTAAGGGCTCGTGGATAACTAGTGTGATAAATAAGTAAGACACATTTTAGATAACTTTCCACACAAACATCGATTGTAGTATCTTAAAATAGATTATTAATCGAAAAATAACATACAATACATCAATTACTCGTCCAATATTAAATTAAAGAGTCTTATTCCATTTAATTTTTTATTACACATATTCTATTTTGTATGAAAAAAATGAAACTTAATAAAATGAGGTATAATATTAAATTCAAAAGATCATGATAAAGATACAGAAACAATTTACTAATTCACTAAATTCAAATAAGACATTTATTGTTTATATATATATATATATATATATATATATATATATATATATATATATACTTCAAAAACAAATTATAGACAACTGAATAATTAAGTTTTATTACCGAAATATAATAGGAGGGTTAAAAATTTTCTTAGTGATGTATTTTATTGCATTTATAATTATTTACTGTACGATGATCGTTTGATAAGTATGGTAAAAATGCAAGTTAAACATCGTTTTTTGGGAAAAAAACGATTTTATTTTTCAACATAGTGTCCATTGAGAGCTATACATTTGGTCCAGCGAGTCTCAAAAATACGTATTGACGGGGGTGACGACATTCTCATTCGAGGAAAATTTCTTCCCACTGAGCCAAATTTTCAAGTTTAGGAAGAGGAAGAAGTCGCACAGGGTCAAGTCCAGAGAATAGAGTGGATGAGGAACCAATTCGAAACCTAATTCGTGCAATTTTTCAATCACGACGGTCTGCCATTGTACGGATTTGTGAGATGTTGTCCTGATGAAAAAGCACTTTTTTGTGAGCCAAACTTGTTTGTTTTTGTTTCAGTTTTTTCAAACGATCCAATAATTTTGAATAATAGGCTCCTGTTATCGTTTTTCACTTCGTTAAGTAGTCAATCAGGATGATTCCTTGGGAATCCCGAAAAACAGTCGTAATCACCTTCATAGCCGACAAAACGGTCTTTGCATTCTTCGCCGCACTTTCACCATTCGTTGTCTACTGCGTTGACTGCTGCTTCGACTTAGGTATTGTAGTGGTGGATCCATGTTTCATTCACGGTGACGAAACGACCCAAAAAGACATGCTCGTTTTTTCAATTTTTCCGGCAACTGCCAAAATGCTCGCTTCAACTATCTCTAGAACGTGAACAACGTGTCGCTTCTCGCTGAAATTTCGCCTATGCTAGTTTGAAAAGTGACACTTCATAGCCGCGACTTTACCAAATGAATAGTGGCGCTATATCATGGAAATTTACCAAACTTATCAAACGACACACGTATATGTTCACAGAATAGTGTTTTTGTTTTCAAATATCTATAAACAGTTCGAAAACATTTAAAAAATGTGTTTACTTAGTTATTATCATTCTGTATTGTACGTAAATTAGGTACTTTTTAAATAACATACCCGTTATAAAATTATTAGAGGAAATAACAAATGCACCTCTCTCTATCTATCTACTTATCTCCTCTCTCTCTCTCTCTCTATATATATATATATATATACACATTCTGATGTGATACTCACTTGTATGGAAAACCTTGGTATTTAAGACACTTTTTTTTTAATGAAAAACTTTGACGTGTATTCAATTTCATAATTATTTAATATTAAAACTGATTATTACTATCAAGAACTAATAACAATATAAATGTTTTGCCGAACTCAATTCTATGGATTCAATTAATCACACTAAACAATAATGAAACTATTAAGGTGCTAAGTAAAATAATATCTTCCTCTCTTCATGACTACGAATGTACTGATCATTAGAATACATATCTATGTATGTATGTATGAATATATATGTATGTATGTACATATATATATATATATCAACGCATTTATGACAGATTATCAGTTTTTACTTATCGCAAAAATGAAACCTAATATTTGTCGACCTTATGCAACTCTTCAAGTACATAGTTTGTAAGATACATGCATAATTTCTACATTCAAATGAATAATTATATATATATATATATATATATATATATATATATATATATATATATACATATATATATATATATATATATAAATGAGTGTGTGTGTGAAAACGAGCATAGCATTTTCCTCGGAAACAGTTACTCTTAAGACAAGAAATTCATTATTAAATCGTCGAGGACGAATAGACTTCTTTATTCACTTTGAATGTTTTTAATTTTTGAGATGCAGGCGAAAGATATGATGTACAATAGTATACACTTAAAATGTATTACTTTAACGGTTGAATTAATAAATTTCGGATGACAGTAGTTCCAATGATTTTGTATTTCATGATCATATGACACGAATATTGCTATATTGTTTATTACCATTATTGATCTATAATGTATATTAATTTACTAGCCTGAAACCACTGATTTAATGCATTTAAACTGATAAAAATAACATTTCTGTATCGCATGCACCGGTACGTCAATTATCATATGACTGGCTTATTTAATCAGAATTCTTTTTTAATCAGAAGATATACTTTTGAGATACATAATCGAGAGTTCTCAATGAGATGAATTGCTTTTGCAGCGAGATACTTTGTAGAAAACCGTATTTCTAAGAAACCTACAAATTTTCAACCAAAATTTAAATTTTATTCTGTATTTTATGACATTTGCTCTTTGATAACTTTGTATTATACGAGGTCAGACAATTAAGTAATGCGACCGATTTTTTTTCTCGGCCTGTGGTAACACTGCGAACCTGTAACTCCGCCACCGTAATAGCAGATCCCTACTCTCTCGATTGAGACCTTGACCACCCTCGTACGATCATTTCTTCGCCAGCTGTTTAGTGTTTTGTAACAACGCGCGAGTAGTGCATGTCACGAAAATGGAACAGAGAAATTTAGAGCAACGGTGCGCGATAAAATTTTGTGCAAAACTCGGCGAAACCGCGACAGAAACTTATGAAAAAGTGCTTAAAGTGTATGGTAGTGATGCCCTGAGTCGTAGTCAGGTGCTTCGGTGGCATGTCGATTTTAAAAAAGGCTGTGAGAGCGTCAAAGACGAGGCGCGGAGCGGAAGGCCAATTCAAGTGCGAACCGATGTTGATTTGCTTCTTCGACAGCAAAGGGGTGGTTCACAAAGAGTTCGTACCACCTGGACAAACCGTAAATCAAGTATTCTACCGCAATGTGCTCGAAAAATTACGAAAAAGGGTGCTCAGAGTGCGTCCAGAGATCGCGAAGACTTGGGTTCTGCATCACGACAATGCTCCCTGTCACAGTGCGTTCAGTGTCTCTCAGTTTTTGGCGTCTAAAGGCATCGCAACGTTACCACAACCGCCCTATTCACCGGACATGTCACCCTGCGACTTTTTCCTATTCCCCCATATGAAAAAATTCGTCAAAGGTCGACATTTTGACTCCGTTGAAGATATCCAAGAATCTGTGACGAGGGTACTCGGAGAGGTCCCACAAGAAGTGTTCCAGAATTGTTACGAAAACTGGAAAACTCGCTGGAATAAGTGTATAGATGCGGGAAGGGACTCCTTTGAAGGGGATCGCAGCGATGTACCTTAATTTTTAAATATACTCGATTTTTGAATTTTGTCGCATTACTTAATTGTCTGACCTCGTATGTACCTGCGTTGTATTTTTAGATGATATTTATTCATTTCTCCTATTATCGGAGCTTGAAATACTTTGATTTTATACTGTATAAAAACACAATTATAATTCTTATTTTATTATTTGTAATAATTCGTTCTTGTTTAATGATCCTCACTTTGACTGACTCACTTTTCAAGTTAAACTTGTCAAAAATATTATGCATCTTTTTTTCAATAGCAGTTCTAATAAGTTACTTTCATAGAAAAATTTTAATACACAATTATAATTCTGTTACTTTAAATTAATAAATCTAAGTTACTTTCATAGAAAAATTTTAATATACAATTATAATTCTGTTACTTTAAATTAATAAATCGATCAATGCCTCATATATATTCCCTGTTTTAACAACTTTATTCTCTGAAAAGTGCCTGATAATGAATTACAAAGTTAAAACAATTACATAGCTGTAAATAAAACTGTTTTTAGTTTCATTGCAACTTAAAATTCATTAAATGTAAAAGTATTTTTACAAAAAAATCCTTTCTTTACATAAAAAATTAGTGTATATAAAAATACTACACAGTTACTAGTCCTTCCTTCAAATATAAAATGTAATTTCTATTCTATATACTTTTAATTATAGTTAATAATATTCTGTGTGACTGTACTTATAAACATAATTCTAATGACATAGAACACATTGATGATTTCAATCCAAGCATAACGCAAACTATTGATTTGTTATTTATCATATTGTTCAATCAATGACAGTAAGAAATTCGTTTTCTCCAATTACCACATCGCAATATATAAGAAACTATATTTATATTACGGTACGTGCTTTATGAGTAATTTAAAACCACTAATACACAAATTATATTAAGTCACTATGTGGATAGTGAATTATTATGTGAGGTCGTGTACACTTTAACTGATTGTTTCAGGCAAGACAAGATGTAGGACAAGTTGAGCGAGTTTTTATCAAGAATCGATTCAGTATAGACCGAAAACAATCACTGATATATGTGTGTGTGTGTGTATATATATATATATATATATATATATATATATATATATATATATATATATATATATATATATATATAGGGAGGAGAGAAATTAATGAACTGGAAAATAGTTTATCTTATATAATGAATTAGATTTTTCTTGATTTAGTTTCGAAAACAAGTTTCAGAATTTATAGTAATACTTGATATTTTTTTAAAATGAGTTTTATTAGATTCAAATGTGAATAAACATTACATTATACCGATAAACGACAAGTTAAAACAGAAAGAGTACAATTAATGAATTCAACGGTTGGCAGTTGGTGAAACTTAATGAAAACAAAATAGACAATGCCATTAAGCAAATGTTGCACAAATATGAATAATGTAACACAATATGCGTTTCAATCATCATGACAAACTCATCAGGAGACAATGAATACTAAACTAAAATGATAAATATACAATCACATACTAGTCCGTGTATTTGTAGTCGCTCCTCAGTTTACCATGCACAATGGTTTTATTTTGACCTATTGTCAGTTTAAGAATATTTCAAGATTAAATATTCTCAGAAAAGAATTCACTATATTTCCGTGAATTTGAATGTCGAGCCAACACTCGGTTTGTTTTATCTATTGGCTGTCTTTATAATACATTTATTCGCAAAATTATGCATCAGGTTTTCTTATCGAAGTATGTTTTATTATTTTGCTATGCATTATTATATTATTTAACTAAATGTTTTCGTTCGATATAAATTTATATAAACATTTTGTTCCTTTCTATTATAGATAAAATATTAAGAAAATACATGTGTATAAACAATATATTTCGTGAAAGACGAGAAATGAATCAGAATGTTATCTATTAAATCGTTTAATCAATTGAAAAAATGTTTCAAATTCCATAAAAATTACGTATCTAACATTATTACTTGAGTACGACACGAAGAATATCTTTTACGAAATCGCTACGTTGTTAACTTTGTTTATAATGAGATGATTTATAATTAAATGAAGTATGCGATAATCTCATCTAACCTCTTTTGAACGTGATGCAAAATTCATGAACTAATGAGAACGTTAACGTTCTGATGTTTTATCAAAGCTGATTTCAAGCTTAAATTTGAAATATCACGTTTGGGTTTGTGTTCTACGAAAACGCGTTGACATTTTATATATTTCAGTTGAATATGGAGGATTCTTTTTTAATATCTATCTACCTATCTATGTATATATATATATACATATATATATATATATATATATATATATATATATACATACATACATACATACACACACACATATATATATATATATATACACTGAAATAAAAGGAATAGAAAGAGAAGAAGTTAAGAAGTATGTATATCTAGGCCAGCTTATCAGGATCATTCATTGAAGAAGTAAATAGGAGAATAAAAATGGGATGGGGCGTATTTGGACAAAATGCCTCGATATTTAAATCAACAATCCCACTCTGTTTCAAGAAAAAAGTATTTGATCAATGTATACTACCAGTCCTTATCTACGGCAGTACAACATGGGTGCTTAACACGAAAATCATTCAGAGACTCCAAACAATACAGAGAAGCATGGAAAGATGTGTACTAGGAATAACAAGAAGAGATAGGAAAAGAATAGAATGGATACAAAAACAGGCAGGAGTCACAGATGTTATAAGAAGAGTAAAAAGTCTGAAATGGAAATGGGCGGGACATATCGCAAGAAGAGAAGACAACCGATGAACAACAGAAATTATTAACTGGAAACCAAGGAATATAAAAAGACCCAGAAAGAGACAAATGAACCGGTGAGATAAGAAAATTAAAAAAATTATTGGAAACCAGTGGAAAAGTGAGGCATTCAATCGTACAAAATTTAAAATCATGGAAGAGGCCTTTATCCAACAATGAACTGACAGAGGCTGCTGTTGATATATATATATATATATATATATATATATATATATATATATATATATATATATGGGAGAATGATTAATGAACCACAAAATGGTCTGTCTTACATAATGAATTAGATTGGTATTGATTGTTTTTAAAACAAGTTTTAATATTTGCAATAATATTTTATAATTATTGAAAACATTTTTACGAGACTTAATCGTGGACAAATACTACATTATATTAATAAATAAGTTAAAATGTAAAGAGTATAAGTGATCAATTAAAAAAGTTATATTTAGTGAAATTTAATAAAAAGAAAATGGAGAATCGTTTCCGATATTATTTCAAAGAGAATTGAAAATTTTAAAACTATTCATAATGTCTGAAAATAACTTTTATAAACCACATTAATATTATGTTGTTTAACTGTGTAATGATATTAGTAAAAGAAACACTGCATGACATGTTAATGTTTTAATTAAAACTGGATACGTTTTGTGCCTCTTTTAGTTTTAATGTTTCTTTATTTACCAATAACAATGAAATTAAAAAGTCACACCTACTGTAAATACACACACACACACACACACACACACATATATATATATATATATATATATATATATATATATATAAAAGTATAATATTATATATCTGACTAGAATAAGGGGTAATCCAGGTTTATTTAAAAATGGACATACAGAATAATATAATTATTTGTAGTACAAAAATTATACTAGATATTTAAGCTGTTTTCCACCTCCGTCCAAAGGTATTCTCTTTACTTGCTTAGTAAATATTTTTCCACAATTTCCGGTTTGTGCCACCTCATTAAGTAAACTTAGTTATTAAAAGTTATTAAAAATTAAATTAAAAAAAACTTTGTTTAAGAAAAAAATAAAGCGAAACTTATATGTTTATTTATTCGGATTATTATTGTATACAAAAATGTTTCATATTATTAAACAGCAATTATCTGAATTTAAACATCGAATGGCAACAAAATTAAATTTTAAATTAGAAAAGTTCCTTATTGAAAAACAAATTAATATTTTCATTTAAAAACATGTATACGTTTACTTTATGTGTGTCTAAAAATCATCTTCTAAAATAATAACGTCAATTTACGTACACAAAAATGTTTGACCTCGCAGCGAACGAACAGTTCGCCATCATAAATAAATGATTAACTTCTGTCAATCATTGATGAATGGAATTCGCCATATTCAATTTACAGATTTCGTAATCAACCTAATGCGAATCAATATTTGAAACTGTATTTACGAAATTGTTACTTTAGTTGATATACTACTGATGTTACAAAAATCATATTAAATTCATTAATTAAACATTGATGATTTCAAATCAAAATATTATCTTACAAATATGATAACACTAACACTATTTTTTTTCGTTTTGTATACGAAAAATGCATTTTACAGAATATAAAAATTCTTATTTTAATTAAATTCCACAAATAACTGTATATAAGTCACTAATAATTACAATTTTTTGGATGTTTTAATATTTATGTAAAAAAATCGGTCAGTTTTCGTGATTACATAACACTATTATACAGTATTGAATTATACATAATAGTAGTCACATTTATTTTAATATTTATAAATAATTACTGTTTTTATACTTGAATTTCATATATTTTTATCGTACATATCGTACATTTTCCATTTGATATTCAAATACATAATTTATTAAAACAGCGCACACAACTGCATCATTAAATTTTAAATGTGACTTTTTGATTTCACCAGCTGCATTGTATGTCATTTTTGTTCTGCTGTCTTAACCTCAATATTGATCACCTGCCATCTCATTTTTTATTTAAGTTATTTTACAACACTGCCATGACTGCAGCTGATAAAACTTGCTTTTTTCATCAGAGCGGCTGACGCTTTCATAACTTTTCAATTCTACTGTAAAACGTACGTACATATACTGTGTAACGAATCAAATTCTATAAGTTTATACTGTTTTATAATTAAAATAAGTTTTTTAATTTTACAGGAACTAATTAAATAAAACGTGACGCAACAATATTTGTTCCAATACAAAATTTCATTGATAGACGAATTACTTTGACAAAAATCAAGTCTGAAAAACAATTTGGAACACAAGTTTGGAGTTACAGTTTGTACACATTGGAGTACGATCCTAGGTATACTTAATGACTCTTAATATTATTTTAAAATGTTCAAGTTTTAATACCTGGAATAATTTTCTATAATCAGATATTTCATCGAAATACAGCTGTTCGAAATGTTTTGAATGAAAGATAACATATACTTGAGGATTTGAAAACAGGACAGATTGATAAACAAAATGATAATGATGATTACAATTAAACTAACATTAGAAAACGAATTTCCATTTTAAATAACACAATAATTTACGATTCAAATATATGAATTGGTCAATCAATTATGAAACTTTAAACATTTTAAAATAATATCAAAAGGCATTAAATATACCTGGGATCGCACTCCAATATGTACAAACTGTAACTCAGGTGAAATAGATTTTCATTATGTGATACTTGTCTGTCCCTTATATAAGTATTTTCGAACTGAGTTAATTTCAAAAAAAAACCTGAATGAAAAATGCAACACAACCATTTCCATACGTACATCTTTTCTAACAATTGTAAATACAGAAAATTAATAAAAATTAGCATTTTATCGTTTCAATGTTAAAAACTAGAAGTATGAATGAATAACATTTCTGTTGTTATATCTCTCGTGTTATTATTTACCAGCTAGCTAATTAAAAACGTTTCATTGCTCAAATAAGATATATTGTGCACTGTAATGAATATATCAGTGTTTAAAATGTATTATTAAATAAAATAGTCAGTAATTAAGAAATTATTTAGTTATATGACCGTTATGTAAGTGTTTATATGTAATAATTTGACATAGGATAAGCAGCATTTGTATATTAAATATATTTGTATCCGTTTCTCTCTCTTTCTCTCTCTCTCTATATATATACATATATATATATATATATATATATATATATATATATATATATATAACATGGGTCCTTAACGCCAAAATAGTTCAAAGACTCCAAACAACTTAACGAAGTATGGAAAGATGTATGTTGGGAATAACAAGAAGAGACAGAAAGAGAATAGAATGGATACGAAAACAAACAGGAGTCACAGATATAATAAGAAGAGTAAAGAGTCTGAAATGGAAATGGGAGGGACATATCGCAAGAACAGAAGACAACCGATGGACAAGAGAAATTATAGACTGGGAACCAAGGAATATAAGAAGACCCAGAAAGAGACCAATGAACAGATGGGATAAGGATATTAAAAACTTTCTTGGAAATCTGTGGAAAAGAGAGGCACTGAATCGAACAAAATAGAAAATCATGGAAGAGGCCTTTACCCAGCAATGGATTTACAGAGGCTAAAGGTGATGATGATGATATATATATATATATATATATATATATATATATATATATATATATAAGATCATGTATTATAAAGTACCAATCTCCTGTAATCAATATTTTTCTATAGCGGTGGTCTCAAACTTTGGCGACTCGTGGAACTCTTAAAATTATTTTATGAAACCCCTACCACCCTAGAAAATTCAAGATACGTCCCTACAAGTTTTGAAAATCAGCCATCTTACATGAATAAATTTTATTAATTACATCCATTTGAACGGGGTCGTAATGAATACTACAAATACAGTTTTACTACATAATAGGTATTTATAGAAAGAAAAGAAATTATTATAAATTAACTATTTTGAATTTTTAGCTTTTCATGTTTTTCCTTCGAAAATTCTTTCGATTTTTGATTTTGATACGCGGCACGCCTGAAGTGGTTACGAGGAACCCTAGGGTTCCGCGGAACACAGTTTAAAGAACACTGATTTATAGTAATTTTACATTTATTTCATATTTAAGATTAAAGATTTCAATATTTATTCCATTATTTTAAATAAATATAACGCAAAAAACTTATTTAATTTCTATTGATTAATAACTCCTCTCTTATTGTGTATATTGTATGTCGAATTCAAACGTCTCTGTACTTTCAATCAAAATGTAGCATCTTCATATAAAATATAACATTTTATTTAAATATATGATATTAATATAAAACAATGTACCATCCTAAGATATATGCATTGTTACAAGTTAAACATCAGACACCGTTTTTTTAAAATATATTTTGAGTACAAAAATATTGCTATTTTCATAGTAATAATTTATATTTGTATAAATTGATCAAAAATCCATTTGTCTATTTTCGTTTAATGTCAGCAAATAATCTTTACGAATAGGTATTTTTTCTTCTATACATGTTAATTGCTTCTTCTTGTTCTTAGATGGCGCTATAGCCCAAATCGAGCATTGATCTCCTCAATTTTCTACCTCTAGACACCTCTCTGCCTGGCAATCCTTCTCCATTTCGTTACTCCCAACAGTTTTACTGCATCCTTCTCTACATTATCTATCCATTTTTAGCTTTGGTTTGCCCACAGAGCTTCTTCTACCTAGATGTCCATCCAAGGCTCTTTTTGGTACTCTTAAGTTCGACATCCACTCAGTGTGACCTGCCCATTGCAGGCGGAGCATTTTTATAGACTAATAGTTTTGGTTCCTTGTCGACTTTATATAATTCAAAGTTGTAGCGCATCCTCCATATATCTCCATCGTTTACCCACCTAAATATCCTTCTCAATATTCTTCTTTCGACAGTGTCCAATATTTCTGCAGTTTTAGCTGACATGATCCATACTTAACCTCCATAAGATATGATAGTACGGATAAGGGTTTTATACAGTCCGATTTTAGTCTTCCTATGTACATTTTTGGATTTCATAATGGGCAAGAGCGTGAAATATGTCCTATTTGCTGCTGCTATACGTTTTTTAACTTCTTGAGATTCCTCATTTTTACTGATGATGTTTGAGTCAAGGAATGTGAATTGTTTACAACCTTGAAATTGTAATTATGGATGGATATATTTTGACCTGATCAACTTCGCCTTCTATTTTAGTTTACTTTTATTTTCATTTATTCTAAGATAAATGTCTGCTGCAGCGGTCTCAAAGGTTCCAAAGACTTGTTTAAAGCAAGTATAGATCTTCCCATGATATTTAGGTCATCAGCATATTCCGCTATTTATTGTGCCTTGTTGAGTATGGTGGAGTTCATGTTTACTGGGATAGACCGTGCTACATGTTCAAAATGTTAATTGCAGCAAGTTAAAATTCATTAAAAAAATACACAGAACAGATTTCTTAGTTCACACTTTATAACTAATGATGTATTTGTGTATACACAAAAATAAAAGAAAATAATATATTTGAAAAGTTTCGTTAAATTGAAACGTTAATTAATTAAAAATAAAATTTTATCTAAATTTATTTACAACCAACACACAACTAATTAAAACCGATTAAGTCTAATGTCTATAAAACAATAAATAAACATTAAAAATGTAAACAAATTTACGTATTAGATTACAGTTCACACCTGCTAGCCGTTTCCGTAAATTTATTCAAATCAATTTTAACGTTTACACATGTACGAATATTACCGTATTTCAATCGTTTTCTTCATCTTCGAGAAATATGTTTACTCATCATATATTTTAAAGCGAACGTTTGTCGTATACGAATTTGGAAACCATGAAATATACGAGATACTCTAAGATATTGACTCCTTGTCGTGTTATAATACCGTAAAATATTATTTAAATTGTGACTTCTACAAAAAAAATATTCGACAGTTTATTTAATGATGTTTGAGAAATGTATGTTCATTATTAAATGTTTTCATTTCGAATTCATGGTGTTTAAGAATTCAGTTTAGATTTACATTTTTATATATAGTGAATATTTAATTAACATGAGCAATATATTTATACACAAGTGTTAATGTGATAGTCTTTATAAATATAAATAAATTTTTATTATTTAATGACCTATCACTGGATAAAGACTTTTTTAGTTTATTTCATTTGAATAAAATAATATAACTTTTTCTACGTACATGCAATGTATTTCTGATATTCTTATTTTACCTATTCATATATGCCTTTTTCTATTTCCTGACTTTTCAATCAATAACTTCTATTGTTTATCTATTCTTTCCTCTTCTTGAAATATGTTACACCTATTTTCTTTCCAAACTGTTTAACCTACTTTTTATAACAGTATATTCTGTTTATTTTCGAATCCATTCTATTTCTATCTTTTCTTGTCACTCACACACATCTTTCAATGCATTTCTGTGTTATCCGAGCTGCTGAATTATTTTCACATTCTAGACTAATCGTTTACTTACTTTGATAAATAAGTCATATTTATTAAAAATAATTTGTTTTATTTGTATTTTAATGCTTTTTATTAACACTGGCTTCAAATTATAAGTTATAACAACATTTAGAATGTCTTCACAAATGTGTAAGTTACTTCTAGTAGACAATTTATTTGGATATTGTTCGCAAAATATCTTATAAACATGGATTAAGCATTTGAAATTCGAACTAGAAATATTATTTATTTTTATAACTTCCACAATTTGTAATGCCAAATTATGTTATTCACTTTATTAAATATACATAAATGATATACACCTTACTGTGTGCTGCAGTTTTACTTCGATATTATCTCTTTGTATACAGTGGTTTAATCCTCCAAATTTAGTTAGACGTTAATGTTATGTTTAGTTTACCGTCAAAATCAGTTTAGGTGACAGAACAAAGCAAGTATGTTGTGATATGTACAACAGTGTGAACTAATAATATATAATATTCGCCGCCAAAGCTAGATAGTTCCAGAATATGGAACCAGGAAAAATGTTAACTATAAAAACGGTTACAAATTTAAAAACAGAAAAGCCTCTCGACAAGTGATTTTGTGATTGGATAAAAATAAATATGCAAATAAATGGTTAACAATAAAAGAGTTTATATAGTTTACAGTTTAAAAGTACTCCAATAAATAAACTGTATTCACAGTGTAGAATTTAGATAGTGGCAACATGGGCCACTGCACAGGACTGCAAATTTTGGTGGGAAACACATTTTGAAAAGCTAGAAATTTTATTTTCAATCATAATTTCGATTTACAGGTAGCTCAAATGTGAAATAAAAAATTAAATCTAAAAATTTTTGTAGTTCAAATTCTGTTTTTGAAATTTATGTTACAGAACTTCATACTGCAATGTTTAAATAAATTACATGAATGGAAAATTTTACATATTTTTTGGTGATCATTAAACTTTTTTCTATTGAAATATTCTCAAAATTATCAACAATCGTGGATTTCTCTTAATTAATTTAGAGAAAATTTGCAGGGGGAAAGGGGTGGCATTTGACTGATGGCCCAAGAACGGCACTTAGACTAAATATGGCCGTGTGTGTTCATATTTAATTTCAAGTTTTGGAAACAGAATTCTCCCAAAAATTTCAACATCTTTATTTTTTTACTTCTGCACATTTCTGAAATTATATATATATATATATATATATATATATATATATGTATGTATGTATATATATATATATATATATATATATATATATATATATATATATATATATATATATATATTTAATAAGTTAATCGCCAAAACGAAGTCTGCGAAGATCATCTTCCTGTGTAACCGGCTGGGACGAAGACAGAAGAGAGCGAAGCACATCTTATCGTATCACTTCGCAAGACAGAATAGAACAGAACAGATCAAGAGATCTAGAATATATTATTGAACGACACTTCGCTGTGGGTCCGGGGTGGGCGAGCTAATTCTATACTTTGCCGTATTGAGAGATCAATTGTCGTACGTTTTTCTTTAGGAGCAACTACGTTTTTTGAAATTTTTCCTAGTCATTGAAATGAAGTTACTAAATGAACAGAGGTCAATATTTAAATAGATGTCAGATGTAGGTGTTTAGGGCGTGAAACCCCCAGGAACTACCGTCACAGAATAGCCGTTTGATTATATTGAACCAAATACCAGAAACAATACCTTTTAAATTAACCTAATATATATATATATATATATATATATATATATATATATATATATATATATATATATATATATATATATATATATATATATATATATATATATATATATATATAATTGTATAATTTCAATACCGTTCTGATTTATAGTATTGACTCCACTCACAACATACATAATCTTCAAAATATTATTTCAATACATCCTCTAAAAATGTACAAGTAAATTATTCTAAATACTTTTATTTTGACTAAATGAAAAAATAAAACTCAGCGTGGCACATAATTAAATCATTGTTCGATTCAATTAAATTGAAGGAATATTTTTTCAAAAAAATAAAAATGTAATTAATAAATTATAATAAATAATGTATTTAAAAAATATAAACCGTAAAAAGATGATTTTTATTCCCGAAAATATTTAAATGGATCGAAATTCAATGTGTATTTTTTACAAGATAAACATATTCCGTTATTTTTAAATGAGTAGTGACGAAAAGAATGTCCTTGATAAGTATATACAATTAAAAGCATTCAGAAATCAATTCCGGAAAAGAAAAATATTGGCTCTGACTCCAAAAATAGATTTGAAAAATGATTTTATGCTTTATAAGGATTTCTTCATAAATCTTAATAAAGACTTACGTTAAATTTTCTTAAATTTTAATTTTACAATTCTATAATATTTCAAGATGAAAATTAAACTATTAACTAACTGAATAGAAAAGATGTCTACTTTCAACATGACAAAGAGATATTTATATTACGGAGACAATTCAAAAGATGACATGAAAATTGAAGCAGAAAATTCTGTCGTACCCATTATATTCTCTTCATCGTTCACTTATTTACATCTTTTCAGAACTAATTGTTTTATGAAGTTCCTAAATTTTGGAACACTATAGAAATCAGACAGCTGACAGTTAAATGACCAAATAATCAGATTAAAAAGACATCGATATTTAAGAAGCAAATAAAATAATCAATACAAATTCACTGTTTTACTAATTAAACTTATTAAAAATATAAACTCGAACAGTTTACATAAATTAAATATGCATTTATGTAAATAACTCGCAGAAAAATTAAGGAATATTAAATACATTATTCAAAAGTATGCATTTAAATAGACTTAAAATATTTTCTAGTATGAAATCTATCCTTACCAGTTTTTTAAAACCTTGTTTCGAACCATTCTAAAATAACCTTAGAATACATTAAAAAAATCTTCCACTTTCCAATGTTAAAATACCTTTAGCTATCTTGTACTTTCTATTTCAGTTAATAATTATTTTTAATAAATTTATATATACATATATATATATATATATATATATATATATATATATATACGCGGGTCGTTTGATAAGTATGGTAAAAAAACAAAATCAAACACCGTTTTTTAGAAAAAAACGATTTTATTTCTCAACATAGTCTGCATTGAACGCTATACATTTGGTCCAGCGAATCTGCAAAATATGTATTGACGGCGGCGATAACATCCTCATTTGACGAGAATTTCTTCCCACCGAGCCAAATTTTCAAGTTTGGGAAGAGGTAGAAGTCACACGGGGGCTAGTCCGGAGAATAGGGTGGGTGAAGGTGTCAATTCGAAGCCTAATTCGTATAATTTTGTCATTTCAACGGTCGATTTGTGGGGTAGTGCGTTGTCCTGGTGAAAGAGCACTTTTTTGTGCGCCAATCTTGTCCGTTTTTGTTTCAACTGTTTTTTCAAAACGGCCCAATAATGTTGCATACTAGGTTCTTGTTATCGTTTTTTCCCTTCGTTGAGTAGATGATTCTTTAGGAATTTCAAAAAACAGTAGCTAACATCTTCCCAGCCGACAAAACAGTCTTCACCTTCTTCGGCCTTCCTCAACAGTCGTTGTCTATTGCTTTGACTGCTGCATCGACTCAGGTGTGTAGTGGTGAATCTATGTTTCAACCACGGTGACGAATCGACGCAAAAAGGCCTGCTCGTTTTTTTCCATTTTTGCGGCAACTGCTACAATGCTCGCTTCAAACATCTGTATAACGTGAACAACGCGTCGCTTTTGGTTGAAATTTCGTATGCTAGTTTAAAAAGTGACACTTGACAGCATAACGTTACCAAATGAATGATGGTGCCATATCATAGAAATTTACCAAACTTATCAAACGACCAACGTATATATATATATATATGTATATATATATATATATATAATGATATAGCCATATTGTATACACATAGATTATACACTTCGACAAAGTTTATATTTATTTTCACTCTATTTTTTATTTTAAAACTAATTTTTCTAAATTTATGCAAACTTCAAATTATTTCATTAATCAGTAAAATTTTACACATAACTAAATTTTTATTATTAATTATTTTAAATATTTATCTTCATTTACAAAAAATAAATAAATAAATAGTCAGTTATAAAAAAAATGTATAATTCAGGAAAAAAATATAATCTACTGTAATAATCCCACTACAACACGTCTACGTATAAAAAATATATTTGAGAAATATACAATATGATTATTTTTTTATCAAAAATTATAATTTATCTGTTAAATAAAAATAAATATAATGTGAAAAAAATAATCTTTATGATTCGCACTTATTTAAAAATAATACGGATATTACGAAAACGAACCTATTTAATAAAACTTATTTGCAATACTTATCATTAAATATTTTATTTTTTCTGCGTAATATAACCGGATTTTAACTACAGATTTGTGTTTACTTTCCAGCAATGTCATGTGATGTTTATTTTGCTCTTTGCTTACACAAACATTGTCATTAGAAACAACAAACAAAGTTCACGGTTTGATGATATTCTCTAGACAATTGATTTGCATACAAACTGTTCGTTTTTCATATTCGCTGTACTAACTTTTCAACAGTACTTGCAAAGTTCAATCAATAAAGAAAGAATCTATAAAACTTTACTACCAAAAATTCGAACAAATTATATGACGTTTCTATAGAATACTGTTCTTTTTTCTAACTTCTTACAAACTGTAGAAAATATATGTTTACATTCTTTACAGAAAGTACACCATTATTATTTCTTTCTTAATGTAAAAAAATATGAAAGGGATTAATTAGATTGAAAAAGACGTTGTATTCAAAAAAATCTTGTACAGAAAATATTTAAACGCCTAATAAAAATCCAATTACAAAACTATATCTGTCAAAAGAAGAATTATATAAGCAAAATCAACAACAAAATCAAGTAACGATGTAAAAATGAATTCGGTGCCTTCTTTTATAAAAAACGATTGTTTATTTATGGAAAAAAAATGAATACATTTCAATCCTTCAAATATCCTCCACTATTTTGTATAATTTTACTTCATCTTTCGGGTAACTGACGAATCGCTTATCGAAAAAAGATGACGAATTTGAATCGATAAAGTCGTCAATGGATTTTTGGACCTCTTCCATTGTTTTAAAATTGGTATCAGCCAAATGATATTGAAGCGACTCGAACAGGTGATAATCTGACTGAGCTAGGTTCGATAAATAGGTCGCGTGAGGGAGAAATTCCAGGTCGAACGAACAAATAACATCTTTGGTTCCTTTCGTTACGTGCAGTCGAGTGTTGTGCTGAAAAATGACTTGTCTTTTTCTCTTACCAGTAAATGGTATTTTTCTCTCTAATTCCACATTTAGACTGATGACATGTTGTTGGTAACGCTCTGAATTTACAGTTTGGCCAAGTATGAGTAACTTTATTATGCACCACGCTTTTAATGTCCCATCAAATACACAATTTCACTTTTTTTGGGGTAAATATTTGATTTCAAGTGTTGATGGTTCATCGGGTATACCAATGATTTTCAGCGCTTAGGATTATCGAAC
This sequence comes from Acanthacorydalis orientalis, assembly GCA_034766995.1. Lineage (NCBI taxonomy): Eukaryota > Metazoa > Arthropoda > Insecta > Megaloptera > Corydalidae > Acanthacorydalis > Acanthacorydalis orientalis. The sequence goes on along the minus strand of CM068316.1, from coordinate 16,064,200 downwards.
AAAACCCATTTTTCATTTTCGGTTAAGCTTTTATGAAAAAAAATCCTCCCTTGTGAACTTTGTGAGCGAGGACATAGCCATCTTGCAACTTCTTTGTTTTCCTGGTTGAGCTCATATGGAATCCATCGGCCTAGCTTTCGAATTTTTCAAAGAAATAGATGATAGAAAATTGCTTGTTGGATATCTTTGAGTTGTTGAGAGAGTTCCTGTTCAATCTGAGCGAAGTTTTCACTTAAAGGAGCTGTTCAAGCTCTTCGTCTTCATTTTTTTCGATTGTCTGGAATGTTCTTGAACGAAAAGATCGAAATCACCATTCCAAAACCTTTCAAATTATTTTTTATATGTTTATGCATTGCAGCACCTCCCCAAAAACTAAACAAATCATTCCCGTAACTTCGGCAAAATTTTTTTTCAGCTGAAATGCGAAAAATATGGGATGCCTATTATGCTGCTTTTCGGACGCCATCGTGTTCACTACTATTTAATTAGACTATGCCAACTACATGGCCAATACATGTAGTGTCTATAATTGTCAAGATTAGCGCTTCAAAATCCTAGAACGACGAGAAAATATTTTAAATTAAAACAGAATTATGACTGATTCAATTTAAAATGCGCCGAATTAATTCGTACACTTAATATTATAGAATTTCATATAAGAAAGAAATTTACAGTTGTCGCATACGTGTGCCAACCTCGTGAGTTTTCCTATTAAAAAATAAATACATAATAATATAACACGTTTAAACAATGGAACAGAAATTAAATATGAAATTATATTAAATTCGTCAAAAAATAAAACACTATAAATAAATGGCACTTAATAAATTGTATTATTTGTTTCAATTACAAGCTATCAATAAAATACTACATAATTTAAACATTTATTTATTGAACTGTCTTCATGTACAGGTAATGAAAAAAGAAATAATAAATTTCATGTACGATGAGTTCTCTGTTTTTCCAATATTACAATTTTTAATTAGTATACACGTCAGAAGAAGCGAACTGATCAAACAAAACCGTATACAATTTTTAATCAAAATGAAATGTTTTTCACTTTATTTTTATATCAAAAAACATTATATTTTTCATAATATTCAAACACACATACACATACACACACACATATATATATATATATATATATATATATATATATATATATATATATGAGTTCTATACAAATTACAATTATTACAAAAAAATAGCAGCTAAGTTTTTCATTTCATTGAACATTTACATTCAAGTACAGGTGTATTATATATATATATATATATATATATATATATATATATTCAAGTATATTTACATTCAAGTACAGGTGTATTATATTTATATATATATATATATATATATATATATATATATATATATATATTCACTACTGATTCTTTACCGACAACAGAGCATTAATTGACAAATCAAGATAAAATTTATTTGGAAGAACCCAAAGAACTTAATTTTTAACACTCCAGCAGTTAAATCAAAGGCATTACTTTGTGTCAAATTAAAAATAACGAATCAATGCATTCAGTCTTAACTGTGTTATAATACAGAGGTCTTGAATATCTAAATAATATACTGATTTGATAAAACATGGAGAAACATAAAAAATGTATTTTAGAGATAACAAAAGAAACAAGAAGAACATATCACACATTTATATATTTGCACAAATGTAAGACAAGAGATGAACAATAGAAAATATTCATCAGAAGTTAAGAAATACAAAAAAATAGAAAGAAATAGCAAGACTAATGAATTTATAGAATAAACATATTAGAAAATAAAATAAAACGATACTAAAATAAAAATATTAATAGTTTTCCTAATCTCATTTCGATATTCATCTCTTTAGTGATTATGGACAAAACGGATGATATTTAATAAAATACTGCATTTTTTGTAGATTAAGAAACAATCTCTATGTTTTATTATGTAAATTATTTTATTATATAAACTGAAAATATTTACTAAGTAAAACAAACTTTAAATTTTATTCCCCGTAGATCAAAGTAATACTATCAGAAGAAAATGTACAGGAAATGTATGAAAAAATAAATGCATTGAATTGTTCAAATTAGATGAATGCAAATGAGAATCGTATGTAACAGTTGATTGTTAAATATTGATGATAATCAAGACAATGTAATAAAAAATAAGTATTTGTTTCTATAAAATTTAAATCTTAAAAATCTGATGAAAAAGAATAGGGTATAAGTAAAAATTTTCAAATTATAATTGAAAAAAAAATGAATTAATTTTTCTATACTATAAAAATGAAACAATGATGCTATTCCTGTGATTATTATTGGTTCTCTGATTGGTTGATATCGGTCACGTGGTCTCTGTTCTGATTGGTTGATATCAATTATATGATATACGATTTCAATGTAAAACTGATAAGAAACTTATTCAAAATATTGTATTCACTAACGCTTCAGAGTAAAACAATTGTTACACATTTTAACCATTCGCACTCACAAGGCCAGCTGTACTGCCCAGGCACTTAAAGGCATTCTACTCGTACGGCCAGTGTCACGGGCCACATTTTATCATTTACCTTTGAAAAGCGTTCATCCATCAGACATCGGGTATTTATAATTTTCTACGTTTCATACTCTTATCCTAATTCGTAACATACAAACTTTTGATCTGCTGTATAGCCTAATTGCTTGGAGTACAAAAGATTAACATTGCATTTTGTTATGTTAATTTTTATCAACTTTTTCAATAAAAATTTTGCGACTTACATTTTACGTGGATTATTTGTATATATAATTTGTTAATTGTTATGGCGGGGAGAGGTTAGGTTAAGTTATTGGGGATTTAGGGCACATCGACAACAGAGGTCATTAGCGCCCGATGGCGGGGAAAGGGGAGGCGAAGTCCCACGTGAGGATTAGCGAGCGCAGCGAGCAGAAGGCAAAACTCTCTATTAAAATATAAATTAAAAAATATTTAAGAAATCTATGAAATCTACAAGATTTTTAATTTTTAAGTTTTATGTTAGAGTATAATTCATGCGATGACAAAATACGTATAAAATAAGAATCAGTGATCTTTTTTTATTATCGATGGCCGGAAATGCAAATATTCTATCAACTAACTACAAAACATTTTGTGCAGCGTCATGCGTCACGGCTAATAACAATCTTTGATCTACATATATAATTAAAGTATATATATATATATATATATATATATATATATATATATATATATATATATATATTACTTTTTAACACAAATAAAAAACAACTTAATTTTTAAATTGATAAAAAGAACAGTTTAATGAAAAAAATAAAAAACTGATTATTTTTTAGAATTCAAACCAAATCATCCCCTTAAATTCATTGTTACCCAGAGCATTTTTTTACGAAAGAACTTGCTTAATTTTTATTACTCAATTGAATTTTGACTGATAATTTAATGCCATTTTCAGGAATATGTGTTTATTGCATATAGATATAGTTCATTTAAGACTATATTTGAATAAATGTCATATAAAACCGTTCTAAATTTGATGTATTTTTATACAATATCGTTTTCACTGATACTTATTAAACTTTTCTCTTGATAAAAAAGTATATATATTTGATTATATAACATACGTTTTATAAAACTGGTTTAGTTTTAGCTCGCAGTGAAAATCTAAAATTTTACACGTATCTCCTCTCTCTCTCTCTCTATATATATATACATATATATATATATATATATATATAAACGTACATACATATATATATATATATATATATATATATATGAGAAATGTCGTTAAAAGTATAGCCTTATATGGAGCGGAGGCATGGTCAGCAACAGAGGAGGATAAAAGACGAATTGCTGCCATGGAAATGGATGCTCTAAGAAGATCCTGTCGAATATCAAGAAGAGATCGAATTAGAAACGAAAGGATCATGCAATTAATGGGCGTAGAAGACATCATTGAGGACATTGAGCGGAAACAACTCACCTGGTACGGCCATGTCAAGAGAATGACCGACACAAGACTGCCTAAACAAGCGATGGAGTATTTACCGCCGGAACGACGGAAGCGAGGTCGCCCACGGAGATCTTGGAACGAAGGAATCCATAAATTGATCAGGGAGAGAGGATTGGATGAACAGCTGTGCCAAGATAGAAAGGAATGGAGGAAAAAATTGAAGAGCGGAAAGCGTCGACAGGCTCTATAAACCGCATATGGATGGATGAGAAATGTCTCGTTATGTTTTACTTCAGTACCATCAACAATTCTTAAGAAATTATCATTAAAATTTTGAATTAAATTTTGTTGATATTCCACAAAAATTTTGAAAAGAATACTTCAAATCAAATTTTGTTGGTTCATCTTTAAATACTATTTCCAGTACGTTTCAAAATTATCCCCTACAATTAAAAAAAGTAGCTTTTGTCTTTATCTAAAAAAAAACAGAGATGTTCAGGATCATCTAAATGAGCCCTACTCTATCTTTTACAATTTTAATAATGCTTTTCACTCTATCTCTAATCATTTTTAAGAAAAATACTATGAATATTTCATAGATTTACCCTATCTACTCTTTCTCTCTGGCACATACACACACAAGTATATATACATACATATATATATATATATATATATATATATATATATATATATATATATATATACTGTACTAAACATGATAATGTGTTAATGCAATTTTGAAATTTCTGATTATATTACTTTAAATTTCTAAATTATCTTGATACAATAATTTAATGTCGTATGTATAAAAACGTTAACATATCACATGCGTGTGGCATAATGCATAAATATCAATTTGAATTACAACCTTGGAAAATTGTCACGTATTTACCAATAGTACGTACATAAAAGTTAGAAAACAGTTCCAATGAGAGACTAAAAAAATACCTTATTAAAAATAGAAATTAATTTAATGAACACAAACTGCAATTACTAAACTATTAAAAAACTGTTCGATAGATTACAGCGAATTTTAAAACAAATAAACTGAAATGAAAACACAAAGTATAACATGTATAATACGCCATTAATATTAAAATATCCAAATAAGGTATAAACGGACATACAAACAAGGCAAACATAAACAAGGCGATACTTTATGCATAAATCTTCGAGCACGTTTTTGTTTTTATGCACGGACGAATTGTTAGTAGCAGGTGCGAGGGACAACGACATCCTCTAAGTCAAAGTGACGACGATTGAATGGTGTGGTGTTAGTTGGATTGTTCAATAATGTTAAAATTATGTATTCAAAGGACGTTGCTTTTTTAACGCCACACCACCGACAGAGTGACAGTCTGTAGCGCGTTTGCCTGTTGATCAAGTTTGTCCATTTAAAGTTATTACGGAAATGGTTACATTCCAACTTGCGTACTGATAATGAAACTGTCGGATATTGGTAAATATTCGTTAGTGATTTATGAACATTTTTTCAGTAGATAAGAATTCGAAGTTTTATTTACTATCTATATTAAAAAAGTTTCTATGAATCATTCTATGAATATAAATGGAAAAACATATTCGACATTTTTAATTAAAAAAATCCATAATTCTTTCGATTCCGTTCAATATTCATATTGAATGAAACTTGACAGTAAGTTACAAACTTGAAATGAAAAATAACATAACTTTTAGGAAAACTTTGACAATTGCTTTGAAATAAGAATATGTTTGGAGTTTTTACGATTCTGTTCAATTAATGTTGTTTTTTTTTTATTTATTGGAATTTAAATTTGCATATTTCGGCTAATATTGAAACATTAAAAAAGAAGATTTAAAATCAGATTTAATTTTATATATAAATTACTAATATTCGAAACAGAACACTTTTCTGTAATTATAATAATTGTTTATTATTTTCTTACTGAGAATATTATAATATTATTCCGTATAGTAAATTTTGCCGTTAATTTTATATACACCTGCTTGAAGGATATAATCCAGTTCTAATAAAAAGTAATACTTTAATTTTTAATTTTCCTTTTCAATCTATTTTTAAACTATTTAAACTCTATTTTATGGAAGAATGTGACAAGATGAAGAAATGTAATTAATTCCAGGCAGAAAATAAATTTCTTATCAATTTTACATTAAAACTGTATACACCTCTTTCGTTGTACACAATGACAGAGCTACATACATGTGACTGATGTCAACCAATCAGAACAGTTACCAGGCGATATCCATCAACTAATCATTGATGATCGGATGGTTAACGTGCTACTTGTAGAATATAGTGGGGGGAGCGGCGTTCCGAGGAGGTGGTCTACACGAAACCTAAAAAATGTTTGTTTTATAGAAATTTCACGATATAATTATTTTTTGTATACAGAAAGATTTGTTTTTTAAAATTTGCTAAAATTATGAATTATAATGAAAAATCATAATTGATAAACAATTCTCAACAACAATTAAAAAAATAAGTTTTCCTAACACAATATATTAGATTACTTAAAAACAAAATATTTTTAGAAAGTATACTAAACATCTAATAAAACGAAATCTAAAAAATACCGATTGTTTTTTGATCACTATACATTTTTTTGTATTGTGACTAATTCCCTTTCACAAACGAATTTCTTACTCATTTCATAAAATGTTCAATAAATGATTAAATAATCAATTATATTTTTTTTAATTGTTACTTATGCGCACTTTAATGAGTCAGAATGGTATGTTCTAGAAAAATCATATAACAACAATCAAAAATGATTCATAATCAATTATTCAACATTTATAATCAGAATTCCTTTTGCGGTTCGTAAGATGAATTATTATCCTACAGATGGAGCAAAATTATACAAAATAATGGGGTATATTTTGAGGATTGAAATGTGGTCCATTTTTCCATAAATAAACTTTCATTTTCTATAAAAAAAAGCACCGAATTAATTTGTACACGTAATTGACAATTATTAGGCAAATTAGTTTGATATTCAAGACCAATGTTCAATTCCGCAGATAAATACTGAATACATTTTTAAAGATAAACCTTTTATATATCGTTTGGAATACCTACTGGTGAAATAAACTTTTCATTCGCTGGTGTTATTATATGTTATATAATATATATATATATATATATATATATATATATATACTATCTATTTATGCTTACTAAAAATTAGATACTTTAATAAAAGCAAAATTTGACATATTAATTTAGATTTACTAGAGTAAAAACGAAAGTTCCGAATTCAATCTAGTCATTTTTGTAATTAAAGAGAGCATAAATAAACAGTTCAAAAATTTAAATTTAAACATCTTTCAACAACCCATAATTATGTTTAATTAGTTCATAAAATGTTAATACATTAAATCAATATAAAACCACACTTCCTTACAACCTCTATATCTCATTTCATTCATCTATTTTTAATAAATACCTGTAGATTAATTACCCAGCTAACATTTCATTACATATTAAAAAGTGTCGCAGCAAGTTTTTTTTTATATAAAAATATACAAATTATAGTATAAGTTGTTATAAAATAACATTTCTTAGTTTTTACAACGGGCTCATTAAACTGTCAAATAAATCATATTGTTATAAGATAACATAAAAAATATGATTTCCATTTAAAACAATAAATAAAAATATCCGTTCACATTATATATAAACATTATCTCGCTATAAAATAATGAAGGAAAAATGTATTAAATAATATGCAAGTTGAATGCCTCAGGTTTCGATATTTTAATTATATATAGATAGATATAAACATGCATCGTCTGTTGTGAAATTCTTTATCGTATTAAAAATATGTAGAAAAACTTGTTTCGTTGTAGACTCGTAGATGTAAACAACATAAAAAATGCAGCTTATTATACTATATATATATATATATATATATATATATATATATATATATATATATATATATATATATATATGAATCATTTTATTATCTATATACCCTTCTGTTAAAATATCCTACTGTTTATCAAATAATAATAAATTTTTCACTAGAATCTTAGAGTACCATATTGAGGTGTAAAGCACCAATTCAAAAGAATTGAAAAAGTGAGCCGACAAGGAACCCAAGTGCCCCTTTATTTAGCCGAAGAGAATAAAATGATCTGAGTAGTTGTATCGGTTATGTTGAAAAATCGTTAAAAAATAAGTTAGTTCTTCACCACCATGTCACGAATTTTAAGAAACATGGTATGTTTGTGAATATGAAGAAAAAAATCAATGATTATCCTGATTAACACCTTGTGTTTGTATTTTTTTTAAAAAAGTAATGCGTACAAAATAGCTATTTAAATTAAAAGGAATTATCTATTGGTTTCGTTTGTTACTATTTCCCAAAAATATTTGCTTAGAACTTCGTAGAATACATCTAAAACTGAAGCATTCTTTCCTAGTCTACGCAGGGGTATAAGGTTTATTCCTGCTGCTTCATCATTATTCCATACTTCTGGTTCATTATTACAATCCTGCCACTACCAGTCATTTGCATTTTGTTCTAATAAAGAAATATCAATTGAAATATTATCAGGTTCTTCACTATCTTAACTAACTAATCGCTTTACACGTTTTCGAGATCTCGCAAATTTCTTTCACTTTTTTCACTTTCAATATTTTTATCACTTAAGAACTTATTTCCTTTTTCATTTTCTTTATCATCAACTTCCAATTTTTTTTTTTAGGTAAATATTTTGTAAAAATAAAAACTAATTCACCACTGATACAATTTCAAAAATGATCACTACACAATATGTATCTAATAGCTGACACACAAAACATGTGTACTTAACTTATATAAAGATTGCATGAGTTTAACTAGTGATTGACTGATAAAGTGTTTTCTGCAGTTCACGAGTCAGACTCGTGATTCATGCACAAGGGGTTAAATGCCGAAATCACAAATTCATACAAAAAAGTTTTGTTCTGTATCTGGTGAGATTATAAAGAACTTATTCATTATCAGATTGTCGAGCTTTATAAAATAATAACTGTAAAACTTTACTATCAATAGCTAGAGAGAAGGAATAAACGTTAAAAGAAAAAAACAGGTCTCGTTAATGGGAGCACTACCGTGTAACCATAATATAACCGAATGAATAAGGGCAACAAAATAAAATTTAACGAAATGGGCTGGAATTTCCCAACCATTATATCCCATCTATCATTCTTTTCAACATTTTTAAAACATAAAAAATGTAACAAGCATTTCAAGATGAAACAGACACTTGAATCAAAATCCTTCAAGTCGAAACTTCTAGGGTTTTATATCAGGTGAATTGAAACGCTAACGAGCAGGCGGCAATAGTCTATATACAATGGGTACAACACCGTAGCTTATTCAACTAAAGTGTTTTTTTTATACTTAAGCACTGATAAGAATATAATATTTTCAACTTTAAAAAGTATAATTCTAATTTGACATTTACTAAATAACGATACAAAAAATATATATTTCATACTACACTTACATGTTTTTATTAATACAAAATACACGTACAAATACACATACATACATACATATATATATATATATATATATATATATATATATATATATATACATATGGATAGATATATTAAATTTCTATCACAAAAAGGACCAAAGTATGAATATTAGAAAAAGTGCATTTATAATAAAGTATTAAAAAACTAAATTCCATTCAACTGGCATTGACCCTAATGCAATATATTAAATTGTGGCATGACTGAAAAATAGAACGCAGATGGCGCACACATTTGATAAAATGTAGAATCAGAAGCTTTTCAATATATATTACAATAGACAGGAAAAAACAATCCGAAAATAAATTTACTACGAATAGATTAAACTGTACTTATCTGAAAAAAATACATATATTAGTAATATACAATAAAACCATTGCTGATGTATAACGTTGCATATCAGTAATATGCAAATAATTTTATAAAACAAACATTTTATATTACTCATTATTTTGCACTTAAGTACCATAGTACATATAAATACAACAATAAAAACAAAGAATACAATTTACATAGCTAACAATGTATGGATGTTTATATATATATATATATATATATATATATATATATATATATATATATATATATATATATATATATACAGGATGCAAGTTGTATTTGAGGACATTTATTTTTTAAGTTATGACTAGTCAAACCAAATAAAATGTTTTGCAGTCATTGTTGCCATATGTGCAGCACATAGTGATTTAGAAATTCCCAACTTTGTAAATATTGCAATATTTTTTGCACAAAAAGTTGGGCTGGAATTGGAAGCCTCTGACGGAAATGTTTTCAATTATATCAAAGAGAAAAAAAAAACATTCTAAACGTTCGGATATCATAAGGACACCGCAATTCATCTAACGGGTTCAAAACTTTATCGATAACGATCCCGGAAATTTAATGAGGCCCATCGCCAAGAGCTTCAGGTGTCCGAGCGGACTATCAGAACTTTGGTATGCGAAGACATCCTATACAAGTCGTATGCACTGAGGAGAGACCAATTCATGCCAGTAAAAAGACACAGAAAAACCGCTTGACCCGTGCCAAGCGGTTACTTAAGAGATTAAAAACTCTCACAAATATGGCATGCTTTTAGTTCTTGTTTGATGAGAAAAATTTCGATCAGAACCAAAAGTCTAACAGGAGAAATGACAGATTGTTGTGTGCAGATCAGTGTGATGTTTCCAGAGTGATGTACACTAAGGTTCCAGCAAAGGTAATGATTTTAGGAGTAGTGAGTAACGAAGGTCATGTCATGCCACCTCGCATCTTTCCACAGGGTTTTAGAATTGCTTCTACTGGATACATTGAGGTTCTGGCGACAGTTGTTAAACCCTGGATAGATGGAGTACATAATGGAAGGCTGTTCGTGTTTCAACAAGTCTCAACACCTTCACACAAAACCCAGGTAAGTCAAGAATGGATTTCAAACAATCTCACTAACATCAAACATGTGGCTTCCAAACTCGCCATATTTAAATTCCATGGACTACTACGTTTGGAGCGTTGTTAAAATGGAGACTAATTGACATCGTCACAATACTATAGATTCACTGAAGGCCGCCATTGTCCAGGTGATATCCAAAATGAATAAGGCCTATTTAGTGTAAGCATGTACAACGATTCCGATCCCGCATTGAAGCAGTCATCGAAGCCAAAGGTGAATTCATAGAATAATTTAATAAGAAAGCTTATCGAGAACATGTGCACAATTTTTTATTAAAATATATTTGATTGTTGGAGTTTTTTTTATTAAATTGACAAATATATCTTCAAACATCACTCTCACCATGTATACATACATATATATATATATATATATATATATATATATATATATATATATATATATATATGTGTTAACACTTATTAGAAAATATGTAACATGATATCTTTTTCCAAATAGTTTAATTACATATATTAAGTACTAAAATATGTTCCAAGGACAATATTTAAACGTGAAATAAGTGTAGGAAAATAGTCAAGTTGATAAACAGTGGTTATATACATTCTAAACGAAATTAAATAAAATTTTTGGTTATAAATAACCAATGTTCATCTTGGTTCTCTAAAATTTGTTTTAAAACGTTTTATATTACCCAGAAAAAAAATGAAACCCTTTCTTTCCTCTATTTATAATCGTCCAACATTAAAGGATTACACATAATGTAACAAATTTCAGTATGACATCTTACAAAGAACATCAAAATAAATTACACTAATATAAAACTGCATAATTACTTTTATTATCCAGTACGTAATTATAAACGTTGCTCACTTTACTAGACAAACGCAGTTCATTGTCCTCGTACTTAATCTATACGTCCGCATTTTATTTTTTTTCATTCTGAGATTCATGTATATGCACTATGTAAAGAGAATACTTATTATTGTGAGAACGTCAACATACGTTATTGTAATATTTATAGACGGTGGTTGGTAGTAAATTACTTAATCATATATTTAAAAAATATAAACAGATAATGCACGTTTATCCATACGTCTATTCGTTTTAAAATGAAAAAAAATCATTTAATTGTATTCAGTAGTTTTAAAGTTTTATAAAAAAATGATTTGAAAGTGTAAGGAATATTTTATTATTTATTAAATATACCACATAAATGTTTATTACAAAATATAATTCATTTTTTAAGTAGTCTTTTTATATTTGTACACTAAAAAAACTTAAATTAAAGTTACAAAGGCATGTATTTTCATTTACTTCACACGAAAACATCTTAAATTTAACTAAGAACAATAACAACTCATAGCAATAAATTACAAACAACGTAATTCGCATTATTATTAGAGGAATTTTTTAAGAAGCTTAATTATAAAGATCAAATGGATACTAACCTCGACATTTCAAATAATGATATTACATATATGATAAATGAATTGAAAATATTGCTAAACTCACTTTACAATTTCTGATTATTTGAAGAAACTAAAAATTTAATATTTTTCCTTTCAATATTTCTTTTAATATGACAAATATTTTAAAACATATTTCCATTAAATAGTTTATTAAATGTCATAAAAATAACTAAAATAACGTTAACTGTACAGATGAATATAATTTTAAAATATACTGTACAATAAACATAAAACAGACATTTATATCCGTATTCCGCATTTTATG
>CM068316.1:16001570-16049070 GCA_034766995.1 Acanthacorydalis orientalis | reverse complement strand
TACATGTATGTACACATTTGAGCGTGTGCAGGTGTATGCATGGGTGTAAATATGCATTTGTGTAGTATGAACTATATATACATACATACATATATATATATATATATATATATATATATATATATATAGTAAGAGATAAAATTATTGGAACGTTTATGTAACTCAAGAAATATCTGGATACTTCGATCTTGTTTCTTACTACAGAATTTATATTCTTAAAGTATTAATTTAAGTCTTCAATTGATTTTTCACTCCCCAGAGATTATAAATTTTTTTTATCAAAATGGTCAATAATTTATTATTCTTTATAAGAATTTTGAAGTCAATTCAAACATTTTGAAGACAGCATCGATCTGAGATATCACTCTGATAGTAATCATTCTAAGTATTAAATTTCGATCTAAATTCATATAATCAATAGCCAAAAATATCAGTATGCAATAATTCACTAATTTGATCGGAAACTTTTTTGAACGACTTAAGGAAAGTAATATTTATTTGTCAAAACAAATTTAACCAGAGTGCCAAAATCTATAAATGTGAATTATTCTTTATTATTTTTATAATCATTTTATTGTAAAGATTTATTGGGATACTTTTTTAATTTGCTTGAGGATTCCTTGAAAATAATAATGTGAGAATGTTTTATCAGGACAAAAATGTACAAACAATTTTATTCTTGGAAACTGTGACAACTACTTTATATTGAATCGTTTTTTAGTATTTACATATTGTTGATTTTTTTTTAAAAAAAATATCGAATTATTTTTGAATTACAATAATCTAACATAAAATTAAAAAAAAAATAATACTATATATATATATATATATATATATATATACTGTATATACTGTACTTTAGTAATTATCCAAAAATCAAAAGGATAATGTTAAAAGAACAAAAAAAATTTTCGTAGTCAATTAATTTCAAAAAAATATATTTTTTTAATAAAAACGCTATTACATAAATATGTAAAGAATTTGAGTATATCACAAGAATTGTAAAGAAATAAAGACGAATCAAATGATTGAAAAATTGTGTACAAAGCTAAGAAAATTTAAGCTAAGTACACAAAATTAAATAACTAGTAAATACTGATATTTCCACAAAAATAGTGAAAAGAAACATACAAAACACATGTTTAAAAAACTTTTCAAACATCAATAACTTTTGTCAGTACTAAAAGTTATTTTTTGTAGCAAAATGCGGCGCTAGAATATAGAAACATTTAGAAAAAATATATAAATCTAGCTAAATCCAGACAATTGTTGCAGGCGGCGGAGATAATGTCTCAGTCGTGAAATATTTTAGTAGAAATGGTATTCACAATCTAATTAATTAAGTTTCGATTTATTTTTAAATAGAACAAATATCTGGAACACATATCAAATTTTGTTCAAATTGTATCTTAAACATATGAGATATGACTCTCAGAATGATCAATTCAAAGCTCAGACTTCTTAAGTAATTTAGAACGATTGTAATCAAATAGAAATAAAAAAAATACCTCCAACAAATATGAATAATACACAAACATTATTCAATAACTTGTTTAACGCAAACTACAATACAAATAGACAATATTCTTTGACATTTTGAAACAAGAATAAAAACTGACATACAAAATATTAAAATAAGAAATATCTTGAATTAGAGAAATATAAACATTGATTATTGGAATGTACTCAACACTATGACCTCATCTTTTACACGTTTTTCGCTTCAAACCACTTGAAATGTGAAAACAATCTAAGAATTTTAAAATATCTCGTTTTAAGTTAATGGACAATGCTCTAATTTTTTTTAAACAGAAAGTTTCATATATTATTTTAATCTATGAAATGATACCAATCTCACAAAAATATCAAATCGTATCCTTGATTTTGTACCTCACTGTATATATATATATATATATATATATATATATATATATAGATAGATAGATATATATATATATATATACTTTTCTATAAAGGTAATCTATAAATTTGTATACAGAAATGCAGGATGCAAAATGAACCGAATTATTAGGTAGGTAGGAAAATAATTGCGATTTTTGTTTTTTGAATTTTAACCTTATTTTTTTTCAATGAAATTTCATTTGTCATTTCATCGTGTTCATGTTAATATTATTTTAAAATGCATTTTTCAGCTCCTATTTTGGTAACATTGACTTTAGTTTTATTATTAATTTTTCTTCAAATTAGACTATTGAATTAACATAGAAAAGAATAAAATAAGAGTATTTTTGTATGATTTCAAAATAGGTGGTACAGCAACAGAAAGTATTCGTAAACTAAACAATTTTTTGGTGTGGATACTGTTAAGGAGCGTACAGTGCAATGGTGGTTTCAAAAATCTCGTGCTGGGTACGAGAGCCTTGAAAATGAATGAGGTCGCAGGCGTCCTTCTTCAGTTCATAACGACCAACTGAAGGAGTTAGCTGAATCAGAACCACGCACCATAATTCGAGAGCTTGAATAAAAGTTAGGCATTAGTTATGCAACAGTTCTGAAGCACTTAAAACAGCTAAGAAAATCAAAAAAGAAAAATATATATTTGAATTTGAAGGTCATAAACCGCAATTACTTTTCTACCAACCTAATAATAAAGAAATGTAATCTCTGACGCTTCAGTAAACAAATAAGAAATATTTTACTTTCTTCAAATAGTACAAAAGATTTTTTTTAGTTAATTTTACCTAAAGTATACTTCATTTTACTTAAAAAACATAATACTTGATTAAATAAATATTGAGCGTGCAATAAATTTACTATAATATTACACATTATTTCCTGTTTCTAAAGTTAGAATAGTTTCAATAGAATATATAAATTAAATGAAAAAATATATATTTTTTTGTATTTTTCAGCGCCAAATGTATAAAAAATTTCGAAAAAACATAGTAGGACATTTTGTAAGTATATGTGTATGTATGTATGTAAGTATATATATATATATATATATATATATATATATATATATATATATATATATATATATATTAAAATTATGAATAATAAACCAAAATGTCATAAAACAAAATTAAAATGATAACCACTATCTTAAACTACTAAGAAAATTAAAATAACACACGTTCTAAAATAATGAGAAAACTGCGTATTGCTTATAAATATAGGCTGATTCAATTTTAGCTTCCACACAAAAATATTAAAAAAAAACACAAAAAATAAAAAAAAAATGTTATCCCGCATTTATTATTTTAGTTCAATTGTATTTCAGTATTGAATTGAACTAAAATACTAAATAAAAAATAACACGATTTTTCTTAATCCCTGCGCCCTCTTTTAATACTTCCATGTGGAAGTCTAAATTGAATCATCCATTATAGAATTAATATCAGAATATTCTTTCTATTAAATATTTTTTGGACAAAAACTGTATGCGGAATTAAAAATGTTGAACTATTTGGAATGTTCATTAAACTAATTAAAACTTGAAATATAAATAAAAAAACAACATTTTGTTATTCCGTTTCAATAATATATAAAATAAGGGCGTGTCTCTAGTACGCAAGAAATAATTCAATGATGAAACCTCTCGTACACACTTGAAGCGAAATCAATATTACAGTATTTATTATGTTTATTAGAAAAATTCGAATGACGGACGGTAACTAAAAACAACAGTAATTATATTTGTTTGCATATGCAGTTAATGGTAACAAGGATATGTAAATAAATATCAAACGAGATCGAACATTTGTAATTCAATATTTAAATTAAGATAATGATTTCTGTTCGAATACAGCTGAAACATTGTTTATATGCTGCCTTATGTACATACCATTAAGAAAAAAAAAGAATTCTGATCTGTGTTATGTGATATTTACCAAATTTACTGACATCATACAGATATACATATTAATTATGTCTCTGTATATACATATATATATATATATATATATATAAATATATATATATATATATATATATATATATATATATTATATAACATTTGAAAATACATCAAGTTTTTTGCAATCACCTACACAAATAAAATGAATTAATAAACAGGTGCAAACTGGTGTCATAGTTGAATAATAGTTATGATGTATTTTATTAGATTTAAAAAAATATTTTATACTTTTTGTTTATTATACTTTTTATATAATCATATATATAGTGTTTGTGTGTGTATAAGAAACCAATTAAATATCAAAATTTCATCACAGAAAATAAGTACAAAACATAATAAGTATCAAACATTCAGAATTTTATTGTGAAAATATAATTTGTTACCTTTTTTTGTCATTGAAAACACAACTATTTATTTGAAATATTGTCAATTTAAAAATAGAAATATTGTTATCAATTCTTTTAGACCATATTGAAAGATTTAGAATATAAATGTTTGTAAGGATAAAAGAAATAACGAATCTTCAAAGAATAGTAAAGGGCCAAGTATGTGTTTCAAACATTAACAGTTTTAAGTTTTCAGAAGTCGATTTTCATTCGAGTTTGGAGAGAATCATTAATAATATTAATACATTCGTTTAGGTTAAATACATCTGAGAGTGTGTGTTCCTTTCGGAACAAAACTATTACCTATCGAATATTACCCAGATTAGTTTTTTGTTGAAGAGAAATACAAAAGAAAGAAATGATTCTAAAATGCAATAATGCTATTCGTTCTAGGCTCTCGTACATTATTAAAAAAACGAAATTTTATTCACATTCTTTCTATAACTTTCTGCTTTAAGCTTATGATCTTTTTTACAAACATAAGATGGAATTGTTACAGAATATTTTACTATAAAACGCAAATCTTTTTTAATATAGTCTTTTAAATATAACATAAGAATATGTATCACCTTAAAAACTGAACTTTTAAGTCAATTCTATACAAGGATTCAAAAAATCACAAAAACTTATTATGACTTTCATGTTAAGTTGATTTTTAATAAAGAGTATAATAAGCATCAATCAATAATGAATATATTTTCATTAGAAACAGTTAATTTTCAATACTAAGTTAGTTATGAGTTTTGCATATTTCATTTTATAAATTTTACATTTTAAAGAGAATACATTTATATATGATTAATTTATTAAAATGATATGTTAAAAATAAATGACAAAAAAAGGAAAAAAATACTAATTTTATCTGAATAGATCTATAAAAAAATATATTAATACTAGATAAAGAACTCATTTTCAGACGACTTTGAAAAAGCTCGTGGGTCATCTTTATTTTTGAGTAATGTCTGGAAATTTCGTACATCACCATGTGACTTAAAGATTAATAAATTATTATAAAGATGGGAAAATGAATAATAATATTTTTAAAATTAAAAATCTTAGGCAGTTATTTAAAATATAAATAAAATAGTTTATAATAATGAATCTAACCATTTATTTTTGATTTTTTTTAAATGTACTGTAATACAATTATCCTAATTTTTATCATTTTTTTTAATATAAAACAAGAATATTTATGAAATTAAAAAGCGTACTATTAGAAACGATGTTATAAAAAATCAGTCAATTCACTTTATTAAAAAGAATGGTAAATCTTGACTTTTTCTGCTTTTTTTCTCTACAGTCAATTTTATGAATTTAAATCTTTTTAAACAGAGCAAATATTCTTGCACGATTAATTTATTGAACTATATTTAAAATAAGCTATGAAAAAATCAATAAATTTAACTTTATAGATGTAAAATATGAATTAAATTGTATTTTTGTATTAACTATTACTATAATCTTGTTTCTCTATTTTATTTATTCGCCATTTACACGAATTATACATCTTGCACACGTTACAATCATAATTTTTTGCTTTATACTGAAGCAACAAACGAATTTTAAATATAGTTCTTAAAATATTATTTTAAAGATTATTATTGTTCCAGTTTAATAAACTGAACGAAAAACACGAAAATAAGAATTGCGCATTTGAATGTAGGTCACAGAATTGAAATTTGGCACAGTCACGTTGCTGGGTAAAGCAACAATAAATTTAACTAAAGTGTTCCCCATCCCATATGTCATCAAAAAAATTCGATAAAGAAGTATGCAATTTAGTATGATTTTTGGAAAACCTGAATTTCCACATTTGAAATATGATACGATGATAGGTTATTGGGTACAATCTAACAGGATTTTTTTTTGTATTTCACTAGAGTGTTTCTCACTCCAATCCTACATTCTGTTAACAAAAAAGTATGGAAAAAGAAATGGTACACATTTATGTGAACAATGAATCTTACATTTGGCACGATGATTGATTATCAGATATTACCAAAAAGGAAAAATAATATGAATTCAATTTATTTTAAAAGATGGTTGCAATGGGCCACTAGTTATTAAATAAAATGAAATTATAAATATATCAATCTCGATGAGACACTATAACATATGTTATTTCATACTTTTTTAGATTGTTTAGATTATACTAATATATTGTTCATGCTATAAGATATATACCAAGTACATTCTTTTTTGCATGATACAATACATGACTGCACAGTTTAAAATAAAAACTAAGATAGCCAGGGGAAATATAAATTACTTAATTTACACATGCATTCATTCTTCAATATGTATTATTTTATTAATAACTTTTACTATGCATTTTTTTGTTTTTATGAAATATTGCAAAGTAAGAATGTATGGGAATTAAATGTATAAAATAAGTGATTATTACCAATACATATTATATATATATATATATATATATATATATATATATATATATATATATATATATATATATATATATAAAATGTAAAAAATAATTAATTTGATACCTTTACATTGAATCAATCATAACTATGTTTTAAATTAAACTATTTTCTGGTCATTTTAGGATTTTGAAGTGTCAAAATTAACATTTAAAAACACTATAAATATTGGTCAAGCAAAATAGTAGTAAACATGATGGTGTCCGAAAAGTTAAATAATCGGCATTGCATACTTTTCGTATTCGAGTTGAAAAAAATATTCACCCTCGCCCAAATGCACAAAAAAAACGCATTTCTATTTAACTTATAAGTGCTGGTAATAAAAATATTATTTATTTTTTTTGCAATTTTTACTTATCAACTAACGTAACCTCGAGAGCACTAAAATATCTAATATAAAGAATATCTTATTTATTTTGAAATATTTGCATAATTTTACATAATACCACTTTAAACATTAAATCATTTGGCTGTTTATTAGATTCTAAAAGTAAATGTATTTTATAAAAATATTCACTTATTTACTGTTCAAATAACGACTTTTACACGTTTTAAATTACACGTTTTCAAAAAAAAAATGGGCCTCATTAAGATAATTTAATTAATTATAATCCATAATGTGTGTGTTTGTTTTTAATTTACTGTCAAAAGCCAAGTTACAAACTTAGATATTAACTCTTTAATACATACTGTATATCAAATACACAATATAATATAATATATATATATATATATATATATATATATATATATATATATATATATATATATATAATATTTTATTCTTTGAATAATATTTTTTGAAAAATTATTCATTCTGTTAATGTGTATGTACACTGCTTGAAAAAAGTATTGGCACAGTTAACTTTTTGTAATTGAAAGGGTCTAATTAAAAAAAAAACTGAAAATATTTTGGAACACATTTATATATTTTCCATTTATTTATGTATTATTCATTTAATAACATAAAAATAGTATTAATATTTTATAAAAAATTCAGAAAAAACTATCAAAAACAATCTCTTTTCCGCGAATAAAGTATTGACACAGTCCAGTGTTTTAATTTGCAAACTTCACGACAATGAATTTCTCAACCCTACAATTACTTTTATAAGTAGAGAAATCTCCAGTAAATAACGATTTACTGGGGATTTCTCTTTTCTATTTGTATGACATTGAAGTTGTGATAAGGATATTTTTAAAAAAATTGTGTAGTAAAGTGTCAATAAAATTAAACCATGGGTCGAAAAACTAAAGAAACTACATTATCTGAATGAAAAATTATTTTGGATTCGCATGCAAAAGGAAAACCATACGTTTTTATTTGAGAAAATATAAATAAAAGCCGATTTACAGTTCGAAGTATAATTAATCGACTTAAAGGCAAGGAAAACCCAGAAAACTAAACAAAAAGTGGACGTCAGAGGAAACTTTCGAATAAATAAAAACGGTCCGTTATAAAAAGAATTACAAAAGATCCAAAAATCACTTCATCATGAATAGCAGCACCTTTAAAAATGAAACTGTAACCCCCAGAACCGTGCAAAATATATTGCAAATTGCTAGTTATAATGCTAGAGTACCTAGGGAAAAACCTTATAGAAGGAAAAATCAATAAGGGTAAAAGAAATAACTTTGCAAAAGATTTACAAAACAAAAATATGGATTTTTGGAAGAGTGATCTTTTCTGATTAAAGTAAATTTAATATTTTTCGCTGCGATGGTTGAATATCTGTCTAGTGAAAACCTAATACAGAATTGAATGCAGAAAATTTGTTACTCATTATGGAATATAGGGGTGGTGGAGTAATGGTGTAGCGTTTCATGGTAGCATCTGGTGTGGGAGAGCTTGTTTTCATCGATGGGATAATGAATGAGATGGTTTATATAAATATTTTGAAAAATAATCTCAAAAAAGCGCGGACAGCTAACTCTTGAAAGTGACTTCTACTTTTAACATGACAATGACCCCAACCACACAGCCCACGTAGTAAAGGAATGGATTTTGTATAACACCGCCCATACCCATAACATACCACCACATCTCCTGACTTAAATCCGAATGAGCATTTGTGAGATATACTGGATGTGAAGATTAGAAAATATAATATAACTAATAAATCTCAATTAAAGAAAGTGATTGTACGCGAATGGGGAAATATAAAGCCGAAAGTGAAGTATAAAATAATTTCTTCGATCCCAAATAGATTAAGAGACGTGATAAATAAAAAAGGTTTATCGACATACTATTAATTGTAAGTGTTCTGCAAATACTTATTAGTGAAATTCAAATTACTACAAGTTGTGCCAATATTTTTTTCTTAAAAAAAAAAAACGAAACTATTTTAATTAATGCCATTTTTGCATTCCTAATGAATTATTGTTATTACTTTCATATTATTAAATAAGTAATACATTAATAAATATAAAATATATAAATTTGTTACAAAATATTTTCAAATGTTTCAATAATACCATTTCAATTACAAAATTACAAATGAGTGAAGCAATTCAAGTATAAATTGTTACAATTTATTTTAATTTTACAAGTTGCCAACTTTTTATGTTTCTATGATAATAACAATTTTGTTGTTTTTGTTTATAGCAACGTCAACAAAATTCTTTTGTTAGTTTGTTATTTGTCATGTATTAACACAGTTCGCGTTCGCTAATAAATCAAACAATTTCTTTTACAAAAAGAGAGTTTCTTTTTTAATTTTAACACCCGCACCCTTTATCCTGATCCACGCCCTTGACAAAAATGTTGACTGTGCCAGTACTTTTTTCGGGCAGTGTACGTTGCTTTGAAAAACAGGTAGTTCTATGTTTCTGTCGTGCACTATAAATCTGACACACGATAGAAGCAACAGTGACTTATGACATTCCATATTGTAACACATGAAACGTGCACGTTGTTGTTCTGGTATATAAACTACCTTGATACGAAAACAAAACAAAAGATAGTATTAAGACAGTAATGTGGTGATTTGTTTTATCATTATTCAAATAGATATTTCTATAAGCGGAAAAGATTACATTTATTACTTAAATAATGATTAAGAGAGATAATCGATTTCCTAAGTAATGTTAAATATTTATTTTTTAAATATATGTACGTTATCAAATTAAAAAAAAAAAAAGAAAAATGAAATCAATAACATAAATTCAATTTTGTCAATATGTATAAGTATATATTGGCCGGGAAACTCCCACCAGAACATGTGACTGTAGACGTTTTATTCAGATAGCGCTTCTCTACACGAACACAAATAACCCCGGTCACAACAAATATTGACGTTTATAGACCAACTACCCTAAATTTGGTTCATAACCTTGGCTAAGATAAATCTAATTATACATATATACTATGAAACGTATTTCACGTTCGATTCGGCAATTTTATTTGAACGATTTTTTCCCAAAATACTGACTAAGGTCATATTAATTAATTGAATGATAGAAAACAATTTACATGTTAACCTTATACTAAGAATTTATTTAAATGAAAATAAATATATATGTAAAACTTTTTTTAAACACTTACAATTATCATATTGGCGATAAATGTTGCAGCTGCCTATGGATTTCAAACACAAATTTCATTCATAATCTTATATAATCACTTGCAAACACCAAAACAACAATATTACATCGATTTTGATACCGCCATTTTACACTGTGCGCGAAGGACGATATTTATTTAATAGCATTGTTTCTCTCTTTCAACAGTGAAAGTGAATTTACGTTTGTAGGAGGTGTCTATTTATGTTGTCTTGAATGAAATGTGCGTGCACATTTACATGTGTTTATACACAGGCACATAGACACATGTTAATAGATAATGAAAGTCATTTTTATCTAATGCGTACACATTAGAATTCACTCGTGTTTAATTTCATTGCTGCTTAGAATACGTAAATTAACAGAATGTATGCATTTGGATCTGATGTTCAGTCATACTTGAAGAAACAACTTAAACAGTTTTATAATCTGAAATATTAAAATTCTATACTAAAAATAATTATATGTCAAAAATCATTATTAACCCTTCATTATCTTTGTTGTACTGTTTTAACACCTTTTGTCACTATCAGATCAGCAATCTTTTTAAAACTAAATCAAAAATTAGTTTGTAAAACACTTATTTTAATTTAAAATTGTTGTCTTACATTTTTTGTTTAAAAATATATAAATAGAAATATGTATGTTTTATTTAAGAGTACATGTATTTAACTTTTTCACATTTGTTAAAAACTAAAGAAATGTAAGAAGTTTTTTAATTTTTGTATCATTTCAAAGAAGATGTGGATAATGACATGATTTTTCAGGTTTTGGATTTTTATTGATAAATTTACATTTCAATGCCTATAATAAAAATAAAACATCAGTTTGCATTAAGAAAAAAACAACACTCGGTTTCTAATATCAGAAAAAAATCGTATAGAAAAGAACAAATTTAAAAGTTTTACATTAAAGCCATTTTATTTACACCAAGAAGTATTCTAAAATTTAGTATTAATTTCTTGTTTTATATCCAAAGTCTATATTTAGAAAATCGTTCAAGAAAATTTGATATTAAAAAAAATTATAAAGCAGTCAATGCTAAATTTAACTCTCTTAAGAGTTAACATTAATATCCTTTTAAATAACTATAGCGAAAACACAACTGAAAACTTAAGTTGACGAAATAGTTTATGATAATGCATTGAAAATGATTTAATAATAACCTTATAACTTAAACATATCTTAAGGAATTGAAAAATTAATGTATCTAACTGATTATGATAATATATTCATATATGCATTCATAAAGCAATTTGAATGCAGTTTTGTAATATTCATACTTAATTTTCATTTAGAAAGTGTTCAAATATTGAAGTTAAATTTTCTTTCTATTTATATTATTAATAACTGTAATATTTTTGTTATCTTAATACTACTACTGAATTAAATTTATATATGAAAATATTAAAAATACTCTATGTGATTGTACTTATGAGAATATGGTATTTAAAACTGTTAAATAATCTGCAATTCGAAAATTAGATAATGTAAACATTTCTGTTCAGATAGTCTATATATTATCGATCCCCAAATTAAGTTATTTTTATTCAACAATACAATTACTCACACTTTCTCTCTCTCTATATATATATATATATATATACATACATACATACAAAAGGCGAATATGAAAATGGGCAGGATTTACAAATATACTGATGAAACGGAAAAGATTGAAATCAAAATAGCTGAATCTTGGACAGAAAAGATGACAAATAAATACAGGACTTTTTAATCCATATCATTTGAGGTAAGAAAAATAAAAATTCCTAGATGCCTAGAAGAAATGAATGCATAGATCAAATAAACATATTAAAAAGTACATTAAAAATTTATATAAAAGCAGCACTGTATCATCAGTAGATTACAATAATAATGGTTGATATATATATAAATACAAATACATACATATATATATATATATATATATATACATACATCATGACCACTGTGTCATACTTGACATGATTATTTTTCATGCTTTAATCTTAATTCTTAGGTTCCTGCCTTTTATTCCTGTCGGTACTAGTGAACACTAATGGTATATATATATATATATATATATATATATATATATATATATATATATATATACATATACATATATATATATATATATATATATATATATATATATATATATATATACATATAACATAAATATAAAACTAATTAAACGTTATTAGTGTTAGTGGTGCTAATAATCTTAGCTATCGAAGAGCCCTAAAACCTCAATAACCAATTAGTATTGGTATTGTTACAGTCCACAACCCCAATTTAATAAAATAATGATTGACTTATAATGCCTTTAATATAATTCAAAGGTAGTATCATTTGCTAAATGTTTATATTAGGTTGTGTATTATCTTTATTTACTACTTACAATGTTACATACTGCATGAAAGTTACATTTTGGGCAATGTTACATACTGTAGAAAAGTAATTGTTTTAAAACTAAAATGTGACTAATTATCATAATGTAATTTTGTCATAAAATGTAAAACAAATTGTTATGTGTATATATATATATATAAGAAAACTAATAATGACCTAAATAAAGGAACACATTTTTTTACATTTCTAATTTTTATTTTTTAATAATATAAATAACATAAATATATTTTATAAAAGACATAGAAAAATCACACTTATTTTATACAAATAATTAATTAGAAATAAAACTTAAATATATTCTTAACACAAAATGATGGTTCGATTGAAATGTCAAATAATAAATAAAAAGTAAAATTAATAACTTAAAATGTATCAATTGATATGATGCACATTTCAAGAACCAACAATGTATAAATAAAGAATGATTTTATAAAAAATATACATACTGTAAAGTCAGATTATTGGCACAAATGCATTTTGAATATAATTGAAAGCTTTTTTAAGCAACATACTTTTAAAAATATTTTTTGTTGCTATAAAAATGTAATTTGCATTAAGATATAAGTATATGTTTTGATTAGATTAATATAAATAGTTTTTCGGTATTTCATTTATTGGCTCGTTGCACGTACCAAGGTGTTTCATCGAGACGAGAGATCGAGATCGGCAGTTTTCAATTTCTAGGAAACATTGGTTACTGTATGTTTTGTCGTCTGTTCCACAAACTGGTTCATAATGCGTAGGACATATTTTTTGACATCCTCTAAACATAAATCCAGAAAGACATCTCTTTATGGGTACAACAAACACATGTTTTCTGAAAAAAATTATAATAGTTTAATTTAAAATGGTTGTAATCAATTATTTTCTTCGTAAAAATAAAAAAAAAATATTAAATTTAACTAAAAGTAATGGGGGATATAACAATATATTTATACAAATAATACATTCTAACAATTAATAGACATGCAACATACAGAAGAGTTAGTTTATAATTTAATAACAGTACCCGCAATTATTTCTTCTCATTTCACATTCATTTCGATAAAACTTATTATCAGATCCACACACAAATTCTTTCTCTTCTCCACATTCTTCATTACATAATGCTGTTGTTCGGCAGTGATGAGGCGGAATAGGTACTACCATTTGACCACAAGTTTCTTTTCGGAGTTCACAGAGTGACCTTTATTAAAAAAATGTTGATTATACAAATATAATAGTTAGAATTGATCATTAGAAAATTACAATATAATATATAAATACCGCACCTATACACATTTCCATCTGAACCACAAATTGGTTCTTCATTTACATTTTTTTCATTTTCAACTGAGCAGTCTTCAGGACACGGAGTTATGTCTTGTGAACTAGTACAATTACCAATATGAGCGAGTTGAATACCTTGAATATAAAAAGTCTACTTAATTTTAATAATACACATGATGATTGATTTTAATTAATATTATTTTCGATTAGATACTTACTTCACACATATTTAATATTGAAATATATTAAATTTATATTAATATTAAATAACATTTCTTTATGTTCATTAGAATTATATTGATATTTTTCAATTTACCTTTCAAACATGTTGCAATATTAAGTGAACATTGATTTTGATACGTTTGTGCATCACTACCACAAACAGGATCAAATCCACCATCACACTTAGTTTTTATACATCTTGTCAATTTCGATCGACATCTTTCAAAGTCTACTCTGATTACTCTCTTTCCACGTGACTGTGCTCTGTAATTTAAAATCAATATACTTTTTTTCAAGAACAATTATCATATAAAAAATAGATTTTAAGTTTAATGGAAGTATTGAATTTCTAACAGTTAAGATGATTCTATAACGATTAAACAAATGCTAATCCACTGATACAATATCTGCTGATCACAAAGTATTGTAATTTTTCAGTCAAGTTCTTTTATTTTTCTCGAATTTCGTTGCTGTATGTGATTTAACATTTTTTTTTTTTTTGAAAAGCTTTACTTTTCATATTAAGAGAATTTGATCTTTTAAGATGTAATATATTACTGACTTGATCTTATTGTTGGTAATACTTCTTCAAATTAATTATTTTGCTAGATATTCAATTTATACTACATAACACATCTGTAATTCTATCAAAATCATAGCATAATATTATTTTCATGGAAATAAGGTTTTATTTTTGAATTATTAAATATAAGTTTTATACAAAATTGGAGTATTAACATATAATTAATATTCAAATATTAAATTGAATAAAATCTTGTTTTGTCAGATATAATTCCTTCTCTCAATACAGATTTTATCTCCACTGTTGATTTTTATCAAATGGTTCTTAAGTATTCTACTGTACATACCTTGTTAAGTGAATGTAAACATGATAACATTAATAAATGATTTATATGAACTCCTTAATTTTATACCCTTAAAACCAGAATTACTCAATATATATCAAATATACTTACCCACAATTTAACATTTTCAATTCACATTCTGATTTGTAAATGTTACCGTCAGAACCACATGTTGGTTTTTCTATTTCGTTGTTACAATTAGTAGGACAGCCAACACTGAACGAATTTCTTTCTTGACTAACACAATATGCCATGGGTACTTCAAATACATGTTTTCTGAAACAAATTTAATCTTAATGTAATAAATAAGAAAATATAATAGTATGAACAAATTATTTTTATGATCATGTTTTAATTTGATATATTCATATTTTACTTATTAATTAATGTTTGAAGATATTCGTGTATTTCTTCCTGTATGTATTAATTACATATACATACATGAATACTTACCCACAATTTTTGGATTTCATTTGGCAAGAATTTAAGTATACTTTTCCATCAGAACCACATGTGGGTTTTGCAACTCTCCAACAGCTTTCTCGGCAGTGACGTGTTGTTTGACAATATTTTTTATTTGTGCGGACCACACCTTGTCTAAATAAAAGAAGTATTGAAATATATTTTTATACATAGGGTATTTTAATAAAATATTTTTTCATTAATAAGTTAATAATTTGTTAATGTAAATGCTAACATATAAAGAATAAAATGTGTATTCTTGAATAGTTTCAATAACTATAAGATTCAAATTTGAATCTGACTTCATATTTTAATAATACATTTTTCTTCTTTAATAATATTTCATTTATTTTTAACTAAATAAAAGTTAATGTTTTAGGCAGTAATAAGAAAAAAGACAATCAAATAGACATTTTTAAGATGGACCCTAAAAGTACAAATTTTTATTATTTGAAAAAAAGAAGATATATATATATATATATATATATATATATATTAATAATTACAATATTTGAAAGAAAAAGTAATATTTTTCATAACAAAACATAAATGAAAAAAATATGAGAAAGGAGATAATGAAAAATTGATAATTGTTACACAATTTCAATAATATTCAAAAATGCTTTTTTTATAATAATGAAAATTTCTAAAAAAAAGAAAAGTTTATGTATTAATCTAAGACTTGTATATCAGTTTACATACAATATAAATGTCCTAAATTTTTTAAATATTTTATTAAATAACAGTGTATTTATATATAGCAACAAGGACTTGCTGAATGTTTTTATTTGCTTTTTATGTTCATGATTTTAATGTTGAAAAAATTGTAAGTACCCAAGCAAGGCCTTTATTATAATTTATTATATATATATATATATATATATATATAGAGAGAGAGAGAGAGATAAAGAGAAATTTTATATGCAGAGAAAAATGATTTAAAGATTGGATTAAAAAATGAAGTGATTAAAAAATACGATTTTTGTACTTTGTGTAAATTCCAATTTGTATGTTTATTTCATCATTTGTAATATAGCTGGACTTTATTAAGAATTTTAAATTATTTTAAAATACACAATAGATTTTTTATGGATTTTTTATTACACTTTTAATTTTACTGCTATTTAAATTTAAAATGAAACAACAACAATCATAAAAGTACGCCGATAAGACATTTCAAATGTGAATAAAATAAAATATTACACTAATTAAAGTTTACAATGTAAAACAGACTAAATAAGTAAAAGTTGATGATTGATACTATTGTATCACATTAATTAATTGATCTAATTTCATATAATTCAATCATTATATGTTAAAAATGATCAGTGTATTATTATTTGTTGTAAATTTTAAACATAATTAATATTAATTAAATGTTATACAAATTTCATAATTTTACATACCCGCATGTAAGTAATTTCATTTGGCATGTATTTTTATAAACATTGCCGTCACTACCACAAATGGGTCCATCAATCGGCGCTTGGTCGCAATCAACAGGGCAGTTTTCCCGATGAGCAGAAATGTTATTGCATGGCCCTAAATGGGACATCTGAATTCCGACACTGAAACGAATAATAATAATTTTTTATCTTTTTTTAATCAACATAAATAAATATTAGTGGCGATGTGTATAAATTAATATGTGCTATTAACAGAATGAAAAATATAACTGTATTCTAATTAACTTAAACATTATCTCTGTAATAAAAAAATAATTCGTTTTATTAGCTATAAAAAGATATAATACTTTTAAATTGTTCACTAATAATAAATCATTATTATTAAATATTACGGACGATTTTGTGCATGTACTTTTTTTTAGGAAAGTTAAATTATATTTTTTATAATGTTTCAACCACGAATGATTCATACTACTTTAATTGAAAATAGTTTATATAAATTCAATGAATATTATTGTTTTATATTTACTTTTTAAACAATAGAAAAATATAAAAATACATTGGAATATTTCTAAAAACCTATTTTTTTCTTGCAAATAAAATAATTTAATACTTGATATTTCTAGAAAAATCAGTACTTAAATGAGTTTGATAATCATTGTTAAATACTGAGCTAAGAAATATTGAGATGAATGTCAAGTATCAAATACAGGTGATTCAATTTAGGCTTCGACGTGGAAGTGTTAAAAAAGAACGCGAGAGTTAAGCAAAATCATGTTATTTGTTATTTTGTATTTTAGTTCAATTCAATAGTAAAATACAATTGAACTAAAATACTAAATGGGGGATAACATGCTTTTTTTAATTTTTGCGTTTTTTGCTAATATTTTCGTGTGGAAGCCTAAGTTTAATAATTATATATATATATATATATATATATATATATATATATATATATATATAAACACTTTTATATAGCCCTAATCTTTGGCAAATAGTGTTTATTTCATCCAATTGCGATCTAGTATTTATTTTTTTCAATTATATATGTTCTATATTCTTCTTCCACTATCTAGTTAATAATTTTTATTGCCTACTTTTTGCTGTATATCCTGTTAATTATCTTTCTTACACTATTATTATTATTATCATCTTCTTTATTTTCGTATCAATTTTATTCATTTTATTATTTCAAAGAACACGAAGGTATTGAAATAGTAAAAAAGAATAAAGCAAAGAAATCAAATTGATCAATTTTTTTATTTCGTTTGTGCATTCTGTGTCGGTTCTGCAGCGTTGCTCCTGTGTCATTACAAAAGTTCCAACTTGTTTACATTTGTTTGTTTCTATCACTTTATTCTTTCCCTTCGCGGACCAATAAGAGGACGCAGTCTTCAATTATGACTGATTTTTTTTGATCTGTGACTTCTTGTAAAATCAAACTTAACATCTGTTCCTGATGACTCGTTTCTGCTACATTTTTTACACGAGACATGAGCCATCGTATCCAGCATCCAGTTACATCACATGCCAGCTGCCACATCCATCCAATGGTTCGTACATTATTCTCCTTTATTCGCTGTTTTACTATGTTCGTAGCTTAACAGACAATTTTCTTCGCTGAATTATTTTTTGGTCAAGATCGATGCATTATTTCTATGGGTAATATGTTCACAGAATATGTTGATTGAATACTTTTCAATCAATGGGATATTTGAATTAAATATTTAAGTGTTTCATCCAAATGAATTTAATGTATTCTCCAGGTGAATTCCATAGTGAATCATCTAATACTTAATAATAACTTGAGCCATTTTTTTTTATATTTCGTAATTTCTTCTGTTATTGTTTCTTATATATATATATATATATATATATATATATATATATATATATATATATATATATTCACATGCGTATTATAAATATAAAATAAATAATAAAAAGAATATTAAAATATCTTGTATAATAATGACGTAATATTGAATATATAAATATGTACATATATATATATTTATATATATATATATATATATTTATATTTATATATATATATATATATATATATATATATATATATATATATATATATATATGCACTAGTGTGAATATGTTTCAAGTGTTATTAACTTTTAAGTACTTTAATAATATTGAACAGTTCAGATATAAATGATCGACACGAAAATTATTAATTAAGTGTATAAAGACTAAATACATTTTCTAGACTCATTCATAAGAATTAAATTAATTGATTAGTATATTCAGTGTTCAATTATGTATGAAACTTGTCTACTTCCTTCATAACAAGAATTGAAAATAAAAAAAGACTAACAGATCTCATCAATGTCCTTGATTGTTTTGCATTTTAGATCATTTTATTTCTTGGAAAGTCCTTGAATATATATATATATATATATATATATATATATATATATATATATATATATAATATTCAATCTCAAGTGTGCAATTCATATGTTTATTAAATTAATTCATTTATATTTTAGTGGTTGTAATGGAGATGTTTTTTATAAGTAGGTCAGTATATATACGTATATATATATATATATATATATATATATATATATATATATTAATATATATATATATATATATATATATATATATATATATATTAATGTATGTATATATATATATATATATATATTAAGAGGTATGAAATTGAAAAGAATATATTGTCATATGAAAAAACAATTATAGTTGTGACACTACGGATAAATTTCATTTCACAAATAAATTTTCATTCTCTGTACAAATCAGACGATTTTTTCTGATCAAAATGTTCAATGCTTGATTAGAACTTAATTTGTTCCATGAACCGGTTCGTGGTACGAAACGGGACTTCCCATAACGAACCCTCCACAAAAACGGCCTCCATTTTCATACACTATTTATTTTTCTTCATGGTCGATTATGTTCAGAAATTTCAGGTTTTTCAAGTTCTTCTGCCTGTTTCTGCTGTTTAGCATTGAAAAATCTATCCAGTGTTGATTGGTTTTCTCTTTTTTTAAGGAGATTCCTAAGTAGTGAAACGCTATGTTAACATAGAGGTCCTCCACTTTGTTCACTTCAGCTGTGTTGGAGTGTCACTCCAACACTCTGTTGTGAAGCTTCTGCCAGTCCTGAAGAATCTCCTTGATAGTAGCTGAAGGCATTGGACCTTTTGCGATTCTTTCCTCTTTCTCTTCCTTTGAGGAAACATTTTTTCCGTTTCCCTGACCTGATATTTATGTAGCTCCTTAATTTCTTCCGTGATCAGTTGCAGTTCATGCTCCTCTATTAACTCCTCCTTCTTCTTCCACTTCCATCATTAAGCTAGTAGAAACGGTGAAACGTCATCCGAGTGAAGACTTCGGTGTGTGGTAAAGTAGCGCATTCATCACTTAATCGTTATTTTAAAAAAATAGTATTTTTTGACACGAAAATACGGAAAAATAGTAAGGGAAGAGGTTAAAACCCCGGTCCACAAACACAGGTTGTTGGTACGAAAAGTTCGCCGTACAAGTCCTAACTGTACATGTTTGTATTATTTTCTATTTTTTTAAATAACGTTTTTTATGGATTTTCGAATGTTTAAAAATATAAAAAATATTTCACCAGTCGTTCAAAATTCTGTTTAAGTTTATAAATATAGATTATTTAAAAATTTTTACCATAAAACATTTTTATTTTCTTGTATTTACTAATTTAATAAACTATTAAAATACATTATGGAAAATGTAAAAATAGGTCAAGTAAAAAGTATGTACATGAAACAAAATATTTCATGATATGTTAATGTATTGTTTACATATTTCTGTATTTAATATCCTCAAATAGTCGATAAATATTAATGGCAGGTTTTGAATGTGTTCACACAACAGCTGTGAACATACTATTGTTTTAAAGATTAGATTATATAAACTGTACTATTGATGTTGATGCATTCATAAATTACAATACGTTATAATACACCAACGAACGAATGAAGTTTTTAGAACAATCGAAGGCTCGTCCGTTCACATCAGCAAGTCTTTAGATATCTTACTGTTGTATATTACATGTAAATCTAAAAATTCAATGCTGAGACATTTATTCCTGTTAACAGAGTTTTCAAAGAAGTTTTTGTATGCATAATTAATAGAATTGCATATTAAATTCGTTTCTTTGTTTCCGTTCTGTAGGATTTTATTCTTTAGGGTAACGACGAGTGATACCGAAACGAAAGTTTTATATTTATTAGACAGATCTCTAGTTTACTCTCAGGTTAACTTAAGTTCACGTCGTTAGATTTTTTTCAATAAAAACATGTTATTTACTGACATAATACTGACAAAGTGTTTTTAAAACTGGAATATAATATTTTGATATTTTGAGAATGATATTGATGATCAAACAATTTGCAGCACTTCTGATAAAAAAAAACTAATTTAAAAATAAACATAAACATACAACATGATTAAAATCATAAGAAATACATGTCAAATATTTCATTTTTATACACTGAATAATCGTTTTGTAAGTTTGTGTGAATTAATTAAAGTAAAATACATAGTTTTTTATCTATCACAAATTAATTATTTTCTTGTCCCAAAAGCACCAAATAATTCTGATTAAAATTGTTCAATAAATTATTATTCATAGTGTTTTATTGTTGCTTATACGTATTTTGATAGTGATTCCATCATCTTCAGAGCTCCAAGCTACAGAAAAATATGAATAATATTCCATGGGTTATAATATTATTTATATAATCAATTATATATGTAAACATATATATATATATATATATAAATATATATATAAATATATATATAAATATATATATATATATATATATATATATAAATATATATATAAATATATATATAAATATATATATATATATATAAAATATATAAAATATATATATATATATATATATATATATATATAAATATATATATATATATATATATATATATATATATATAAATATATATATGTATATATAGAGAGTGAAAAAAATATATATATATATATAAATATATATATATATATATATATATATATATATGTATATGATGTTTTTTTTTCGAATTTTCATAGAATTAACTCTATAATAGTGAAGAAGAGCACATATAGCCTAGAGTACATATATTTTTTTATCAAAAAAATGGGGAAAAAATATTAAACGTTGGCAGAAATACATTGAGAATGATATTAATGAAATTATGTTGAAAAATAAATACACTATTTGGAAGCTAATATTTTAAGTTTTCTTTTCTTTTTCCGTTTTAATTTAATGTCTCAAACTATTCAAGAATTCCAGATAGAGTTTATACAAACATATGTTTACATACATACATATATATATGTATATATATATATATATATATATATATATATATATATATATATATATATATATATATATATGTATATATATATATACATGTGTTTGTATTTTATTAATAGATTTATTTCCAAGAATACGAATTAAAATTATTAATTAACATTATGAAACGTTCTTATGCTACACATGGCATTGAACCTGTCAACATGCACATAATAGAAAAAATAATAATATAATTGCATTCCATTATAAAATAATGGTTATAGAATTAAATTATTTATTTTATCACGTTATTTCGTCCGATCATTCTATTAGACTTTTAGATATCTATTCATAAATATTCTCAACTAATGATAAATGCTCCACACCTGATAAGTATTAGTTTCGTTTATGTTTTATGTTCTTGATGCGCATTTGATGTGAAACGATATACAATTTACACTTAGTACTTAACTGCATACTAAACGGAATGTAGAAATCATGTTATATAGTTGTTGAAAAGAATGAAATTTGTTTAGAACGAGAAAGTATTTATTTATTGCTGCAATGTATATAAATTTATCTTGAAAATATATTATCGATGAAATCACTTAAAGAAAATATGCTTAAGTACTTACAAAAATGTCTTTAAATTATTTAATACTTAATTATCGTTACTGATAGTATATTTATTTTTTTACCAATCCATAAGAGTTTATAAAATTCGTTGATTACCATAAATTTAAAATCGATAATTTTGTTATTGATAAAATAAATAATTTACTTAACTATGATTTCTCAATACTTGCCTAACGTGAAAATAAGAATATGTTTTTAAATTTTTTATTGATTGTATATATATATATATATATATATATATATATATATATATATATATATAATGATGGGACGGGTGAAAAACTTTGTATAGGAGCTTATAGCTTTTGAATCGTTCGACATATTGAAATGAAACACAAAAATAAAGAAATATTAAGATACATCCTTTCAACTAATATAATTATTTCTCAATAAAATAACCACCATTATCAATACATTTCTGACAAGTTTTAATAAGTTTTTTTTTCATTTTATTTGTGAAGAAGTACGGTACTTTCTTTTCCAGTCAGTCCTTTACTGCAGTTTTAATTAGATTGTGATTTAACTATGATTCATTATAACAATATATTTCCTTTATATGTGAAATATATATAAAGGAGTTTTAAATTAGATTAATGCTTTGAAAATTTTTCGTTCTTCGAATTAATCAATTTATACAACTTCTATATCAATCATCAAATTCCTGTCTTCATAATGAAATCTCTTAACACATTGGTGACTGGGAACAAGAATTCTCGTTTTCATATGACTTACGTTGACGACCGGAAACGAGATTTCTTGTTTTAGGTGATGTGCATGATTTCTTGATTGTTTTCCAGATAACGGTATTATTTTTTGCTTTCGAACATGATCAATCCTGTTACTGGGGATATTTTCAGTTTGGTTTTTAACTTCGGAAGGATCGGTAAATACATAAAAGTGTTCAAATAATTATAGTAAAAATTAATTCTGTTTTAAAATTTTATACCTTTATAATGGATAAGGAAGACATTTTTGAAGAGGAGTTTTGTGAATATTTTTTAGATGTACTGAGTAGTAGTAAAATTATCGCAGTTTTATTATACACCTTCCAAAATAATTGTATATGTCTAAAATCGCCGGTCTCATAGAAAATTTTAGCAAAACATTACCAGTCGGCAATGTGTTAATGAAGTAGAAATCATATTCCTAGAGTAATGACACTTTGAAGAGTAATCAGTAAAGAGTAATAAGTCACAAGTCTCGTACACGATACTCGTTCTTCAGGGGTTGTAAGGCGCACAGCACAACCGATTTTAATTAATAACCATTAGTAGTTAGTAGCAGAATAATGAATATTATTGATAAGTTGTTGTAATAATAGTAATAAGAACTATTTGCACTATTATATCGTGTAGATATGAGGGATTTCAGATGAACACGGGGATTTATATATCATGCTCGGTATGGCTCCTGTTCGAATTATTAAAAATTCTACAAACTTTTCGTCAGTCTCATAAATAGTTTACTTGAATATCTTTGAGTATTAATTGTCAAACATTTTTTGTAATCTATTCGTAATTGATTGAAGCATAACGGAACTTTTACTTAATAAAAATGAAGAAAAAACTGAAAATCTGTTATCCTTTTTCAATATATAAAAGTTAATACAGGACTAAATTATATAAATCCTATTTGACCTTTTTACGAAAAATTAATGGACGCCAAAAATTAGTTCCTAATGTTTTAAAATTTCAGAATATCTGTTGAAAGTATTTTTTTTTAAAAAAACGAGGAAATGCAATTAATTAGACAGTTTTAAAAAAAAACCTCTGAGCCTAATGAAAACGTTGGACGTTTCTTAAGATATTTTTTATTTAAAATCATATGCTAAGATGTGTTAATATAGTTTTGACACTGTTTATTATAAATGTATATTTTACAAATCATAAAAAAGCTAATCAAAAATGTTCAATAATGTTTTATTATTTTTTTTTAACTTGTATGATGAATGAAATAAATATGTGTGAAACTAAGGTATTCATTTAGATAAATATTATATTATCTACAAGAATTTTGACAGTAGCCGAATGGATTATTCAGTAGTATATGGATATTAATATAATATACTAGGATTTAAACTATAATGTTTCTACTAATAATAAAAAAATATTAGATTGGTGCAAAAATAATTGTGGTTTTTACGGATCGAGTATAAAGACGCATATATCAGTTAAAAATATATTTATTAATCAAAATAAAGACCATTGACCGCACACATTTCTCTTAACAGGAGAAAAGTGTGTTTATTCCTACAAGATAGAATTCTGAAGTCCTGGAATTAATGAATTCACTGAAAGCGCTTTGAGCTGATGCTTGATTTTTGAAAATCATCTTTCGTAGGAAATTATTCAAATGTTTAAAAAAAATGATAGTCTATCAGAGACAGATCCGGAGAATAAGGTGGGCGAGGGTTCATAAACCAGTTCATTTTATTTTTTTAAAGTCATTTGTGAGACGTGTGCTCGGGCGTTGTCATGAAGAAGGATTGGTCCTCTTCGATTGACTAATGCTGGACGTAAGCGATGCAACTTCTCATGCATTTTTTCAATTTCCTGACAACATTTTTCTGCTGTTATTGTTTCACCAGGATTTAAGAAGTTGTAGTGAATGAGGCCACTGCTCGACCATAAAACACTGACCATAATCGTTTTTTCATGAAGCTTCGGTTTAGGAAACTGTTTTGGTGCCTCTCCTCGGTCTGGCCACCGAGATGAACGTTTTCAATTGTTATAGAGAATCCACTGTTTATCACTTGTGACAATCCGATTAAGAAAGGGATCATTTTTGTTACGCAAAAGAAGCGCAGAGCAGATTTCTTATCGCCGAAATGCTTGATGTTCGTTTAGTTCATACGGCACCCGTTTATCCAATTTTTTTATTTTTCCAATTAGGCTTAAATGTCGAACAACTGTTGAATTATCAATATTGAGTTCTTCTACCACCTCTCTAGTTGCCTTACGTGTGTCTGCTTCAATAATGGTTCTTAAATCATTATTGCCTATATCTGAAGGACGTCCAAGACCCTTCTCATGATAAAGGATTTCGTCTTCATTACGAAATTTTTGGAACCAGTGTTGAATTGTACGTTCACTAATTGACTCTTCTCCAAAAACAAATTTGATATATGAGCAGTTTCTGTTACTTCATGTCCCAATTTAAACTCATGCATCAAAATAGAGCGATTTTGATTTTTCCCATGACTAATTTAAGAGGTTATATTCAACAATACTAAAGAATAAAAACAATAGACATAACTTGAAATCAGTAGTGCTAATTTCATTGTTTACAATGATGTATCACATGACTATAACATAAGATAATGATAACTGGAAAAATCGGCGCCAAACTTAAAATGATAAAAACCGTAATTATTTTTGCACCAACCTAATAAATTACAATGAATTGCAGGTTAAAGAAGTACTTTTTTAAGAATTACGGCAGTTCTTTTAAAATTTGCATTGATCTTATAAAAAATCTACATTCATCCTGTTAGGTATCTTCGCACTCGTGTGTCCAATAAAAGAAATAATTATATTTATTGATTATTTTTTAAGGGAACTGTAGCTAATGATTTCCGTCGATATTTAACTCATACGGAATACAACTATTATGTATTCAATTATGCTGATTCAAATATGAAACAAATATCAACGTCATAATGTTATACTATACCGTAAAATATACTTTCAAAGTGCATAATTTCAATATTAATTCAAGTGTCATCTCTTACCGACATATCTCGACCTGAAGCATACATCTATTGAGGTATGTTCGACCATCTGTTCCACACACGGGGTCTTTATCTGTAGAGCACTTATGATCGCACTTGGATTTTGTGACTGATCTCATGCAGAGACCAGGATCTTTCGACAGCTGGACCCCTATAAATTAATAATTATGTAAATACTTCAATGCATTAAAAACGTAAAGCAATATATGTGTTTTTTTACGTGTTAAAGACGTTGACCTCCGAAAATGTTTATTTATTTCGGTAATACGCTTTTATTGTACATACATTTGTCTGGATACGTCTGCTGTAGGTCTTTATTTATTTATGATTTTATGAGTCTGTTTTATGTTCCGAAATTGTCGAAATTTACGTTGATTTTCTATTAATTGATCGAAAGGAAAAAAAACATCATTTCATTTCAGGTACGTCAATGAGATGTAATTATGAATTGTTGAAGCTAATAGTGAAACTGCGTTGAAACGTTTCTCGCCGTGTAGGGTAGTAAATGTATGACGTAAAACGGTTTTATGACTTTATATATGCGGTTTTAGTAATACGGGATAGGCTGGTTTCATTAAAGTTAAATATCTGGGATAGTATAATTAAAGTGCTAGATAAAGTATTAAATTCTTTTTTTGATTTATAAGCACACTGAACGAATATAATTTTTCTTTACATATACAACGGCTAAATGCATTTTTTAAACAAGAAAGCGTACTCGTGACGTTTTAGATTTCTTATTAAAAGAATTGTGTTAAAAGAGATCACAAATTTATAGCCAAAAAAGAATACACTTTTCAAATGAAACACTTTTTATTCTCGTGTCGGATCTCTTAAAATTTATCAGTATTATAATAATGGACGAAATTTGTATCTCTACATCTTAATGTAAAAATCTACTTGATTTCAACATTTAATGCTTACTCTTGACCTTCTATTCCTCAGTTTATTGTCCGAGATGTTATATTTAGTATACATGCAAGTTTAAAATTAAACTAACAGATTAAACAGAGGAAGTAAAGAAATAGCACTTCAAACGTTTTAGACGTAATTACATTTTGTATTTAATTAATAGGATAATTATTTTTCAATTTCAAACGTTCTGCATATGTGTATATACATGTATAAATGTAGTGTGAGTGCATATATATTTATAAAGGTTTTCGGATAAGAAGTTTTTTTTTTTGTATTAAATTTATGAACTTCTTTATGATTAATATGGAAGTAATTATTTAACAGCACAAATACGTGTTTTTTCTTACATTTTATAGTATTATTTTCGTTCCAAATAACTAATATTACTTATTTTGTTTTATTTTAATGTGGAAAAAAACTAAATTTCACTTTAAGTTTCACACAAAGGGTTTCAAATTGGTATATAGATGCATAGGTGTAAAAAAAATAAAACAGTTTTTTTTTGTTTACTTGTATTAATCATACGAGGGTGATTTGAAAAGTTTGCGGCCCTACATGTAAATAGCGGTAATATTTTAAATATTTGTAGCGAATTAGAAATCGATATCTATCTTATATATATAACCTCAAAGTCTATAATTAATGTGCCGAGCAGTTTATTGTAAATATCCATTTAAATAAAGCTATTTTTGTGCCGTTGTTGAAATGAATGAAGTTGGACATTCTGCGGTGATAAAGTTTTTTTTATTAAAAAAGGCTTAACGCTAACAGAAATCTTGAATGAGATGAAAAATGTACTGGGTGATAATGCACCTTCGTATACAACTGTAAAGAAGTGGGTAGCTTAATTTAAATGTGGCCGTGCAAGATTATAATCCACGTGATGGGCGTCTGAAAACTGCAACAGGAGAAGAAATCATCCATAAAGTGCATGATATTGTCTTACAGAATCGGACATTGAAGGTGTCCGAAATTGCTAAGGTTGTGAGTATCTCAGATGAGTGCATGTATCACATCCTAACTGAAGAGGTAGGTATGAAAAAGCTATCGGCAAGATGGGTGTTGCGTTTGTTGACAACTGATCCTAAACGCATTGAGTAAAAATTTCCCAAGGCTGTTTGGAATGATTTAAGAGGGATACGACTAACTTTTATCCGGCAATCTGTGATTATAGATGAGACTTGAATTCACCATTACACTCCAGAGTGAAAACAACAATCAAAGCAATAGAACCATGGCGATTCTCCGTCACCAAAAAAAGCAAAATCATTTTTATCCGCTGGAAAAGTTATGGCTTTAATTTTTGGGATGCTAAGGCGATCTTGCTAATTGACTACATTTCAAAGGGTCAAACGATAACGGGAGAGTATTATGATAAACTTTTGGATCGACTCGATCAAACAATTCGTGAGAAAAGACCAGATTTATTAAAAAAAAATATTTTCTATCAGGATAATGCACGTCCCCATACAAGTGTTGTATCCGTGAAAAAACTCGCTGAATTGAAGTACGACTTGCTGCCCCATATAGCCTATTTTCGAGATTTTCCCCCTCAGATTTCCATCTGTACCAAAAACTGAAAAAAATCCTCGGTGGTAGGCGAATTTCGTCAGATGAAGGACTGATAATTACAGTGAATCTCTATTTTGAGGAGCTCCAAGAAAAGGAATTCCGGGACGGCATAAAAGCACTGGAGCATCGCTGGATGAAATGCATTGAAGTTCAGGGGGACCATTTTGAAAAATGAAAGTAATTTAAAAACACAAGTTACATTATTTCTTAATAAAACCGTGAAATTTTCAAATTGCGCTCGTATATTTGATTGGATCTTCGACGTAGATGGTAATCTGAAGTATTTACTTTAAATTTATTCAACAAATGTTAAATGTTGCATTTTTTAATAAAGTGAATTTTTTTTTAAATAAAATAATAAAATGTACTTATTTTAAAATTGAACAAAAATTTCATTTTTACTATGAGAATAGTGATTTTTCAAATGAAGTGAAATAGTAGAGTGTAAAGGGTTAACATTAGATTTTAATATTTTATTATATAGACATATGTTTGATTTATCCAAAATTGCAAGTTGATTACTTTTAAGAATTTTAAATAATTTTTCCCATTAAAAATTAACAGTATAGAAATTTATTCAAGAATGTTCTCAGTAAATGAAAATGACCGACGTTACACGGAAAAAAAATTAATGATATTTGTATTATTACATTAATTTGTCAAATATAATAATTGAATTCCTTATGAGAATAAATAATGAATGAATTTAATTTATTAATTACTGAGATTCAAATCAATCTACAAGTTTTGTCTGAAGCACTCTTAGAACAAACGATATTCAATATAGTAATATTGTCTCAATGCAGTGTTGTAAGTAATAGAAGTATTTGCTGTTCTGTGAAAGTATTAATATCAGGAACACCAAACATTTTTAGAATGAGTGCTAATATTGAAATGTTAGAAAAATATCAAATTTTAAAAACTGATCGGTATTTGAAAATATTTGAACAAATATTTTTGAAACAAATAGAAGAGAGTAAAAACATTTTTAAGATAGTTATTTCTGCAGATGGTGGATTTTAAATAAATTTAGTGTTCGATTATCGAATAGTTATATAAAAAAATAACAGAAAAACGGTCTGGAATTACCAAAAGTAATATTAAATATTTTACTCGGCGTGAAATAAATTCAGTATCTATTAAAATCAATTTCAATTTCTAAATCGTTCGATATAGCTTTAACCGGAAAAACTATCAAAGCGGA
Source organism: Acanthacorydalis orientalis (assembly GCA_034766995.1). Taxonomy (NCBI): domain Eukaryota; kingdom Metazoa; phylum Arthropoda; class Insecta; order Megaloptera; family Corydalidae; genus Acanthacorydalis; species Acanthacorydalis orientalis. Next base: position 16,018,806 of record CM068316.1, on the reverse strand, counting down.
CAGAAAAATTAAAACAGAAAGTGTTAATGTGTTGGTTGATCTTTAGAACCAAGAGTGAGAATCTATGAAATTCGAATTAATGGATATAAAGAACAAGTAGCCATAAGTTTTTAAATGTATTTTGAAAGACAACTGAATAATGAAATTGTCTGTATGATTATATCTTACTCCAATGAAAATTTCGAATATTTTCATACAGTATTTGATAAAGATCCTTTAGAAGATTATGAAAAGGAAAAAAGACTTTGATGAGTTTATGACAATACCATGGTTTAAAATGGCAATTGACTCATTAAATAAGATCCATTGAATATGAAAACCGTTTTAGAACATTTTGAATTGAAATTAAAACTATACTAGTCCTAAATGGCGGTTTTATGGGTGTAGAAAATGCATATTTTTCCAATGATAAAGGTTATAAGGCGATTTAAAAAAAAAAACAATCAGACTGGATTAAGTAGAAGAATTGGTAAATCTGAAGACAGAATGAATCATGATGTTAAAAGAAAATGAACGACTAGTTTCAAAATCATAGTTACTTATGAAAATCGGTTGCTACTATAGATTATTTTTCATTTAAGACTGTAGATTTGGATACTGAAGCAATTACTTGTAAAATATAAATGGTAAACATAAAGTGATTAGAGAAACTGATGTTGAATTTTACTGAAGTTAAACTGAGTAGAAATTGAAGTTAAATTGTATTATTAAAACACATCCTAGAGATATATTAATCATTAATATTTCTGCAATTTCATTTTGACACGATAACGTTATATGCATGAATTATTTTTTATTAGTCAATAAAATGCAGCTTTTAGAAATAATCATTATGAATAAAACTAGTAAAAATAAGAAGGAAGTAAAAGTAAAACATAATTCATAACAAAACTGAAAACAAAGTTTCAATCTTGTATATTGTTAGAAAAAAGATGAAAAAGATATCTAAATGAAAATTGTTTTTACTTTTATACAAAATCATAGCTCCGTAAGAACGTTAATTCGGATTTTTATTAGAGAAATATTGTTAAAAAATAATTATTCAAGTAGTTTACGAGAAACTATTACTTATTTAACGATTTCAAAATGTAACGAGATTTATTTGTACCTTTTCCACAAGTCTTCTTTCTCATTTCGCAAAAACTGGGATATATTACACCATCTGTACCACAAACAGGATCGCCAGCACTGCCGTGAGGTGGACATATTCTTGGACAAGTTGAGTCTCTAGCTGTATGTGTTCCTGAAATAAAACGGATTAAAATAAGTGATATGTTATTAGAGGTAGATATTTATTTATAAAATTATTAGGTTCATAGAAAGATACTTGTGGGTTACGATCTTTAAATTCATATACATTTTTTCAATTTTAGTGGTTTTTGGAATCACCAATGCACTGTACGTTCCTTAACAGTACCTACACCAAAATCATCGTTCAGTTTGAGAGCAGTTTTTCTGCTGCTTTATCACCCGTTTTCAACTCATACAAAGAATTGTTTTTATTTTCTTATTTTCTTCTTTTCCATCTTTCATTCAATAGCTCAGTTTTAAGTAAAATTAATAATAAAACCACGTCGATGTTAGCAATATGCAGACCGAAAATGCAAAATTTGCAAATTTCACTGCAATGATAATCGAGTATACACAAGTATGTAAGTAATTTTCATTATCTTTGTCCTTAATCAAATAATGAGCTAATTTATATAATAGAACAGCATATTGAATTGATATAATAAATAAGAGTACAAATTGATACAAAATGAATGCTTTTTTTTGGAATAAAGTGTGTGACTTAGGTAAATCAGACATTTTTTGTATATAAACTTAAGAACATCTGTATGTATGTATGTATTATATATATATATATATATATATATATTAGATTGGTAGAAAACGAATTGCGGATTATGACCTTCAAACTCATATACATTTTTCTATTTTTTGATTTTCCTAGCTGTTTTAAGTGGTCCAAAATATTGGATGACTAACACCTAACTTTTGTGCAATCTTTCAAATTGTTGTGCTTCGAATTGTGTGATTTTGATTCAACTAACGCCTTCAGTTGGCCGTTATGAACTGAAGAAGGATGCCCGCGACCTTCTTCATCTTCAAAGCTCTCGTCGCCAGCAAGAAATTTTTGGAAGCACCATTGCACTGTCCTTTCCTTAATACTACCTACACCAAAAGCATCGTTTAGTTTACGAACAGATTCTGCTGCTTTACCACCCGTTCTGAACTCACACAAAAAATTGCTCTTATTTGCTATTTTTCCATATTTAAGTCAATAGCCCAATTTAAAGCAAAATTAATAATAAAACTAAAGTCGATGTTATCAAAATACAGACCGAAAAATTCACTTTAAAATGATATTCACATGAACACGATAAAATGACATTATCACTGGAAAAAATAAAAATTAGTATTCAGAAAACAAAAACCGTAATTATTTTCGTACCAATATATATATAATAGTAATATGTTTTAAAAAATATGTTCAAATTTTGCATTTCTATAACATTTGAAGCAATAAACAGTAAATATTGTATTTATACCAATAAAATCTTATAATATTATTCAACGATCGCATATAAAATATTAATTGAGAATCGTTATATGAAACGGTCTTGAAAATCATTTGCAACAACATTAATTCAATTATATTTGCTTCATATTATTAACATGCATATACAACTGGTTGTATAAATCAAGCCGTCGTAGCTGTACTAATACTCAGCTGTACTTGCTGTAGCTGTACTTGCTCAACTAACATGATTCAGAAAATAAACATTTTTTTTTATGAAACTTGGTAACTCATAATCTCAGATAATCATCATTAATATTAATGTCTTGAAGATAAATCCGACTGTGATACAGAACATTTATAAAAAAAGCGTATATTTTGTGTACGCATAAGATAAACTTAATATCAAATCGGAAACTGCATATCAGCATAATAATGTACAAAAAATGCAAATTTGGTACACACGTTCAAGATCGTATCGTAACACATGAATTTTTAAGGTCACTACACTCTTACTTCGATGCAAGTTTCGTACATCAGGTATTCATTTTTTTTCTCGCTGAATGCTTACCTTGATTTCATCTCCACAAAACTTATACAATGGCAAGTAGTGCAAATATTTCGATATATATATATATATATATATATATATACATCTATATATACATTTATCCATATATATATATATATATACACGAAGGTGGTCCCAGAAGTACCCGGTCTGACCTAGAGATGGCGGTAGTTGTTTGAAAAATATCACTGTATTAGAAAGTACACAATCTATAAAGCATATGTTTCAAGTTTGAGGACGCCACGTTGTTTAGTATTTGTTTGGCAGCCATCAATAGTGAACGTTTTCAGTGATTTGTGAAAATGGAGAAAATTGGTCATCGTTACGTGATACGACACTTTTATTTGAAAGGCCTCAGCCCAACCAATATAAAAGCTGAACTGGATTCTACTCTGGGTAAGTTTGCTCCTTCGTTTACAACCGTGAAATATTGGGTAGCAGAGTTTAAACGAGGCCGTACGAGCTGCCAAGACGAGCATCGCAGTGGTCGACCAAATGAGGCGACGACTCCAGAAATGGTGAAGAAAATCCACAAAGCGGTACTGGATGATCGTCGACTGAAAGTGCGCGAGCTAGCAGACATAGTTGGCATTTCAAAAAGTGCGGTACATCGCATATTATCTGAAAATTTGGACATGAGAAGCTGTGTGCAAGATGGGTGCCGCGTTTGCTCACACTCGAGCAAAAACAGTGTCGTGAAGATGTTTCAATTAAGTGTTTGGCGAAGTTTCACAGCAACAAAGCAGAATTTTTGCGCCGTTTCATAACCATGGATGAAACATGGGTCCATCACTTCACACCCGAGACAAAAGAACAATCAAAACAATGGACTGAAAAGGGAGAACCGGCTCCAAAGAAGACGAAGATCGTTTCATCTGCAGGCAAGGTCATGGCGTCGGTTTTTTGGGATGCGCGTGGGATAATTTTCATTGACCATCTTGAAAAAGGAAAAACTATCAACGGCGAGTATTATGCGAACTTATTGCAACGTTTGAGCGAAGAAATCAAGCAAAAACGGCCGCATTTGGCTAAGAAGAAAGTGTTGTTTCATCAAAACAATGCACCAGCTCACAAATCCGTTATCACAATGGCCAAATTAATGAATGAAAGTTTGAATTGCTATCTCATGCACCCTATTCGCCAGATTTGGCCCCCTTGGATTATTTTCTGTTTCAAAACTTGAAAAAATGGCTCAGTGGTCAAAGATTTCCCAACGATGAAGAAGTGATGTCGGCAGTTAATGGGTATTTTGAGGAGCAAGACAGTTCTTATTATAAAAAGGGTATCGAACTTATTGAACATCGCTGGGAAAAGTGTATAGAGCTGAAAGGAGATTATGTTGAAAAATAAATGTATTTTTTTCCAAAATTTTTGTGTTTTCTTTGTTGGGTCGGGTACTTCTGGGACCACCCTCGTATAAGTGTGTTTGTTGTGCTTGATTCAATTAAGTTATAAAGAGTATAAGTTATAACAGTAAACTAAAACATTTTTCAATTTTCAGCGCAAAAAACCATGAATATTTTATAAGTAACGGACGAATTAATAAAATGTCCTGTAAACGGTATAAGAATGTTTGTATTTTAAAATTCTGTACTAAATTAAGCATTTACATTATGTATCTAATGATCTATTCGGTATCAAATATAAAATACGAAAGAAGATACTGTAAAAAAACATTATTTGTTTCATTCAGTAAATTAAATAAATTGATATTTTTGTATTATATTACTCAGTTTGATGTACTTGTTGATAATCTGTAATAATTAAATTAACTATAAAGGAATGAATAGAGTAATTTATCGAAAATACTCAGTAATAGGTCTTTCATTTAAAATATATATTTTGTATACAGTGAGTCAAAACAATACTTTATAGATTGCTATAAAACTTTATTATAGGAATAATATACCCGTGTCTCCACAAATAATTTAATTTCTCAAACATTCCACAATAATATTCAACTGTCAACAAATTATTATTAGTTATTAACTGGTTATGGGAATTTCAATGTTAATGCTATCATTCTCAGTGCATAAAGGTAGAGAAAATCTTCATAGATCATAGCATTCTGATCTAAATGAGCATAAATCACAATTAACAAAAAACAAATATTGAAAAATATTAGGATATTTTTGCGGTGTTTTAGTTATTAATTAATTTGTAAAAATAAATTTAGTGTACATCCTATGTTTAACAGGGCAGCCTTTTTTTATACCCTGACAAATAAAAATAACATTTTTTTAACATACTATTAAGAAAATTATAATATATAATCTCACATTTGGTAACTGTTAGGATAACTAAATTTTTGATTGGAATTTATTATTATTTATATTTTTATGTGATGAATATTTTACATTTTTAATATTTTTGTGCAATAAAGATCCTATCGTATAATTTTTGCTTTATTCGATCCCAAATATATATATATATATATATCTTATTTTGACAATGAATAATTTTATAGTCAGTTTTAAATATATTTAAATTTATGACATAAAATATCTGACTGATTATTTTACAGATTATGAAATATTTGCAGCAGAAAGATTAATCCGAGGTCCGGTAAAAAAAACAAGATTAAGGCTATGATAATTTCATTATTAAAAAATAACATAATGCAAACAAGGTCCATTTCAAAGTATCCTCGTTGGTTTTAATCTACTTATCTATTCTTTTCTCCCACGCTTCGAATCATTTTTACAACTTCTCTGCTGAATTTATTTTTTATGAGTTTAATCGTATACCTCTTTCTATGTTCCATGTCATCAAAATTGTTTTTTTTTCAGAAAACTTTTTAGTTTTGAAAACAGAAAAAGTCATAACTGATAAGATTTGGTGAACATGGTGAGTATTCTATCGTTATGATTTTCTTGTGAGTCAAACGTTTCACTGACAGTACTGACTAAAAAAGTAATTTTTATAATCAAATTTCCCTGATAACTTTAATATCCTTGTAGAAGTATTAGTTTACTGTTTGATTCACTGAAAGATATTCGTGACTCAGGATAACATTAGTATCGAAAGCGCCAATTAACAGTATTTTTAATTTGGAGTATGGCATTCTTATTATTTTCTATTAGGGATGAATGAGTAATTCTCACTAAAAACTTTGTTTTTTTTTTTTACTTTAGGGGTCTTACAAATATATTTATGACTTATTATCCGTGAAAATATTTTTATGAACTTCTATTATTTTCTAATTTGTTAAAAATAATTACAGCCCAGTAAAATAACTCTTCATTTTTTATGCGTGCGTTACGACTACAAAGTTCTCATTTTCGCATATTGCTTCCTCATGTTTAAATGTTTGATTGAAGTCTTATAAACTGATTTATCACTCATGTTTAACATTTCAAGCATCATTTTAGCAATCAAATGGCGATTAATTTGCACCAAATTTCGAAATGTTTCTGTGGTTTGGGGTCGACGGATTTCAAATCACTGTCAATATTTTCTCGACCGTCCAAAAATCTTTTACGCTGCTGAAATACATTACCATGAAACGTTGTCTCCATGCCATAAAAATTTTACAATCACTGTGAATTTCTATTTCGATTTTATTAGATTTGATTAAAAATGTGATACTAACCCTCAGTTATCCTCAACCTTACATCTTCCGTATAAGATTTTAGATATTCCTTATACAATACACATAAGGATGAGAATCCTTATATGGACCCCTTATATATATATATATATATATATATATATATATACAAACTTTATATTAATCTTATAAGACATAAGAAGTGACTTTATATGATCCTTATCCGGCAAAGAAGTTCACATTTTATAGTCTTAACGACAATATGTGGATGATAGTGAACCTTATACAGGCTACTGTGAACCGTATAAGGAACTTGTTGAACCTTACATGTAATTTTCAAAAGTGGAATAAAAAAACAATATATTGATCAGTTTATTACATAAAACGTCTATTTGCTATTAAATTGTTGCAAAAAAGAATAACAAACATACTGATGGCATAAAACCTTTTATTTTACATGTACTTTGTTTAATAAGCATTAAAAGACTGTGTAATAAGCATTAAAAGACTAATTTCATAAATTGTTTTCGTAAGAATTTGGCTTCTAACATAAAAAATAATTGACACGAAGCATTTTGGCTTCAACATTTTTAATGTATAAGGACACTTCACACAAACTATATATGGTTTGTATAAGGTTGGTATAAAGTGAATTTATATGTTCTTTATACCATTCATGTAAGGTCACCTTATATGGCACGATATAAAATTGAGGATTATATTGTGAAAACAGATAACAGAAATAGATAAGAGAAATTTAGAGAAGTACATTAACATCAATTTTTTTGGTAGGACGATGGAACATGTTGTCTGGTAGGACGATAAAACAGATAAACGGGAGTAACACAAACACTACTGACCAGATTTGAACATGAGATCATTCGTTATGACCTTGTAAGATCAAATTAAATAATTCTACAATCTATATGGTTGTAGAGGGACTACAGAGTAAGTTAAAATTTTAATCTTATTTTTTTCTTATCATACCCGATAAAAATAATAAAATTAAATACTCGTACATATATTATAAAAATATATAAAAATTTTGTGATGTTTGCATCCCTCAAGCTTTTTAGAATACTGTAAAATGGTTCACAGGAAAGTATTTTACAAACACATATAATAAAAACATACATATACAAATTATCAAATCCTGAGTTAGATATCAGATATCCATATTTGGATAGTAACATTACATTAAAAAGAACTTGAAAATAGTTTAAAGAAGATAAAAACAAATAAAGTTCTAGAACTGAGTGGAATTAGCAACGAATTCTGTAAAAAATTACTCAATAGATAGACAGTATATAGAGAAATCTGTTTAAATAATTATAGAAACAAAAATAATGCGAGAAGAATGGTCTACAGTAGAAATGTTGTTATTTAAAAAGAGCAATAGATACGATCCAGGAAACTACAGAATATAAGTTCGAACTAGTAGGAATATGAGTTCGATCTTAATTTATCAGATAATTCACTTTTGTGAAAGAAAAATTGCTGTCAATATTTTTTTATAATTACACCACTTATAAATTTTAAATTTATAAAGATACCAAACTGTTAGTACCTGACACATATTTAGAGTTATACAAATATATAAAAATAAAAAACTAAGTTCATAATTTTAATTTATCCATAAAATTATCTTTTTTAAAATCTTATGGTGAAATTTCCTGAACCGCTTATACAAATGTTTCTCTACTTATATAAAAAAAAAACATCGACTGCAACTAATTTCATCTTGTCATTGAAACAACACTTTATATCAAACGTTCAAATTGGCAAGAAACGAGACTGTAATACATGTCAATTTGCATAACAATAAGAATTTTTTACCAGTCTTACAATTGTTTCTTCTAATACTAACTTGACACGGATATAATTTCATAGTTAAAAATTGATTTATACAATTTTAACGGTTCTTTGTCTATATTTTTTATTTGAATAGTTTTTTTTTATTTTTTCTTCGCGAATGACACCGTTTTTTCATATCGTTGTGCACGAGAACAATTGAACCTTTAATAATGCATTTATAGCATCCGTCGTTTTTTGCAAACGGATTCAGACAATACAAAGAACAATTCGCAAAACATGGTAACTGACAAGACAGTATTTGATTTATGTTATTTGAAGAGACAGTTATGTAGATTTTAATGTCAGAGAAACAAGAGAGTAATATATTTAAAAGGAGTATAAAATGTCTTCTGGTGTCTCTATTGACAGTTGACTAATTAATGACATGACTTACTAATGACTTGTGTGTTTTGTAGCTTCATATTTATTGCTGTAATGACATTTATTACATATGTTTGCATAATTAGAGTAATATATATATATATATATATATATATATATATATATATATACATATATACATATATACATATTATACTCTCGTATTAACAATATATTTTATATAAGATATTAGTGTGACAAAAAATTAAAATTAAATCACTTCATGAATTATATAGTTTTATTTTTCTTTTTCATCTCTCTCGTAAACATTTTTAATAATTATATAGTACACTAGATTAAATAAGTAACCAATACTATTTAATATTTGATCTTTGTTTTACATTTTATTCATTTAAAAAATACTTGTATGTGCGAAAATAATGTATATGAGAATAAAACCAAAAAAATATTATATACTTATTTTTTTTCTAAATTCAATATTATTCAACTCTTTGCACTCGGATATTTTTTCATTTCACCTACCAGCAACGCGAAGATATTTTTTTAACAAAATAACAAATAATAAATAATTTCAAATAAAATGATATAGCATTGTGAATAATTTATTTATTAAAATGAAACTTCAAAAATACATTTATTAATTCATATTTTATAAACAAAAATAATACTGTTATTTATTAGATTCATAATGTCTTCTCAGAGCAGACAGTCGAGTGGAATGAATTAATTTATATATATATATATATATATATATATATATATATATATATATATATATATATAAAGAGAATGTAAGAAGAGAATACGATAGACCGAGAGTAAGTATTATTAACCGGAAATCAGAGCAACAGAAAAACAGGCACCGAAAGAAATAGATAAATAAATGAGACAATGAAATTATAATTTTTATTGACAATGTAAGAAAAAATAAAATATTGAGTCGTTGAAATTTGTAGACACAACTATTTAGTGGAAGAGAATTAAATGTTGATTATATATATATATATATATATATATATATATATGTATATATATATATATATATATATATATATATATATATATATATATATATATGAAGACAATAATCAGGATAATAAACTTTTATTTTATGGTTTATTATATAACATAAATAATGTAATAATACTTAATCAATTCGCGATAAGTGAGAGAAAAGAATGGATTGAAAAGATATTCCTAAAGTGTTTTATAATCAGCAAGTCAAATCTATATCTCCGGCTTGATGGAAATACAACTAAGGTACAACCTTGAATTCTTCACATTTTTTTTAGCAAATGACTTACTGGATAGAGTCTAGAAAAAAAACTGACTAGGAAATTTGATATATTGTCACAGAGATAAGTGGACGCCATTATACTTATCGTTTGTACGAGTTTTGGAAGAAAATGATAAAGGATAAAGTAACGAAAAATATTTCTGGTAGATCACAATGTATTAAAGCAGAGTTGATAATATTGAGAGTGTATATATATATATATATATATATATATATATATATATATAGATAGATAGATAGATAGATATATTATATATAAAAACAAAACTGGGCTTGTAAACAAACAAATTTTATTCAAGTGGTTGGCTAGTGATGCCAAACAAAAAAGGTTTAGTACAGGTCTACAAAATGCAAAAAAGATTGTTATTTTTATTTATTTTCTATCAAATATAAATACATTCTAAATAGATAAAATATAAAAGCCAGTTCTACAAGTAGTTACTGGTATATAATCGTATATAACAAAAATTAAGATACTTTTTAATAACAATTTATAAATTATACACATACAAATTGTAAGATTATTTCAAGGATATTTTTATGCGCATGTTTAAGAAACTATTTACTATTTTATAAGACTTTTTTTATTGTTGAAAATATTAAAACCATATTTAAAATCCACGAAAGTGACATCGATTGAACGTATTAGTAACATGATCATTAGAAACTAATATTACTATTAATACTGGTCATAATGTTATAATAAAAACTTTTGCAGAAAAAACAAGACGAACTGTAATTTTATTACAAAAATTCATTCGCCGTTAGCACACTAAGTAGAAAAATAAAATAAAAAGTGCATATTATTTTATATTACTTGAAATATAACTATTTTATATTAATATTCTTTCTTATTCACAGATAGTATTTACAATATTTCTTATACAATTTTTCAAAACAAGGAAGGGACGCAAAATATGAACTGTTTAAAGACGCCAATAATACAAATCCGAGACTGTATATTTCTACGAGTATATACTCGTATATATATATATATATATATATATATATATATATATATATATATATATATATATATATATATATACGAGGTCAGACAATTAAGTAATGCGACAAAATTCAAAAATCGAGTATATTTAAAAATTAAGGTACATCGCTGCGATCCCCTACAAAGTAGTCCGCTCCCGCATCTATACACTTATTCCAGCGAGTTTTCCAGTTTTCGTAACAATTCTGGAACACTTCTTGTGGGACCTCTCCGAGTACCCTCGTCACAGATTCTTGGATAATCTTCAACGGAGTCAAAATGTCGACCTTTGACGAATTTTTTCATATGGGGGAATAGAAAAAAGTCGCAGGGTGACATGTCCGGTGAATAGGGCGGTTGTGGTAACGTTGCGATGCCTTTAGACGCCAAAAACTGAGAGACACTGAACGCACTGTGACAGGGAGCATTGTCGTGATGCAGAACCCAAGTCTTCGCGATCTCTGGACGCACTCTGAGCACCCTTTTTCGTAATTTTTCGAGCACATTGCGGTAGAATACTTGATTTACGGTTTGTCCAGGTGGTACGAACTCTTTGTGAACCACCCCTTTGCTGTCGAAGAAGCAAATCAACATGGTTTTCACTTTGGACTTGCTCATTCTCGCCTTCTTTGGCCTTGGTGCTCCAGGGGACAGCCACTGTTGGCTTTGTCGTTTAGTTTCGGGGTCATATTGAAAGAACCAACTTTCATCACCAGTAATAACTCGATCGAGAAGAGTAGGATCACTTTCAACCTGCTCGAGACAATCTTGAGCGATGTTCATTCGGTGGGCTTCGTGACATGCACTACTCGCGCGTTGTTACAAAACACTAAACAGCTGGCGAAGAAATGATCGTACGAGGGTGGTCAAGGTCTCAATCGAGAGAGTAGGGATCTGCTATTACGGTGGCGGAGTTACAGGTTCGCAGTGTTACCACAGGCCGAGAAAAAAAATCGGTCGCATTACTTAATTGTCTGACCTCGTGTATATATATATATATATATATATATATATATATATATATATATAATACATCTCTGCTGATTTAATAAACACATTACATGATACAGATAGGCAACATTACAAGTACCTGCATGAAAATTAAGTGGTAGTTTCGTGTTAATTTCAAACACTAAATGGATACACACAGACATAAATAAGGCTTCGAGCGTACGATACACTTGAGAAGGTCGTGCTTCTTTTTCTTACGGCCTGCAACGAGGTTGATGACTCACGCGATGAATAAATTGATTGAGGTTGGCTTCCAATGTAAATTGTCGTGCGGTCATCGGTGATCTACCTTGTTATGTATCATTTCAAACGCGTGGTATGCGGGACAGTAGCTTGTGGCATTTAGAAGTAGAACAATAGTAGAAACGTTTTGGGTTCTGATTAGTTTTTAATTTGCATTCTATATATTTTTTTTTGTTCACAACGTGCGTACCGGTAAACACACGTACGTACAGCATGTTATTCTGTAACAAGTATGTTTAATTTCAAACCGTTCGATTCGTTTTATGTGCAATGAAGTTTGTGAGTGTGAGTATTACAAATTTTTAATTAAAAAGTGAACAATTTGACTAATCAAAACGATTTAACGATTGAAATAAATTATCGTTTCGTAATGTAAAAGGAGCTAATTAAATTTTAAAGGTATAGCATGCGAGTTCGGTTTCATATTCACTTTTAAATGTACTGATAACTGGGATCTATTATTAACGTTAATATTCTCTAAAAGTAATTTTAATGCGGCATAAATTTAAAATTAAGTTTCGTTCACTGAATATCAATTACCGAAATTTCTCGTAGCATAAAATTATATTAAGAGGTACCTGTTGCACGTAATCGTTAAAAATGCAGTTTATAATTGCCTAGAAGGAAGCAATCAAAATCGACGATTTGTTTATATTAGCCATGCTCGGCTTGATGTAATCAAATTTACCCGAAGGCTTACGAGCAAGTGCAATCGCATAGCTGCTGCTACTTGACTGATGATTATTTTCAATGCAAAGCATCTATCAAATTTTACAAGTGCTATAAACCTTTTATCTTCCGATTGCAATCTATGTGTATACTTGTTATTTTTTCAGTTTTTTTTTTCTTAACGATGGCATATTCCGTTTCAGATGACGGCGAATAAAAATTGATAAGAATGCTCGAAGAGATGCTATTCATTTAAATATCAGTACTAATAATGCGGCAATAGAGAGGTTTAGGTTAATATATGAGACAATTATATGTATATATATATATATACATACTTGTATGTAACAAGATTTTTAATTTTCTAATTAATCACTAATGTTATGCTGTTTTATTTATAACCTTTCAGTGAACCGTTACTTTGTTTGCGCTCTTGAATGTATGCGGACAATTTTAGAATTAATGTTCGTTTTTTGATTGTTTTATTTATTTTTAGTTTAAAATAACGAGACGATTAGAAAATAGAAATTAATGACGACATAATACTGTAATAAGATTTGATATGTTTTTAAATTTATTTTTAAAATAAACTTGATGATATTAGTTTTTTCATACGTCGACCTTCTTAAGTACAAGAAATTAATCAAGAAAACTGTTTTAAGTGAGAATGATTATTGATTAGAATATTAGAAAAAAACATTTTTATTTTAAATTTTATTTGTATAGGGTGATTCAATTTAGATTTCCACATGAAAGTATAAAAAAAAGGCAAAAAATAAAAAAAAAACATGTTATCCTCTATTCAGTATTTTAGTTTAATTGTATTTTAGTATTGGATTGAACTAAAATACAAAATAAAAAATAACATGACTTTTCTTATCCTCTACGACCCCTTTTGATACTTTCATGTGCAATCCTAAATTAATCCTAATAAATCCTAATATGACAAATATCAGATTAAGAATAATATCAGATAAGAAGAATATCAGATATGAAAACAGCAACGAAATAGTAAGAAAATGATAAATTTAGAACAGAATAATTTATAAAAGAACTCTAATAAAATAAGACTAATGGAATATATAGAGAAAAGACGATATAGATACGTGTATGTTATGTGACGAAGAGTAAAATGAAATATAAATAAAACTATTTGCAAGGAACTGAAACAACACGAGAATAAATGGTTAGAATTTAGAATAAAGCACCGAATCTTAAAAAAATAATTAAGTGATGAGGTGATAAAAGGAGCGAACTTGTACAAGGAAGTTTGCAAGAAATGTTCATCATGTCTACAGCATTATCTATTCTTTGGATTTAGTTGAAACTAAATATTTTACAATAGTTTTTTTTTATTTTATTATATAGTTTGATTTAATTTGGAATGATATGACCGGTGATGCTGCCCCACGGACACAAACAACGAGCCAGTATGGGGTCACGCCTTCCTGTTACGCTTGAAGTCACCGGCTTATTCATCTTGTACAACTTTTGAAACCTCAACAATCGTTTCTGGTTAATAAACCTTCACGAAGAAAAAGGTATAGGCCTTGTACGTGGCACTTTTATTCAAAACGTTCAGGACGCATTAGCACTTGCACAGTAATGATATGTGTGTTAGATGAGTCAAGAAAAAACTTTAAATAATAATAAATGTGTATATCTGCTTAACCCCTTCTACTGAAATGACGAGTCCAGCTTATCATGAGCTTTTTTATGACAAAGTAGGCAATGACGAGACACACTCGTCAAAAATGTTTGAGGAAGGTGTTTAATAGTTTAATAATTGCACCAAAAAACATTGTAAACACTAATCACTTTCACACCACACTGCATTTTCCGGAGTGTTTTGAGAAGTATCATATACTTCAAGATTATAAGTGTATCCAACTATACCGGAAGATAGTTGGGGATAAATATATAATTCCACTGTAATATATTGTTGCCTTATATATTGGTGTTATGTTCAAATACATACTTTTTTCCATTCAAATACTAGAACTGTAATTTATTTGTCAAGCGTAATAAAGGAATTTCAGGATAACTTTTCTTCTTTTACTATACATATATAATCTATAAAAAAGATCATTCAATGTAAATTTATGAAATAAATATTGCTGTTTACTAATAATCAACTGTTTGAGCAACAAAGATGCACATTTCTATGTTATGCACTGATCTATGAAAGTAAAAAAAATTAAATTGTATGCCTGGACAAAATTGTCTGAAGGGGTTAAGACAGTATAACTAATACAGGCGGTTCTAAAAACGACAAACGACTTTAATTTTTCGTTATTCCCACACTCAGTTTATTTTTAAAGGCTGATGAAACCAACGATTTCCTCTTCAGATTACAGTTTATTATAGACACGAGCTTCTTGACAAATAACCGAATATCCACTTAACCTGCTTTTATAATTATCTGGTTTAATTGAAAGCGTATAGTCTTTTAAGAAAAAAGACATAATATTTTATTCTTTGATTAAACTACGGTTACGATGAATATTTTAGAACTTGTGTCAATATATAAGCATGAGTTGAGACTTTTCTTCTTTTCGCTAAATTTTTCATCCTTCAATTAAATTTCTTTTAATCATTTCACTTAAGATATCTAATCTGAAATGATTGTTTAAAACCGTGACGCTTTTTTAAAAGATATTTAAATATACCTTAATTAATATGTCTAAATGTATTAAACAGTTTAAATTATGAGAATATCCGAGAGACTGAAGATTCTGCGATTTTTAAAAAATAAATAAAAAATATTATAACGAAATACGAAAAAAAATCATAAAAGATTTAGATAAAGAACAAATATTAGCATCGAAATATAACCCCAGATACCAAGACATGAAATGTAATAATGGAACAGAACAATATTTAAACCTAAGAATTCAGTTTGATCAAATCAAAGTATTCAGTCAATTAAAAGTTATGGGCATTAAACATTTTAAAACGATATCAAGAGGCATTAAGTAAACTTGGGATCTCACTTTAATGTGTACAAACTGTAACTCAGTCGAAGTAGAAGATTTTCATCATATAATACTTGTCTGTTCCTTGTATAATTTTTTCAAATTAATTTAATTTTAAAATACTCGGACGAAAAATGCAGCAATAACAATTTTCATACGTATATCCTTTGTAGCATTTGTAAACAGAAACTTAATGATATTTTCTATTGGATGTTGGAATTAATTCGTAGCGTTTTCTTCATGAAAAAAGATCATTTATTTTAAATGAAACTGAAAAAAACTTATCATTTAAAGTATTGTCCATCGTTAGCCATTACTTTTTCCCATCTTTCGGGCAGAAGACGAATACCACGTCGGAAGAACGCCTCGTCTTTAGATGCAATCCACGAATCGACCCATTTTTTATAATCTTCACAACAAGTGAGCTTCTGCCCAGACAGGCCATGACTCATCGATCGAAACAAGTGGTAATCAGAAGGAGCAATGCCTGGAAAATACGGCGGGTGGGGTAGCAATTTCCATTTGAGCGTTTTCAAGTATGTTTTGACCGATTTTGCGACATGTGGATGAGCATTGTCGTGCTGCAAAATCACTTTGTCGTGTCTTTCAAAGTATTTCGGCCGTTTTTTCTTCAATGCACGGCTCAAGCGTATCAATTGTAGTCGGTAGCAATCTTCAGTGATGGTTTCATTCGGTTTGAGCAGCTCATAGTAGACACACCCTTATGATCCCACCAAATATAGAGCATGAGCTTGGATCCATGGATATTTGGCTTCGCCGCTGGTGTTGATGGTTGGCCGGGCTTAACCCATGACTTTCTGCGCTTAGAATTATCGTAATTGATCGACTTTTCATCGCCCGCGATAATTCGATGCAAAAATCTCTTCCTTGTCTCCCGTTGAAGTAGCAGTTCACAGGTAGAAAAACTCCTTTCAACGTCTCTCGGTTTCAATTCGTATGGGACCCGATTTCCTTCCTTTTGGATCATTCCCACGGCTTTGAGGCGTTTTCCTACTGTTGACAAGTCAACTCCCAACGATTCAGACAATTCTTGAAGTGTTTGACATGGGTCTTCATTAAGCAATGTCTCCAATTCTTCATCGTCGAACTTTTTCGGCTGTCCAGGTCGTTCCTTGTCTTCCAAGTCGAAATCACCACTTTTAAAACGTGCAAACCACTTCCGACACGTTTGCTCAGCTAGAGCATGGTCACCAT
>CM068316.1:15931570-15996570 GCA_034766995.1 Acanthacorydalis orientalis | reverse complement strand
AATTTTTTACTACATAATATAATGAGAAATTGCTTTTCAATCGTGACACTGTGATAAATTTACTTACATAAATAAATACTTTTCACTTCATAAAATAAAAAAAAAACAATTTTGGGTTAAAAATATTTAATTCAACGACGAAAACACCATTTTTAAACAGAAAAGGTACCTAAAAATCTATTTTTCTGTATACAAATCTGTTTTTTTTCTATACTTTAGCATTTTGAAGATGATGGTATCGTTATCGAAATGTGCATAAGCAATAATGAAAAATATCAATAATAATTTATTGAAAAGTTTTGATAAGAAATTTTTTACTACATAATATAATGAGAAATTGCTTTTCAGTCGTGACACTGTGATAAATTTACTTACATAAATGAATACTTTTCACTTCATGAAATAAAAAAAAAAACAATTTTTGGTGAAAAATATTCAATTCGACGACGAAAACATCATTTTTAAACAGAAAAAGTACCTAAAAATCTATTTTTCTGTATACAAATCATTTTTTTTCTATAATTTAGCGTTTTGAAGATGATAGTATCGTTATCGAAATGTGCATAAGCAATAATGAAAAATATCAATAATAATTTATTGAAAAGTTTTGATAAGAAATTTTTACTACATAATATAATAAGAAGTTGCTTTTCAGTCGCGACACTGTGATAAATTTATTTACATAAATGAATACTTTTTCACTTCACAAAATAAAAAAAAAAACAATTTTGGGTTAAAAATATTTAATTCGACGACGAAAAAATCATTTTTAAACAGAAAAGGTATCTAAAAAATCTATTTTTCTGTATATAAATCATTTTTTTTCTATAGTTTAGCGTTTTGAAGATGATAGTATCGTTATCGAAATGTGCATAACCAATAATGAAAAATATCAATAATAATTTATTGAAAACCTTTGACAAGAAATTTTTTTGTGATTTGTAAGTTAAAAAAATCATTTTTGAAACTAGAGTTGTACACTATTTGTGAGTAAGGTATAATAAAATTATTATAAAAAAAATTATGAATAAGCAAGAATTTAATATTTAGAAGATCATTTCAACACACTGCATTTAGAATGACGATTAATCAATACAACTATGTTTAAAATTAAAATAAATTAACAAGTGATAAATATTTTATTCACTGTTTTTAAGATATGTTTATTTTTTTCTACTTTATATATTGATTCTAGATAATATTTTTCTATATTGTAGACAATCTTTTCCATACACTATTTTCTAAGTTCATATTTGGAATTTACTATTTAATTTTGTTATAAATTCTAACATTGAGATTTTTTAAGAAAATTCATCATTAATTATTTATTTCGGTACTGAATCATCTTTGCTCTTTGTTTATGTACATATATATATATATATATATATATATATATATATTATTTTAATAAAAAATCCTTATTTAATTACATATTCAAATTATTTAAACAGTATAGATTTATTAGGAAATAAGCAGAAAAGCATTTATTAGATGTAAATAAATTTTTCAACGAGCAGAATTTAAAAATATTCTCTGTATATATTATGTAAATAATCATGATTGTTATTTCAATTAGATATAAAATAACCCTCATTAATCCAACGATACTACTATTCAGCATACCAAATAGAGTTTGCATTTTTAAATTATTATAATAGACAAGCTTTAAATTTTTTGATTTTATTTTGCAGTTAATATATAGTATATAATAGACCTTAAATATGCAATACTTTTTGTCCATAAATAAGGTTGTAGATTCAAGGAATAATAACAAAAAAATAATTAATGATTCTGTTTTCACATCACAGAACCATTATTTTTTAGAATTTTTAGAAAAGAACATATTTTTTATAAATACCAATCGTTTTTTTGCTATTCTGTAAATTAAAATTAATGATTTGAGTTTAGGAATGGTTGGTTATTCAATTTATTACATTCATTTCCTAATTTATATAAATACTGATATGTGTATACTTACATGCTTATTTCAAACACATAATACGTTTGTGTGTATGTGTGTGTGTGAGTTTGAAATAAGTATGCAAATGAATGTATTTCCAGAAAGACTTGAATAAAGTGTACCTACCTACATGCAGATCGCAATTTTTCACATAAAACATTTATATCTGTGCACTCATGTACTTTATAAAACTGCAACTGGTACGTGAGCGCAGTACATGATAGCAGAACATATATCACATGGAGAAACGTGTGAAAAATCATCTGGCTAGTACCGGGTAGATTTAATGAAAAATTCATTCCTTCGAACTCGTTTGGCTGTCATTCCGTCAGTTATGATTGGCGTTTTGCATTTGACCTAGACATGAGTTCGAGCAGACGGTACGAATCTTGACAGTTAACTGGATTAAATAATGTACATTAAGAATGATTGTTAATGAATTTAATGTGATATAAAAAAGTACCGAAATATTCGATACAACCATAGAATTGATTAGAGACTATTATTAAGAAAGATATGGATTATAATTATACTTTTTTGTGTTATAACTGTTGCTTGTATAATTGCATTCTGCGCATTTTTGTATAATTTGATGTTTGTTAATTATAATTAGATTTTTATAATTAAGGTTTAGTGTTAATATTATTTTTTATATTAACCTCGCTTGTTGTATTAACTCATACATTCGTTCATAATAATATATTACTGTACTTCCCGATAAATATTTATATGTGCCTATAGAATTCTTATTCAATTTGCTGTCACCTCTCATAATTTTCTAGCTATAATTTTTTTGTACAAATAGAATACCGTTTTTTATTTAATACAATTATTTTTAATAATAATTATTACAAACATGAAATATTTTTCTAAAAAATAATTAAATTTAATCACATAATTTTTTATGTTTAATACTAAACAATATTAAAATTCATATTAATTTCACAATTAAAACACCTTAAAAATAAAAACATGCCTCCGTGCCACAATTGGTTAGTGCGTCCGGCTGTTAACAGAGAAGTTGGTGATTCAATCCTACCCGGGGATGAAGTTTTTTCTAATTACTCTGTTATTTTATATTCAAAAAAGATAGATATAAATATACTTATTTATAATATATCTTAACACTTTATAGACCGAGCGGTTTTGCTATGAACCTGTGACCTGTTACCGGAGGAATTTTTATAAAATGGGAAAAAACATTGTTTTTTTTCAAATTCTTGTGTATTTTGAAATAATTCAGATATTGAAATGAAAATTTAAGGACATATTAAAGAGGTTTTGATTATAATTTCTACATTATTTATTCAACATTATTAAAATGACATATTATTGAATTTACTCATATATCACTGTTTTATATACTATGTACACTTTATGTTACCAAATTTATGCATACAAAATTTTAATAATTCACCTTTGTGTGACATTTGGTGAAACAGTCAATATGTTAAGGAATTTTGCACTCGTTACATACATACATATATATATATATATATATATATATATATATATATATATATATATTGTATCCTTTCTTATATTATGAGATGCACAAACGCGGAATCTTCCGATTCGCTTACTTGTGGTTGATATTTTGCTGCACAATTTTCTTCTAAAAATATATTTTCGTTATCCATTTTTATCGGTATTTAAATTCAAAATATAAAGCAAACAATAAAATGTCAAACAGTATAATTAGAATTAATTGTTATAATTTTTATTTTTATTATTGAATAAATATTGTAAGTTAAGCGCTTTTAATGATTACACATCGCAATATGATTGTTTCATATAGGACGCCATTGGCGTGCCCGGTCGTTAAAGTCTTAATACAAGTATTCGTTACTATTCTATAGCAAAAGTAAAAAAAAAAAAACTGATGCAAGGATACGTTTAATATTTTATTAATATTTATTTAAAATTAAATAAAAAATAGAGTGGTAGCATATAGGATCCATGAAGGATTACATTATAATATCGCGAGATATTATATATATATATATATATATATATATATATATATATATATATATATATATATATATATATATATATCAAACAGATATATACTGTTGGGTATCCGTTGTTTGATACCAACAGGGATTGTGAGGTTTTTATTCTGACATCAGGGCACGTTTTTCGATAGAACTTCCGTAACTATTGCTTCCGTAATTGATGTTTGATTTTCTAGTGTTGTTATATACGAGGGTGGTCCCAGAAGTACCCGACCTGCCCTAGAGATGACGGTAGTTGTTTGAAAAATATCACTGTATTAGAAAGTACTCAATCTATAAAGCATATGTTTCAAGTTTGAGGACGCCACGTTGTTTAGTATTTGTTTGGCAGCCATCAATAGTGAACGTTTTCAGCGAATTTGTGAAAATGGAGAAAACTGGTCATCGTTACGTGATACAATACTTTTATTTGAAATGCCTCAGCCCGACCAATATAAAAGCTGAACTGGATTCCACTCTGGGTGAGTCTGTTCCTTCGTTTACAACAGTGAAATATTGGGTAGCAGAGTTTAAACGAGGCCGTACGAGCTGCCAAGACGAGCATCGCAGTGGTCGACCAAATGATGTGACGAAATTTTCCAAAATTTTTGTGTTTTCTTTGTTGGGTCGGGTACTTCTGGGACCACCCTCGTAAGGTATCTCGAAGGAGTTGATGTCGTAGACCGATATTCAATTCAAGACGTCAATTTATATTAACAAAATAGATTTATTCAATAATCAAATACAGAAGGAGTATTTTCACAATAACATTATACAATTCTTGAGGTTGACTACGTACTGATATTGATACTGGTACTGGTACTGTTACTGATACTAATACTGATTTACCCGAGGTCCTGTGTGGCTTTATATACCTTCTAAAGGAATTTAGAAAGCGAGGGGTTGAAATTAGAGAGAGCGCGACTAATGTCCTGGAATGTTAGAAAGCTGTGGCCACACAATAATACAGAGATGTTGCAGGATTCATCTTAAATAGATATTTCAGATTGAGTAATTGAAGTGAAACGATAGAAGAATTTGAACAGAACAAAATATTCGGTTGCTAGAAAAATAATTACGGTTCATGACCTTTAAATTCATATAAATTTACAGCTTTTTTGATTTTCCTAGCTATTTTAAGTGATCCAGAACTGTTGGGTTAACTAACGCCTAACTTTTGTGTAAGCTCTCAAATTGTTGTGCGTGGTTCTGATTCAACTAACGTCTTCAGTTGGTCGTTATGAATTGAAGAAGGACGCTCACGTCCTTCTTCATTTTCATGGCTGTCGCTCCTAGCACGAAATTTTTAGAACCACCATTGGACCGTACGTTTCTTAACAGTACCTACACCAAAAGCATCGTTCAGTTTACGGACGATTTCTGCTGCTTTACCATCAGTTTTGAATTCATACAAAGAAATTAATCTTATTTGCTTCTTTTCCATCATTAATTCAATAGCCCAATTCGAAGTAAAATTAATAATAAAACCAAAGACGATGTTACCAAAATACAGTCTGAAAATGCACTATAAATGATATTAACATGAACACGATGGAATGATACTTTCATTGAAAAAAATTAAACTTAGAATTCAGAAAACAAAACTGCAATTATTTTTCTACCAACCTAATACAATTTAGTTTTGACAATAGTTAAATTCACTTTCACAAATGAATTAATTTTTCTCCTTACAAGCCACAAAATGTTTCTGTAATCAGAAATGTTCATTACTGATGAAACAGTAAATCGAAAGTATTTAAAGAAAAATAATAATTAAAGAAAAAATAGAACAATAATGACACACCTATTTAGGACAGATCAGTTTCGATGGTATGAGTTGTTTTTGGAACAAAACCATTACTTATCGTCATGTCTGTCCTTTAGTCTTTTACTGAAAGCAATAATAATTCTACAGCAGTGGCTTGAACACTTTTTTGACAACATAACTTTGTGGTAGAAAAAATCGCTTGCATCTCCTGATATATGAAATATTTATTAATGAATTACATACATGTGTACATACTTACATTATATTACAAACATTAACTATTAATATTGTTTATTTTTTTTATAAAGTTTATTTTAATAGATATAGTAGTATTTATTGAATGAGAGAGAGTTATTGAGATTGAATAGAAATTCGGTTGTAATAACATTATTGCTGGATTGAATATCTTTATTATTTATAAGATTTGTTTTGTTTATTTCTTCTTTATTAATTTTATTATAGAATAGGTTATATATATATATATATATATATATATATATATATATATATATATGGAGATTATAATATAAATTTATTATTTTAGTATTGATATTTGTTCTATCTATAATATTATTAATTATTAGTCCAAATTTAATTTCTATTTTATTGAGATGGGATAGATTAGGTTTAGTTTCTTATTGTCTTATAATTTATTATCAAAATGAAAAATCCTATAATCCAAGGATAATTACTACTTTATCAAATCGAATTGGTGATATTGCTTTATTAATAGCTATTGATTGAATATTGAATTTTGGGTCTTGAAATTATATTTTTTATTTAGATGGAATAAAAAGATCTTTTGAAATACAGTCGGTTGCATTATTAATAGTTTTAGCTGCTATTATAAAAAGTAATCAAATTCCTTTTTCATCTTGATTACCTGCAGATACAGCTGCTCCTATCCCAGCCTCTAAGCTTTAGTTCATTCTTCAACTTTAGTTACTGCAGGGGCTTATTTATTGATTCGTTTTAGTGTTTTATTAGAATCTAATTTAATTGGAATAATTTTATTATTAACTAGTTATTTAACGATATTTATAGCTGGATTAGGTGCAAATTTTTCTATTGACGTAGAATTACGTCTATAGTTTCATTGGGGAGTTACCAAATGCTGTAACGCAGGTTCGCGCTCAATACGCCGCAACCGTTCAACCGATCCACATCGAATCAAAAGTTTTTAACAGCTAAAGGACTTCGGAACGTAAAAACGCTTCATTTCTTAAAATCCGTTAATTAGATTAAAAGTTATGACCTTGAAAATTTGAACATCGATTTTCACGTTGTGTCAGCATTAAAAGGCGAATAATCTCGAAAACTCGTTACCGTACGATAAAACTAAAAGATCTGCAGGACTGAGCTTTCAAAACACTGTAAGAAGAGCTCATATTCATTTTTGTAATTTTTAAAAATTTTCAGAAATTAAGGTATTATTAAGGTATATAAATTTATAAACATTGTCATTTATAGCAACTTTATACATTTATTAACATCTTTAAAATTCAAAATACTTAGAAAAACTGTTGCGGAACATGTAATAAATCACAGAAAACGTACAGTGGAGGTAGAGCGAAGGCCAGAGAGTCCGAAAAAAAATACTTTAATCCCATCTGAAAAGCTGAAGTTGTATTTTTAAACAAATTAATACATTTTCACTTCTCTAACCCGACGTAATTCTATGTACACTCATGCGGTTGTGTATACATATAACCCCCATTTTTTTTTTTTGAAAATATATGACAGTTACTTACAAGTGATATATAAATCGATCACAAATTGTTCGATACACGCCTAGAGGTGCTCGTGCCACACTCTGGAGATCACCAGATAAAATGAGATTAAATTTATTCCAAGCTCGTTCGCTTTTAATTGAAATTAAGTATTTCAAATAAAATTGTCGTACAGAAAAGTTCCATTATGGCATACATTTATGTTTGTATTCAGTTCAATAATTCATAACGTTCCCATACGACCTCATCGGTCATTCTACATTTATAATAATTATTTTTATACGGTAAAAAAGTGCATCATCATTAATCATTTCTAGTTATATGCAATACAATCGACAATAATAATAATAAAATACTATCAGTATTTAATAAATAGCATCATTACTAATCCAACATGTCATTTTTCTAATCAGGTATTTTATTTAATGTAAATATATTTATTTTATATGCAGATATATATATATATATATATATATATATATATATATATATATATATATATATATATATATATATATATATATATATATATATATATATATAACTTTCTTGTTATACAACGCAGTGAGATATTCTTAGAATATTTTAGTATTTAATTCAAAAGAGTGTGTCGTTTTATATTGTTTATTACAGCCATTAGCGAGTCTTCTCTATAATATACATTCTTTACATTTTTCCTCAGGTCTACACCTTTTATATATATATATATATATATATATATATATATATATATATATATATATATATATATATATATATATATATATATATATATATACATATATATATATATATATATATATATATATATATATATATATATATATATATGTATGTATATATATATATATATATATATATATATATATATATATATATATATATATGCATGTATGTATCTCTACATGGTTTTGTTTTAATAAAACAGATTTACCAGATAAAATCAAATCATAATCTTGAAAAGATCCCCATACATCCTACCGTAGGACGGTTCGTTGATTTCCAGCCGTGCATAATGTCGTTTTCGTTTTTCACATGAAGTCTGCGCGTCCCTCCACGATATGTACTTGTGTAATTTTATATTTTCGAGGCCACCAGGTCATGTACATGGTAGGTGTTCGACGACGTGCGCTTGTGTGTGCGTCTGTGCGTGTATCTCTTTGTATTCATGCGTGTTTTTTTGTCTCTGTGTATGCTGCATTATTTGTGTTTAGGCGTGCGTCTATGATCACAGAAGTTCATTAGCACACACACATGCTGCTCTAAGCTCTGTATGCAAATCAGAACAGATATGCTACTTAATGTGAATCACAGACACACTAACTCTTACACGCACACATACATACATACATATATATATATATATATATATATATATATATATATATATATATATATATATATGCACATATATTCTATATAAGAAATAATAAGGCTTCAGACAAAGCTGATGTAACTTTGGAAGCCACACGTCTTCATTGAAATACATTTTTAGACTGTTAGACTGACAAAATCTTTGTCTTACATAGAATATTTGTGACGGTTTTATGATAGATGAAGATTTTCTTACATTTATTTAAAACGCTTTCAATAAATGATTTTCTATTCATTATTAATTTTATATATAGTTGTTTGTTATTTAATACCTTCATACATACATTCAAATTAATTCACTTTTATGTTTTTTTAAAAGTATGTCCTAAAGTGGCATAACTTCCTTTCATTCGTCCTATTTATTAACAATCTTGAATCAATCATGATATCATAAACATTGAGTCAATTAAAATATTCACGCTTTTACAGATGGTTAATTTATTTTGTACTAGAATTAGATAGAAATTGTTCCAGAGTTAGATAATCGATATTTTCAAAACAATGATAATAAAGCTTTCAATTGAAATTGAATTAAAGTTTGTGGTATGAAATTAAACTTAAAGTATCTTTACAAAGTTTATTAATAGACGGACTTTTACTATTTAAAAAAATGAGCAGATCACTCATTCTTACATGGTCATCATGTTATAGTCATATTTATTGCGGAAAGGCATTGTTAT
Source organism: Acanthacorydalis orientalis (assembly GCA_034766995.1). Classification (NCBI taxonomy): domain Eukaryota; kingdom Metazoa; phylum Arthropoda; class Insecta; order Megaloptera; family Corydalidae; genus Acanthacorydalis; species Acanthacorydalis orientalis. Next base: position 15,987,061 of record CM068316.1, on the reverse strand, counting down.
GACCTGAGTGTGTGTGATCGGCGTCAGAAGTTTGTATTCAACAATTAAAAGCAGCAGACAGTCTGGTCGGTGCCTATGAAGGCATATGGCATTGTTATATCAGACTATTGTTGATAGACACGGGTTTTTATGAGTCTTTTTTCGAGCTGTCAACAAAAGCAGTTCAGTTTGAACTTTGAGTCAGTCCACAATACAACGCAGCACAATTCAGAATCGGATCTGCATTGATCATTACTTAAAATAAAATACACTTATTATTAAATTAATAAGTGGGTGCAGTTTTGACATTACAGAAGGTCTGCACACGTTTGCTGCACCAACTCTCATACTTGTACAAGCATTTTATTAATATAAGTAAATCTCACAGGAGTAATTTAGGGTTATAAAATCATATAAAACGTAAGTTTATTTGTCTTTAATGATACATTACATAAGTACTTCGAGATCGTATGGAATCCATATTTTTTATGAAAAAATTAGGTATTGAAATAATTCAAAGAAAACTGTCACATTTATTCTTAGATAAGGTCGAGGTGTTCAATTAAATTGGTAGGAGTAGAATGATAAAGCTAAGAAGAAGGAGTACAACTGATAAATTTGGTTTTTATATTAATTATTGTAATCTTTTATGTGGTACCACGGTCAGGATTCAAACAGAAAATCTGTTATTGTTTGTATGAAAAATGACCATTCTTTAAATATTAATTTGTAATGTTTAAAACGTAAGTTGTCGAATCATTCGTATAAGCGCTTGTGTCTAAATTGAATTACATGTTGAAATTTTTATTTTCTTGTATGAAAGCTTCTTAGATTAAATCAAGGTAAAGGACTAGTAAATATTAAACTTTTCTTGAACCCCTGCTACTGGATATTCTGTCTCAACAAGGATAACCAATATTATTACCCTTAATATTATACACAGTATTAAATGATTGAAGATGATTTTGTAATATATTCAAATTTTATTTCCACAAATAAAAGTTTAGATCAGAAAAAATCACCTTCGTAGATAACTTGTCGTCAATGATTAAACATGGGCCTTATAGGTGTTATTAAAAATGATTTTTTTTAATTATAATCTAAAAAGAGATACTTTTTAATTACATGAGTTGTAAGACTCCGTGCTCAAGTAAATGGTGATCTAACTCTGATTATATATAATAATATATATTAATACCAACAGATCGTCAATTTCGCAGAATCATTTGATATTAATTGGCTTTCAATTGTTTTACTTTATTTTTTTCATTGAAAAATAAAATACTGATGTTGTTTCAACAATAATTATACTAGACTGTGTCTCTGAGTCACATTCTTACTTTAACCCTTAACGGCCGAGAGATCTTTCTGTAATACTCGCCCATAAGACGACAGAAAATTAGGTGATAATAAATTTCACTTAATTTAAAATTTAAATTTTCATCTAATGTATTATTTAAGTTTTTGTTCAAAAAACTTAAATAACACATTTAAACTGATTTACCTAGATACAAAATTCAAGATATTTAGTTGATTTGTAATTTTATAAATAAAATTAATTTTTATAATTTTTGAGACTATGATATTTTTTAAAGCAGCAGCCAATGTGTAAGGATGGATTCGCGGGACATGTTGAACAATATTTGGATGTTTGTTTACACCCACCTTTAATTTTTCTATCGAAACATACTTTGGAAATCACAAATATATAATATTTACCCGTTGTAATCTTCTAAATAACAAAACACACTGAATATCATTGCGATGGAACTGTTGTACAAATGCCATAATATTCACGTCTTAAAACGTTGTATAACTGTAAATATTTCTTGTCAGTGCAAGATCAACTAACTATCTAATGTAATAAGTTGCAATATTTGATAAAAGAAAACTACAGCAACGATAAGTGAATGCAATGAAAACTAAATTCTTTACATGTCTCCGTATTGAGGTCTCTCGTTTTCTGTGGCATAAGTGTGATGTCCGCGTAGCGGATCCTTTCGACCGTTAAGGATTAAAGAACGAAATCGTCTACAAAAAATATTTTATAAAAAGGACATTATATAATATGTTATTTATTATTAATTTCCACGAAAAAAATACTTCTTTTTACACATACATATTATATTTTTTTACAATTTATATTCAATCAAATATTTCAACCCAGGTCCAGGAGGAATACAACCAGAATTCATAAAATATGGACCGGAAAAACTGGTAAACATGTTAACATATGTCTGGATGGAGAAGAAACGCCAATTGAATGGAGGACTTCCTACATATCAACCCTCTACAAAAAAGGCGCTAAAGATGATCCAAAAAACTATCGTGGTATAGCCGTCATACCAACACTAGGAAGAATATATTCCCCAATTCTTAGAAACATATTAGAGGAGGATATTAAAAACAAGAAACCCGAGGAACAAGCAGGATTCCGGGCTGGAAGATACACGATAGATAACCTATTTACTTTAAAAATAGTGCTGGAAAAAAGAACTCAACGAAATAGAGAGACACACATAGCCTTTATAGACCTGAAAAAAGCCTATGATAGCGTTCCAGTACCATAATTATGGAAAGAAATGGAAAAGCTTGGCATAAGATCGACATCAATCCATGCTGTTCAGTCTTACTATAAAAATAATTATGCCGCAGTAAAAAATTGGAACATCACTGACGGAACCTTTAAAACAACAAAAGGATTGATACAGGGATGTTGTCTCTCTCCGACTTTATTTAAATTATACTTAGACGAATCCCTTAAAGGGTGGGCTCATAAATGTAAGAATATGGGACTTCAGGTGGGAGACGACAATTTATATACCCTTTATTTTGCTGACGATCAGGTGGTGCTTGCGGAAGACGAACAAGATCTCAGCTATATGGTCAGAAAGCTGTGTGAAGAATATGGAAAAGCAGGTCTTAAAATAAATCTTAATAAATGCGAATATCTAGTAGTTGGAAATGATGACTGCGGAAACCTACCACTGGAAAACGATATAATAAAAGGCGTCGATAAAGCCAAGTACTTAGGAGTGATTTTTAATAAACAAGGAACGAGTAGAGACGAAATCCAAGAAAGAATTACCAAAGGCAGAAAGACCATAGGCGCACTCAACCCACTACTATGGGAAAGAAATATTAGAAAAACAACAAAGCTTCAACTATACAAAACAATTGTCCAAAGTATCGTAATATATGGCTCAGAAGTATGGGATCTAAATAAATCACACAGGAAAAAACTACTAGTCACAGAGATGGACTTTCTGAGAAGAAGCTGTAGAAGATCGAGACTTGAAAGAGTCAGAAACGCAGACATTAGAAGGGAAATGAATACTGCAGGAGATATCATTGACGATATTGAGAAGAAACAACTAAAATGGTTCGGATACACAAAAAGAATGGACGAAGTGATATGGCTAAGGAGGATATTAGAGTGGATACCACCAGAAAGGAGAAAAAGAGGACGACCAAGAAGAAGTTAGAGAGACGACGTGGACGAGGCAATGGAAACAAGAAACCTAGATGAAGAAATGTGCTATGAGAGAAGGAATTGAAAACTGGGGACGGAGAGGCGGCGACAGCCGTAAACAATCCGTTATATATATATATATATATATATATATATAAATATTTCAAAATGATTAAATTCCGATATTTACAAAATGAAAATTATTTTAAAGGCGAAAATAAAACATAATTTCAATACTTAAGAGGGTTATAGTTTTCTGAATATTTAATAATACTTTCAGTTTTCTAGGCTATGAGTTTCAATTTTGTAAATATATCAAATATACTACTTCGTTTTTTTAAATTACCAATTCTTTTGCATCAGTTTGTTTGTATATATATATATATATGCATATATATATATATATATATATATATATATATATACATATATACTAAAAAAAATACAAAAAGTATTTTTCATAGATAAATTAAAATATTAATGGACTTATAAGTATACATATTCTGGTATCTCTGGTTCAAATATCATCATTGATATACGATGCTGCCTCCGCATTAAGAAATATATTAAATAAAAGATATAATCTTACTAAAAATCGAACTTAACATATCAATGGAAAAAAAATACGTAAAAATAAACTAAACATATTTTAGTGACTCTTAAAAACACACATTTTGAATGCAAGTGTATAAAACAGATCATTAATAATGGTATAAATCCTTATACATATTCTAAATACAACATTAACAGTACATATTCAGATTTTGTTTTATGTCTAATAAATAAATAATATTCCGGAACGAGTTGGATCTACGAGTGTTGTGTAAATGTTTTATTATTCAATTCGATAAGAATTGTTGTTGTTTGAAGAAAAGATTGAATACGATAAATCTGATGATTAATGTATATTTGTTTAAACAGACAATATAAATATTTAAAAATAGATTTTATACAAAAACGATACATTAATTTAAATATAATTCACAGTTATATTGCGAGAATGTGTTGTAAGCAGAACAGTTCATTATAATGATTACTTAATTTTTTGTTTTAATTAGTTATTAGAAAATATTTGCAAAATTTATCAGTTAATAAATACCAGCGGCGCGTTATCCTATAGATAAAAAGGGAAATTCCTTGGGGCCCCCAAACCAATCTTCTATAAACTCATTACTGGAAAAATATTTCAAATCAACACTGTACATGAGGCCTCCTAATTCAAATTTTCTTCTGCCCCATAAAGCTATAATGCATCACTGATAAATACTATTTATGATCGTGATGACAATTAAATTGAAAGTATTTTTTCTTATCTACTTCATTTTATAGATATTGTTTTATAAGATATAATTTATTCATTTTTTGTATTCAAGTATTATATTAGATGGAAAAACATAATTATTTGAAATAAATATAAAATTTTTAGTTTTTTTACTTCCACACATGAATTAATACTCAAATATTTATCACCGAAGTGGTGTTAAGTGATTTTGTTGTTTGTGGACAAATTCATTTGTGAAGTCACAGTAACAAACTTATTAATTTTTAAACTTATTAAACAATAATTATTAATTTTTTAGTTCTTGTTATTTATTTAGGATTTTATAAGATTTATCCTAATGATATTTTTAAATTGTATGGAAAATTATAAATTATATAAAATGTTGTTAAACAAGTTGATTAACAGACTAAACGATTTTTTTAAAATTGTAGTACAGAAAAAACTATATTCAGATGTTAAAATATATTCTAAATATTGACTGAGTATTGACAAATTCATAACTGAATTTTTCATTCAACTTAAAAACTAAAAAAATTCTAATCAAAAATATCAAATAAGTGATTATTCATCGATGTGATTATTGCTTAAGCACATTTAGCATAATGTGATGCCATTATCTAGAAAGCACTAAGGTACAGAAAAATCAATGATCTAAAATAATGAACGCTACGGTTATAAAAAAATATTTGACTAAGATATCCAATAAACTGTCATAATATTTCGATAAGGTTCTTTGTATTTATATAAAAATTACATCATTTTTAGAAAATGTAAACTGACAAAAATGCTCTTATAGACAAAAAAATTCTAAAGGAGAAAACAGTTTTAAAAATAATATTAATGGCGATACCACCATTCTTAGAGGACTGTTATGCATGTTATTTTGTACCTTGAAGTTCTAAGGATTACATTATTGAAATATTTTGTAAAACATTTCTTACAATTATTCCAGGTTCTATTTAAAAAAAATACATTAAAAATGATAAGAAAATTTCAAAGTTGCAATTATTTATACATTATATTATGAATTAAATAAATTACAAATACATTTATTCAAAATTTATTTGGGATTGCGCTTAATGTTTAGTTTTACATTTATTGTTAAATAAAATCATCAAAAAAGTGCAGACAGTGAAATCAAGTGAAATATAGATTTATTCTATAAATCAATACACTTAATATAGTTAATAGTACCAATACAACAGCCACGTAAATAATAAATTACTGGAACAGTAAAATGAAAAATAATCAGAAAGAAATAGCAAACTTTTAAAAATATGTTAGAAAAGAAAATTAGCTGTAAAAAGTATTGATGAGTACACAGGTATTTAATTTTAGAAAAATGAGATTTTTCTGTATCTTGACGGTCTGAAGATGATGTTACCAAAGAAATGCATATAAGCAGAAATTTAAAAATAATCAATAATAATTTATTGAATATTTTTGATCAGAAAAAGTTTGGACTGGTTTGTGCGCTGAAAAAATAATTCATGTATCAAATTCATTCTGCTATAAAACAACAACGGATGTTTTCAATTTCTCAAAATGATTTTCCACTTAACCTACAAAAAAAACTTTTTTTTCGATTAAAATATTTAATAATTGATTATTAAACAGTCTGGAGTTTTGCTAATTTATATTGAATTACAATACAGAAAAATCAATTTTTTTGTAGCACTGTTTTTTAGACTTTTCTATACCTTAGCGTTTTGTAAATGATGGAATCAACATTGAAATACGAATGAACAATAAATAAAAAATGATCAATAATCAATATAATATTTTGATCAGTACTGTTACAATTATTTAAATGTATTAATATTTAGGTATTAAGTTTAAAATGAAAAGATATATAAAAATTAAACAGTTTTTTTACAGAGTGTGAAACGATATTTTGTGGTTTCTGCTCTTTATACCGGGCACTAAAGATTTATTTTATTTAACTATAGTTGAAACCATTGAACGAAAAAATACACAAACGCACACAAGTGTGTATATATATATATATATCTTGAGGCACACCTAAATCTCATATCATGTAACGCACATCCCACGTTAGAAAATTACCATTTCATCAATTCGAAGGGAATTTTTCACGACGTGAATCGATAATATTACAATAGTTGATAGATGGTATATATATATATATATATATATATATATATATATATATATATATATATATATATATATATATGCATGTGTGTATAAGAAAGAAACAAAGCGAAATACAGGGTAAATAATAAATAAAATAAAATAAAACGTTGAGTGGTAAGCTACTTTGTTATAGTCAAATATATAAAGAATTTCAATCGCTGCATACACAATGTCGAAGAGAGGATAAATCATTCTTCGACCACACCTTCCCATCTACAATAAATAATCTTCTTATCCAACATGGTAATATATTTTCATTATGTTATAATAATTGTTTTAACTCAATGTCAATAAATTGTAATAATATTTCTTTTTCAGTTCGAGTTTAATAAAGAGAAGAGACCCTGCACCGTTAAAAAGTTCATGTTTGTCGTACACTCAATTATAAACGCATCAAGCGTGCTCAAGTATTTATTTCAAATCTTCTAAGTATATATCTCTCTATTATATATATATATATATATATATATATATATATATATATATATATATATATATAGACACACATACACACACATCATGCATGAAAAAAGATTAACTTTGAATTATCTGTCAGTGGAACTTTATCTACAGTATGCAATTTAATTGGCATGATTAGAATTCAGCGTAATGCGGAAATTATTAATTTTAATCGTTCTGTAATATGTTTTAACTCGTGTTAGTTTAATCATTTGCACATTTCAGATGGTTGTTTTGTATATTATACAGGTCAAGATTTCAATTATCGATTCTAGATTCATAGTAATAAAGTCATTAATAATTATCTTTAGTAACTGATTCTGAATCAATTTATTATAATGAAATCATACGTTCGATTTGATTTGTATTCATTCCATGGTTGAATTGAAAGTTCATACGTTGTTAAAAATAATTGATCATTAAATTTAACTCCAGTTAAGATATACAGTTTTTGTTAAAAAAGAGTGTCTATTTACGTATCTATCTATCTATATATGAGGGTCATTTGAGACGTTTGGTAAATTTTTATGATGTGGCGCCACCATTCATTCGGCTGTCAAATCTCACTTTTCAAACTATCATGGGCGACGTGTTGTTCATGTTATACAGATGTTTGAAGCGAGCATTGTAGCAGTTTCCGCAAAAATAGAAAAAACGAGTATGCCTTTTTGTATCGATTTGTCACCGTGGATGAAACATGGATCCACCACTACACATCTGAGTTGAAGCAGCAGTCAAAGAAGTGGATAACGAGAGGTGAAAGTGCGCCGAAGAAGACCGTTTTGCCGACTGGGAAAGTCCAGGGTACTGTATTTTGAGATTCCCGAGGAATCATCCTGATCGACTTCTTAACAAAGGGAAAATCGATAATAGGAGCCTATTATGCAAGATTACTAAACCGTTTGAAAGAAGAACTGAAACAAAAACGGCCAAGATTTGCGCACAAAAAAGTTCTCTTTCACCAGGACAACCTCCCGGCCAACAAATCGACTGCCGCAATGGCAAAATGGCACGAATTAGGCTTCGAATTGATTTCTCATCCACTATATTCTCCGAACTCGGCCCCGTGCGACTTCTTCCTTTTCCCAAACTTGAAAATTTGGCTCGGTGGCAAGAAATTCTCGTCGAATGTGGATGTCATCGCCGCCGTCAATGCATATTTTGCAGACTTTGAGAAAAGTTACTTTTCCGATGGAATGAAAAAATTGGAAACTCGCTGCTCTAAGTGCATAGACCTCAATGGAGAATATGCTGCGATATAAAATATGTTTAACTTTTTTTACCATACTTATCAAACGACCCTCATATAATAAAAGTGTATATAAATAAGATAAATGAAATCAACGAATTAACATGGATGTTCTGTCCTTACTATCTTTACAAAATAATTCAAATATGATTTGTCATTATCGGTAGTAAGGTTATGTAGAACTAGAAAGAAATGCAGAACATTAAGAATAAAGAAGACTGAACGCTATATATACATACATACGTATATATATATATATATATATATATATATATATATATACATATATATATATATATATATAAATATATATATATATATATACATATATATATATATATATATAAATATATATATATATATATATGTATATATATATATACGTGTATATATATATGTGTATATATATATATATATATAGGCTGATTCAATTTAGGTATTCACATGAAAGTATTTAAAAAATTGGATAAATTAAAAAAATAATGTTCCTCTTTAATTTTTGCATTTTTTCTTTGGAATTTGAGGATTTGGAATTTGGGATGATTTCATGTGGAAGCCTGAATTGAATCTGCTTATATATGAAACCGTTTTCATTTTAATTCAATGGTATTTCTGTATTTTATTTCTTTTTTGATAACATAACAGAAAAATACTTGAAATATTCAGTACTTTTATTATTACAGATATAAATTACTTACTCATATCCATATCCATTGGATTAATCTCAATTAACTTCTCTGTTTTTTAATTATGTATATATATATATATATATATATATATATATATACCTAATTAGAAATATATATATATATATAAATTTAATAACTTTATATATATATATATATATATATATATATATATATATAAACTTCTATATTATAAAATAAAAAAATAATTAAAAAATAATTTTAAACTTTTATAATAGATATCAGAATTATGTTATTTTAAAATAATATTGTACATTTAGTGATTAATTTGTTATAAAAATAAAAATGTTCTTTCTGTTAAAAATTAACCAACTGTTTTTTACAAATTGTAATTTTATAAATATATATATATATATATATATATATATATATATATATATATGTATTGATTATCACAGCATCAACTTTTATTAAATTACTTTTTACTATATCACTTCTAATTTTCACCGACAACCGAAAAAACAGTACGAAGATATAAACCTATTTATTTACTGATTCCACATTGAGACTGAATACTTTTTGTATTGATTAAAAACAAGGTAAATCAGTTAGATGTAATTTTATTAATAAATATCGCTTCGTAATTTACATAAATAAATAATAAATTTTATCCAGCCTGTCATATTTAATATAAAGAATTACATATATATCATAACTAGTTACCATTACACATAGCACAATTACAATATCGCCTGAAGAGCAGAATAAACTGGTGTAAAATGTATCGAGTTTAATGTAATACATTTCAATCTGGATTTATTGGTAAAAAAATCTCGATATAATAGTTAATCAAATGTGAATGTATAATCAATTAATGAAAAAGAAACAATAAAACAATGAAGAGTACTTTTTGTGTTAAACAAATATAGAAGGTAGCCGAGTTGATGAACGAACGAACGTAACAGAATGATTTTTAAGTTAATTCAAATCAACGACCTGTGTAGATCACGACGACCTTGTCTAACACAACGGTCGTGGAAAATTTCAAACGCATTGAAACTTTCGTTTTTGTACTCTTGTGTCCTATGTTAATTTTATTACACCGCATAAATGTTAAGTAAACTATCTGAATATAAAATAGTTACGACTAAATAGTCGCGATGAAACGTTTTAACAATGCGGACATCGAACCCGTGACTCGTCATCTGTGACGATGTATGTGTGTATAGATTTGATCTCTTTTACAGTCTCGTTATATGATTCACAGAGATGCGAACGTTTATAACTCGTATTAAAAACTGTATGCACGCGGACGCAGATGCAAAACTATAAATGGATCCTTTATTGTTCGTTTGCTGCAGAAATTCAGCGAACACTTTTTATAGTGGACGGCACTATGAACGGGTCAATGCTTTTTATCCGAATTCCAAGTGACCCCACACTACATACACATCATTTTGAATGTCTTGTATATATATATATATATATGATATATAGATATAAAGATGAGGAATATTATATTTAAAGAATCGAATTATATAAAATGTATTTTTATACCTTTTAAAATTGCAAATGAGATAAAAAAGGAAAATTGACAGAGAAAAATATATAATATATATATATATATATATATATATATATATATATATATATACATTATATATATAAAGGTCAAGGTAGAAAAAAATAACTGTACTTTTTATGAGTTTTAAGAATTGGGAAGTTTTGTGATGAATGTTTTATATATAAATATATAAAATCCAATTGGTAGATAGTTTTGGATTAAATATTTGTACATGGTGTAAAAATATTTTAGTGGAGAATTATTTATGAAATGTATAATGAATATATATATATATACAAAATAATGACACAAATTAGAATTAACAACCGATCTGACTAGGCTAGAAGTTATAAAACGTTTGAATGAGGTAGCCTTTGTATTTTTCGATATTAAAAAATGTAGCACGATGTAAGTAATAGGCATGAGAAAGCTTTATTTAAGATTTTTATGGATCGTTAATAAAATGTATGTTTAAAAAGATGAGAATTTTATCTTGTTTGTTAGATAAATAATGGTTAATAAGTCTGGTATACAGATGGCTCCAGGATGAGGAGAAGGTCTAGAGCGGGATATTACTGCCGCAGGGACGGGAGGGGTAAATTTATCCCTTTTGGACTGTATGCTACAGTGTTCCAATCCGAGGTCACTGCTATTCTGGGATGCGTCCAGAGGCAAGAAGAACTCGGAGTCAGGGGTAGACTGATCACCATCTGCTCGGATAGTCAGGTAGCACTGAGAGCACTTGCTTCCCATCCCTCTATTTCAAGGTTGGTTTTGGAATGCAAGATAGCTCTCGGTAAACTGGCTTTCCAGAACGAGGTTCACGTTCTGTGGATTCTGTGGGTCATTCGGGTGTACGGGGGAACGAAATAGCGGACAGACTGGCTTCATTAGGAGCCAGGTCTGCAGTGGAGGGTCCAGAGCCCTTCGTAGGGCTAGCGAGATGCTGGGCCAAGGGCGCCATTCGAGAGTGGGTCGAATCAGAACACTCAGAATGGTGGCTAAAGATTGACGGTTGTCGTCAATCCAGGGTACTCTTAGGCCAGGGCCCAAATAAGGACCGGACCAAGAGAATCTATACAAGTGGCAGATCCTTCTCCCGACTCCTGGTGCGAATTGTCACAGGACACGGGAGACTAAGCTACCATGAACATATACAAGGCCGAAGGACGGACGGGAAGTGTAGATGATCTGGGGGGGGGGGACGAGACCCCCATTCACCTCCTCGCGGAATGTTCGGCATGAGTCAATTTAAGGCGACGATGGTTTGGGGAGTTTTTCCTCACTGCGGCCGAACTAGGGTTTATAAACTCGGGCAGGCTGATAGGTTTCTGGAAGGAAGCGAGATTTCCCAAGTAGTTTTGATCAGCCGAGGGAAGGCATAATGGACTTCGAGTCTAAGTGCCGGGAGGCAAGACAGCTTCCTCCCCCCTCATACATAATCTATCTATCTAGATAAATAATATTTTGATTATTTTTAAATATGATATATGATTATATATTGAACATAAATATTATAATAACAATTTTTTTAAAAAAAATATTAAATTCAATAAAAATCTGTTACAAGTAAATACATTTAATTATAAGATTTTGTGTTGCGTTTAATATACAATATCAGTAGGTTAAATTGATTTTTATTTATAAGATGAAATAAAATGAAGGAACGATAGGAAATATTATATATTATAAAGTGGGTAAACTGCGGCTCCCAAAGCAACTATGTGCATTTTCCGAGACAATATTGGGTTTCTTTGCCATTTTTCCTCAAATTTTATATTAATAATTTTGTAGTAGTATAATATGTACCAATATTAGAATATTTAATAATAAACGGATAATTCACATTATCTCTTCAAACATCCATATGCATTGTCCACACTGCTTTTTAGGGTGACTTTACGGTTATGGACAATCGTTAAAAAAGATATGAAACTAAAAAGTTTTATTAATTAAGACTTGCTGAATGCAATGAAACCAAATTCGAGACAGGATACCGTGTAAATTGTTGAGAACATATCTTTAAAAATGCAATTCTTAACACTGTTTCTTATGACATGTCTGTGAAAATAGACATTTATAAACACAGTTTTAAAATTATATTTTCTGTAGCTCTCGAACTTTCAAAAATGTAGGAAAAGAATAATATGCGACACTTATTATCGAGTAAATTACCCACCCCTGTTATAAAGCATTGGTTACAGCTTATTATGCGTGCCAGCAAATTCTCACTGTGAACCGCATTTTAGCAGATACGCTGCCATTTAAATTAATGCTGTCCAACATTATTAGTTCTGTTTAAACAACTTCGTTGTCATCGTGTCAGCTTGAATGTGTAAAGCAAGACAGATAGTAAAATTTAATCTCCCAAGAAATCAAATCTAGTGAATGGAAAAGAAAGTATACTGTATTATGACAACCTTAATCATTACACATGAAGAGGCAACTTAAACAAAAGATTAAGCTTGCGTGGAAACATTTCATTCATCCGTTTATTCTGTCAATTGCAATTATTTTTATTTATATATTTTTCAGATATTGTAGAAGAAAATACATTTAAGCAAAACGAGTAGAAATATTTCTACCAAATTTCATGTTATTTGCATGGACATATTTTTTATTGCAAGTATTTAAATAATTTCACACAACTTCTTTTTAAAAATAAATAAACATGAGTAAAACCCTGTTTTATTAAAATTTTGTTTTATATATATATATATATATATATATATAGAGAGAGAGAGAGAGATAGAGAGAGATATCACAAAACCATTTCCTTTGTAATACCATCAAAATTTAGTTTCATATTTTAATTTTTTAAGCTTTATTGTACTCTCATAAAGTATTTAAATTTCCACTGATTTTTTTACATTCTATGGTATCTCATCTACTTTTCATATTAAGTGTAAAATTATTTGGGAACTTTATTGACTTATTTCAGCAGAAACAAGATAGGATTTTAAATTAGTTTGTTTATTTCAATCGTTAAATTAATATATAGCTTAGGACAAACCATTACTACCACTTTCCGTGGCAAGCCGTTTTTGAACAAGTGTCATTACCAGGCCACGTGTACCAATAACGATATAGAGTTTGATAAGTATGAAAAAAATATATATTTTTTTAATTTTTTGTGAACTGGAAATTTATTTATTTGTAGAGTAAATATTGAAACTATAAAATGAATTAAATACCAAACAAATAACTTTATTCATATTTATACCAACAATTTTTTCTTGATTTTATCTATCAATGACAAAAATATGTCTTGGCCTGAAAATGAGGTTCAGGCGTGTACCGAAAATGGTACGCGTGGCACGGAACGTGCTAAAGAATAGTTTCTCTGCATTACTAAGGTGAAAATCAATATATAAAACTATGTTTATAGGAATCATTTTTTCAACTGGCAGCTATGCTGCAAATAAAAATGTCCAATTTCTACAACCTAACAATAACGCTTCTTCTAGAAATTATTATGATGTTTATACAATATGAAACTATTTTAATTAAAATATATCATACAAAACAATTATTCGTTTCAGTAATACATGCATACAATATTTAATAGTTACTTATATTTTTGTAATGTTTTCGAATTATATTACGCTTTATAATGCTTTCGAAAGTTTAGAGTAATAAGAATTAAATCCTAGAAGCAGTAAAAATATAATGGTAAAAATTATATTTTCAATAAAGGCGAAAGTCTAAAATGAATTAGAATCTTCAACTATCTAACCATTCTTCTTTTCAGTATTTCCCTTCAGTAATAATACTAAAATAAGAAATTTGAGCTAGCTGAAAATGTAATTTCGAATGAAAATCCTGCTCTCTGACTGAACTGATTCTAGCTAGGTATGCTGTTGTTGTAACTTATTTAGAATTTAAAATAAAACTTAAATATACATCTTAACATCTGTTTTGTGATTTACATTTTCTTAATTTTTTTTATTATAAATTTTTTTATGATTAAGTTATAAATTATTTTTATATTTTATTTATAAATACTTGTTCCAACAAAATAAAAGTTTTAAAAAGTAAAACCCAGACACAGATATATGTTCGACTATTGAATATATATATATATATATATATATATATATATATATATATATATATATATATATATATATATATATATATATAGATATCAGTTGTGGGGAACGTTTTCATGTTGGAAGACCGCATTTATTTATAAGTAGTCAAATAAGGCTGCATTCACGAAACTTCAATTAAATGTACATTATTTTGTAAAAACCAACTACTGTGTACTTAATAATTTCAAAAAATGAAAATTATTTGTTAATTTTAAAGTTAATTAATCTTTTAATGACTTTGTTGTGTCTGCTTTTTGTTGGAAAGCATTTGAATATTTGGTTGCAACATGGAGGACCGCAGTTTCAGTTGATGCTCTAGATGGGTATCTGATCACAAATTAAAGATCATTTGTGATCTTAAGGGCGTTTTGATTTGATAAGAAGAAGTTTCACTTCAAAAAAAGGATTTTTTATGTAAAATTTGAGCCGATTTTTCAATCAAAAGGCCACACTTAAAGCTTTAAAAGGGTACATGTGTCCTTAAGGTCACAAATTTCCCCCTTCCCCGACATATACATATACAAAGTGTCTAACAAAGTTTTAATTTGATTTTTTTACAGATTTATGGATGTTAAATGAACAAAAACGTCTATATAAACATATATATATATATATATATATACACACACACACACACACACACATATATATATATATATATATATATATATATATATATATATGATCTTTTTGATTATTTATGAAAGAGATATAAGACGTTTGAGTACGATATCATAGCAGATATGATATTTAAATTAGTTTCATGTTAAATAGGCTTTGTGTTTTACTACCATCATTTGTAACCGGGTGATCTTCGATCTTCTGATCTTTTATTTCCGTTCAATTGATCGGACAAATAAATCAATGGATAATTCCTTTCAGTTCTTCAGTCGGACTGATCAGTTCAAAAAAAAACGATACATATATCATCCAGTTTATCGTACCGATCACAACTGATCAATCAGAACTGACAGCCAAACTGATAGTGTATGCGGCCTTTAAGAAATTGTTATCCTTTGCCGAAGACATCTTACCAGATTTTTTACAAAATCTAATCCTCATGTTCAATCAACATTTCTTTAATGAAACGTCACAGTTTACACATTTGTATAAACTTTGTCCATTTATGTGTCTTATTTGTATATAAATTTATGAAAAAACGTTTGAGGATTAATATATATATAGTCATATTTGTTGAATCATAGTTTGTTTTTAACTAAAATCTATTTTAATAATACTATAAAATAAGTTAAAATATAATGTTTAAATTAAAATAAACAGAACGAAACTACTTTTTTAAATTCCAAAGAGTATACTTTTTTATCATAAGTAAATAAAAGTGAATTAATGTCATGTGAAATATTTTTTAATTCATAAAATATTACATAAATAGTTACATAAAACAGCGTATCTTTTGAATTTTTACAATAATTGTCTTCAAGTTTATGTGAAATTAAAACAAATTTTAGTAGTGAAAAAAACTTGTTCTTATGGCATAAATAGGTAATTTGTATCTAATGGATTAATTTCTATGTGGAAATATGAATGTAGTATATTTTAAATGTAGACAGTATATTTCTAACGATTGATTTTATTTGTTCTTTATTTACAACTAAGACTATTTTATAAACACTCGAGTCGTTAAAATTAAAATTACTGCATCAATTAATGCCATTTAATTTATATATCCGATCGTTTATTTTAAAGCGTAACAAATTATATTACTGAAATAATGACTCGTCGTGAAGAGTAGTTTATAATATAAAACGGACTTGTAAAAAAAATCGCTGCGGCGTTGCCGAGATGTTTCGAATTATTTTAATAACATTAATAAAGACAATGTGTGTTTTTTTTCCGGTGTCGTCAGATTCCTGTTCTTGTTGTTACGCAGTTGAATGTCAAGAATTGACACACGTCATTTTTTTCGAGAAGTTGAACCCTCCCGTACACTATAATTTCATAACATTAAAATTTAAATTACTCGGACAACACTGACTTGAAGAAACGTTTCAGTATCAATGAACTGTAAACGACCTTGCATTTCTTACAGCAGGATTCAGATAGCGTGTCGTTATTGCTACGTTTTTATTTGCAATGTTTTTCTATATATACAAATATGCCGTGTCAACAAACTAGACATTGTATTTATTCTTTTCAAGTTCGTAGATAATTAAATGTCAGCCGCTTTTTCAAATTCAATTTCGTATTTCATTAGCACTCATTTATTATAATTTCATTCATATAAAAAGCGGTATTCGGTCGACGTTAATATTTATGTTATTTATGGAATTTCGTTTCATAACAGTTTAAGATAATTGAAAAATTATAAAAAAATGGTATGAATTGATTACAGAAGATGTATGCGTTCCTCGTACTGATAAAAGGGAATTTTTCGGTAAACAAACTAATTATACATTTTAATCAATTTAGACGAATGAAAATATTTATAAAATATTATACTAATTAATTAATTTCATGTAAAATGAGTAATATTTATCAGACACATTTTGACGTTTACAAATATACAAATAAGAACACTGACAGTATATGTTATTTTTATCATACATGATTTATATTGTTTTTCAAATTATATTTGTTAATAATTGAATCGGTTATTTCAAAAACTACATGTTATGTTTTTTTTTCAAAATTGTTTTTTTTTTTATCGAAATTAGATCCTTAAGGATAACCTCATATTCAACACAAAAATTACATTAGACACGTTATACCTAGCTGCCTGCCTGGTCATTCTTTTTTGTCTAATGATAGTGATTTTGGGATTATTAAAAAAACTGTATAAAAACGTGATCATATATGAGGGTGGTCCCAGAAGTACCCGGCCTGACCTAGAGATGGCGGTAGTTGTTTGAAAAATATCACTGTATTAGAAAGTACACAATCTATAAAGCATATGTTTCAAGTTTGAGGACGCCACGTTGTTCAGTATTTGTTTGGAAGCCATCAATAGTGAACGTTTTCAGTGAATTTGTGAAAATGGAGAAAATTGGTCATCGTTACGTGATACAATACTATTATTTGAAAGGCCTCAGCCCAACCAATATAAAAGTTGAACTGGATTCTACTCTGGGTGAGTCTGCTCCTTCGTTTACAACAGTGAAATATTGGGTAGCAGAGTTTAAACGAGGCCGTACGAGCTGCCAAGACGAGCATCGCAGTGGTCGACCAAATGAGGTGGCGACTCCAGAAATGGTGAAGAAAATCCACAAAACGGTACTGGATGATCGTCGACTGAAAGTGCGCGAGCTAGCAGACATAGTAGGCATTTCAAAAAGTGCGGTACATCGCATATTATCTGAAAATTTGGACATGAGAAAGCTGTGTGCAAGATGAGTGCCGCGTTTGCTCACACTCGAGCAAAAACAGTGTCGTGAAGATGTTTCAATTGAGTGTTTAGCGAAGTTTCACAGCAACAAAGCAGAATTTTTGCGCCGTTTCATAACCATGGATGAAACATGGGTCCATCACTTCACACCCGAGACAAAAGAACAATCAAAACAATGGACTGAAAAGGGAGAACCGGCTCCAAAGAAGGCGAATACCGTTTCATCTGCAGGCAAGGTCATGGCGTCGGTTTTTTGGGATGCGCGTGGGATAATTTTCATTGACTATCTTGAAAAAGGAAAAACTATCAACGGCGAGTATTATGCGAACTTATTGCAACGTTTGAGCGAAGAAATCAAGCAAAAACGGCCGCATTTGGCTAAGAAGAAAGTGTTGTTTCATCAAGACAATGCACCAGCTCACAAATCCGTTATTGCAATGGCCAAAATTAATGAATTAAAGTTTGAATTGCTACCTCATGCACCCTATTCGCCAGATTTAGCCCCCTCGGATTATTTTCTGTTCCCAAACCTGAAAAAATGGCTCAGTGGTCAAAGATTTCCCAACGATGAAGAAGTGATGTCGACAGTTAATGGGTATTTTGAGGAGCAAGACAGTTTTTATTATAAAAAGGGTATCGAACTTATTGAACATCGGTGGGAAAAGTGTATAGAGGTGAAAGGAGATTATGTTGAAAAATAAATATATTTTTTCCAAAATTTTTGTGTTTTCTTTGTTGGGTCGGGTACTTCTGGGACCACTCTCGTATATGTGCCAAAGAAAACATTCATATGGTTAGTCAATCCAGTATAAAATTTTCATTAAATGAAGTACAAACTGAAAAGATTTTTTTAAACAAATGGTGGCGTTCGTTTTATAGAAAAAAAAACTTTTTATCAACTAAATCTTATGGAAGAAGAGTTCTGCAAGGCCAGAAAAAAACATTTGCTCCTTCAACATTCACGAGCTTTCGATACGATTTTAATAAAGCTAGGATGGTAGAGACTGTGGAATTCATAGATGGTTTATCAAAAAACACATTCCAGTTACTGAAACATACTACAGCTGTGATGTCACTTCCGACTGTAAAGGCATATGGATCAAAAATTTCGATAAAGTATAAAAAATAGACAGTATAAAACACATCGAAACAGACATTTTATAACAAAATATTCCGCTGGCCAACCGAAAAAATGAAAGAAACTCTGACAGAATCCGATGGCGGATATGATTATACACCTTAATATTAGATTATAAGCGAGATACATATCTATGTGCTATTATATAATTTTTTTTCATAAATTATCATAATAAAAAGATCACTTTTAAATAATTTATTATGCATTTAATACTGTTTCCTGCAGAAACAAAATAATTCAAAACAATTTACGTTGATTTTGTTTATACATTAAGATGTCATAGGACAGCACTATTAAGCAAATAAAAAATTAAAGGTCTAAAAAAACATATGAACGGAGAAAATCCTAAAAAATGTTATTATTTTTGTGGTACGCAGTTTTTGTTGAATCACGTAAAATTTAAATTCTGTGATTTATGTCGTTTTTGAAACGATCGATTCAATTATAAATTACTCAATTAATTTATTCATTATGGACTTGTCTTTCTACATATTCTTTATTTACAGTTATGCCGTTTGAATCGATGAGGTCAAACCTGAGTTTATTTTTTCTACGAATATTTTCGATTTTTATACTAATACTGATTATACTAATTGTCGATTCTCTGCGTTTCACAATGCCCATGTCATCATCCTCAAAGAACTAATTCATATGTTTTGATCTATAGTTGATGACATCATCATTGAAATTTGCATAAATGACAATGAAAGTGACCAATAATGAATTATTGAACATTTTGAATAGACAAAATATGTAATTTGTAGAAGAATCAATTTCATTTCAGATTAATTAAAAATTCAATTTCAAATTAAATACTAGGGTCAAAAAAACATAAAGTAATAATTCGTGACAGGATTTCATTCAAATATGCTGTATTTATCGTAGCAAGAAATAAATATTTAACTATTAAAAAACAGAATTTAATTTTAAAAGTTCTTTCCAGATTAAGATAGTTGATTTTAAATATAAATTCGCTTTAAGAGATCTCATTTCTTGTCATATAAATATAATATTCAACAGCATAAATTTCTGTGAGCAAAACATTCTATTCTAAAAATAAGAGAAAACACTCACAATTAACGATTAGTCATTTATCATAAATAATAATGAAATTGTATTTTTTTAAAAAAATGTTAAATCGAATAGAAATATGTATTTTTGACATTATTTCAAATGTTGTATTTGTCATTTGAAGAAAAATAATACATATATATATATATATATATATATATATATATATATATATATATATATATATGAGAGAGAAGTGCTCAATTTTTACACAAAATCTCTATAATTGTTGAATGTCTTACTGTGTTGTAATGAAATAAAAAAGGAAAGAAAGTTTTAATTAAGATAGTTTTAATTTAACCATAAAAAATGCTTTTCTTTGAGAATACTGTTTTGTACTAAAAATAAATGAAAGTTGAATGGTGCCAGAGCCGATTTGTAAGAAGGGTGTGAACGGATACCAAATTGTGTCAAATACCCTTACAGTACAAACCTGAAAGGATCTGAATTACAATTATTCTGAGTACTAAAATATGATTTCTACAAAGTTTTTTGACTCTCATGACAAAGTCAAGGCTATAGTTAAGAATTAGCTGGAGAAATTAAACACTACCAGTAAATTTCTTTGCCGACTGAAGTAACTAGTTATTAGGTTGGTAGGAAAATAATTACGGTTATTATTTTCTGAATTCTAACCATAATTTTTCTAATGAAAGTGTCATTTCACCGTATTCATGTTAGTATCATTTTAAAGTGCATTTTTCGGTCTGTATTTTTGTAATATCGATTTTGGATTTATTATATATTTTGTTTCAAATTGGGGTACTGAATCAAAGACGGAAAAGAAGCAAATAAGAGCAATTTTTTGTATGAGTTCAAAATGGATGATAAAGCAACAGAAACTGCTCGTAAAATAAACTATGCTCTTGGTGGGGGTTCTGTTAAGGAACGGCCGATGCAATAGTGGTTCCAAAAATTTCGTACTGGGGATGAGAGCCTTGAAGATGAAGAAGGTCGCAAGCGTTCTTCTTCAGTTCATAACGAGTAACTGCAGGCATTAGTTGAATCAGAACCACACACAATTCGAAAGCTTACACAAAAGTTAGGCGTTAGTCATTCAACAGTTCTGAATCACTTAAAACTATTTAAATTAATATATATATATATATATATATATATATATATATATATATGAATTTGAAGGCCATAAACCGCAATTATTTTTCTACCAACCTAATACACTTAGAACAAATGATTAAATATTATTATAATTTAACTGACGATGGTGAAAATGTATTGATAACGATCTTATTTTGAAAAAAATACACCATTGACACAGTTATATTATAAGCTTCTTTTCCTTTTTATCATCCTAGTATCTCAAATCTTATAAGAGTTATGATTATTGATATTATTATGCTCGTGCAAAACTTTTTCGCTGCTTCTTGTATATAAAAACTGATTTTACAAACATGAAATTCTAAATAAAAAAAATTTGAAATTAAAATCCATGTATACAAACATAATGTTTAGCTGCTACTTGTATATTTATAAATATTTTTTTATTCATAATATTTTGTACTCATTTTATTTCTTTTGTCCGATATGACCTGTAAATTTCCAGTTTAATTAAACTGTTTTTAATAAAGTAAAATTCATTGTAAGAGTTTCTCAAATCAAATGCTTTAAAGATATAATAATCCTATAATAAAACAGGTATTGCTTGTAGTTAATCCATTTTTTTAATATTGAGTGAAATATACAATATATTCGTTGAATATTAATTTCTATTTCCAAAAATACATTAAATTTCTTGTGAGAATAATTATTGAAACTGTATTTATCATACTGAATATTTCTGCAGTATGAAACCGAATCCAAAAAAACGGATATAAAAATTGATTTGCATACTAATTCAGTTATGTCTAACTGTAAGCAAACAATAATCATTAAACCGCGCGTTGTTATTTATAAAACGACGATATTTGAAAGTGTGATACATATTCATGAGGTTTTAATTTATATTTATATCATATATACTTGAGAATCAAAACATGTGTCGTTATTTCATCGAACTGAAAACAAAAAGCAGATGTGATCGAACTTGAATGTATTCAATTTTTTCGCATGTTGGTTTCAATTGGATATTACAAATTCAATACAACGCTTCAGTTGGATGACGTTCGACTTTCAGTACATCTTTTAGGTCATAACACTTATCTAATATCTAGAATTATACATCTTCTATGTTGGTGTTTGCCATTGATTTTTTTATCACTTGATAATATTTTTTATTGGTTTTTATACGGTATGAAAATAAATTGATCGGATTCACTCATTTATTTGTCATTGTGAATATCGTATACTCTAGTATAAAAATTATAAAAGGATCAATTAATATATTGGGTGTTGGAATTAATTCGTAGCGTTTTACAAGAGATGGCGTAGGTAGTACATTCTTCCATTGTTCCCTTTAACCAAATATTCCTCGCAAAACAGCTGTTCTTAGGCCTCAGTTTCAGTATATGTCATTTGGTTGAAGCGTAAATAACAACACTTTGTACTTTATCGAATATGTCGAATTTCATGCCGGTTAAATTGTTTTTGCGAGGAGTTTTACTTCATTACTTTAACATGAAAAAAAGTTCTGCCGAAAGTCATCGTATTTCAGTGGAAGTTTATGGTAACCATGCTCTAGCTGAGCAAACGTGTCGGAAGTGGTTCGCACGTTTTAAAAGTGATGATTTCGACTTGGAAGACAAGGAACGACCTAGACAGCCGAAAAAGTTCGACGATGACGAATTGGAGGCATTGCTTAATGAAGACCCATATCAAACACTTCAAGAATTGTCTGAATCGTTGGGAGTTGACTTGTCAACGGTAGGAAAACTCCTTAAAGCCATGGGAATGATCCAAAAGCAAGGAAATCGGGTCCCATACGAATTGAAACCGAGGGACGATGAAAGGCGTTTTTCCTGTGAACCGCTGATTCAACGGGAGAAAAGGAAGAGATTTTTGCATCGAATTGTCACGGGCGATGAAAAGTTGATCGATTACAATAATCCTAAGCGCAGAAAGTTATGGGTTAAGCCCGGCCAACAATCAACACCAGCGGCGAAGCCAAATATCCATGGATCCAAGCTCATGCTCTGTATTTGGTGGGATCATAAGGGTGTGATCTACAATGAGCTGCTCAGACCTAATGAAACCATCATTGGGGATCGCTACCAACTACAATTGATGCGCTTGAGTCGTGCATTGAAGGAAAAACAGCCGGAATACTTTGAAAGACACGACAAAGTGATTTTGCAGTACGACAATGCTCGTCCGCATGTAGCAAAACCGGTCAAAACATACTTGGAAACCCTCAAATGGGAAGTCATACCCCACCCGCCGTATTCTCAAGATATTTCTCCTTCTGATTACCATTTGTTTCGATCGATGAGTCATGGCCTGTCTGGTCAGAAGCTCACTTCTTATGAAGATTGCAAAAAATGGGTCGATTCGTGGATTGCACCTAAAGACGAGGCGTTTTTCCGACATGGTATTCGTCTCCTGCCCGAAAGATGGGAAAAAGTAGTGGCTAATGATGGACAATACTTTGAATGATATGTTTTTTCAATTTCATTTAAAATAAACGACCTTATTTCATGAAGAAAATGCCACGAATTAATTCCCTGCCCGAAAGATGGGAAAAAGTAGTGGCTAATGATGGACAATACTTTGAATGATATGTTTTTTCAATTTCATTTAAAATAAACGATCATTTTTCATGAAGAAAACGCTACGAATTAATTTCAACAGCCAATAAATTATTTTATTAGGTTGGTTGGAAAATAATTGTAATTTTTATTTATGAATTCTATTCTATTTTTTCAATGAAATTTCATCGTGTTCATGTTGATATAAATTTAAAGTGAATTTTTCGGTTTGTCTTTTGGTAGCATGGACTTTAGTTTTATTATTAACATTTCTTAAAATTGGGCTATTGAATTAACCCTTTGCACTCGAGGGTGACTTTCAGTCGCCTCTTCGTTTGATGCAGCAACTCGAGTGGCGAGTGATAGGCGACAATGTTCGTTTATGTTTGATTTGTTTATCAAATTACATCATGACTGCAGGTCGGATAGCGTTTACGGCACTAGTTGAAAATTAATGGTCGTGGTTATAAGATTGTTACTTCAGAAGCATTTGAGCCTTATAAAAATGGAATGAAATCATTTCAAGTGAATTCAATATGAAGAACATGACGTGATGTGACCAATGAAGAATTTTTAGCATTTATTGCAATCATAAATACAGGGACGATGCCGTTAGCCAATATTCAAAAGTATTGGTCAAAAAATTATATTAGCCATATTTGTTTTTATTCAAACACGTTCATGAGAGATAGATTCACCTAATTTTTTTGGATGCTACATTTGTGAACAATTTCGATACAAAGCACAAACCCGAGAAAACGTTTGCAGCTAGTAACTTGCTTCCTTGATTACATAAATCCTATATTCTGTATAAACTAGTAAAAAAACAGAGAAACGAAAGGCAGCTTAGTCATCTCCAATGCATGAAATCCAGTGAAATCCACCAGTGAATCCAGTGAGATCCACAATCAGTTTAGTCATCTCCAATACATAAAAAATCTGGTTGACCAATTGAGAGGAGATTTCCGACAAACTCATGATCGAGCTTCTACTTCGACCTCCAGTTTCGATGAAATCCGTTTTAATGGACAGGTTCATGTTATTCTAACAGGAACGAAGAACGATTGCAAGGTTTGGTCTCAACAAAACAAGCCTGGTGGAGGACATGAAATAACATATTACTGTGATACTTGCTTCGACAAACAGAAGATGCATCTTGACGATTGTTTCATAAAATACCACACAAAGAAAAAATACACAGCTTAATATTTAACAAATTTTGTTTTTTAAGATGTAAAGTTATATACAATAATAAAAGATAATAGTTTTATACGTTAATTTCTGTGTGAAATCATTTTATGTTAGCTGTAAGAAATTCGTCAAATCTTCGAAAAATCGTTCCGAGTTGCTGGTTCGCCCTAGCGAAAATGTCATCGGGCGCAAAGAGTTAAAGATGGAAAAGAAGCAAATAAGAACATATTTTTTGTATGAGTTTAAAACGGGTAGTGAAATAGTAGAAACTGCTTGTAAACTACAGTGCAATGATGGTTCCAAAATTGTTATGCTGAGGACAAAATTCTTGAAGATGAGGAAGGTCGCAGGCATTCTTCTTCAGTTCATAACGACCAACTAAAGAGACTACTTGAATCAGAACCACGTTCTACAATTCGCGAGTTTGCACCAAAGTTATGCTTTAGTCATCAGACAGTTCTGGACCACTTAAAACAGCTAACTGAGAAAAATGTATATGAATTTGAAGGGCATAAACCACAACTATTTTTCTATCAATCTAATATATAAAGAGGTTGTCTAGAAAAGTAATAAAGAGGAATAATTATGCAAAAATAATTGAATACATTTACTGCTAACTTATACGAATTAAAATTGTACAAAAATTAACATTTTACTGTTTTCTGATAAAAACTTAATGCTTCCATACATAATACCTACAAAACATTATCATATTTTTTTAAAAAATATCGAACAGGTTTTATAATTTAATAAATAAAAATTAAGTTGATGAATAATTGTATTATGGTTTATTAATGAATCGAAACTTGAACAAATATAAACTTTAGTTATATTTAGTATTCTAAACATGTATATATATATATATATATATGGACGTATGTATGTAAGTTGTGTGTATGTGTTGGCGTGGAGACTTACAACAAGCTTTACGATCTGTTCATTTATAAAGAAAAAGTATTCCTGGATTTATGTATGTATTCAGGCTATTCACCTTAATCGCAGGTGTGTTTAATTATCGGCTTGTCAAGTCGCACTTCACTTTATCGAAATGCTATAATACTTTATCAACTTTATCTTGTAGAAATATTTTTTCAAATGGTAATATAAATAGGGTTTGTCGGCTTCTAAGAATGCATAGTAAGTAAATAGTATCTAGTTGGGAAAAACTGATATACTACTTTCACTGTGTATATATATACTCGTATATATATATATATATATATACATGTATATATTAATAGTATAAGTATGAATTATTTCTCTATTTTCTTTTAAATGTAACAACCATTTTATAAGCAATTTAAAAACGTTTTTTTTAAATTATTTATTACATTTTTAATACAAAAAATACATAATAAATTGATTTTTTCAAAAAAATAGATAACTATATTATGATATGTATTGATTTGAATATATATGATTACTTTTTACTCTTGTTATATTTATACGTATTGTCAAATAAAGATTAGGTATTTTAACAGTCCAATTCATAAGTGTTTTTTATCTCTCACTGAGTGAAATATTGTTTTAATGGAATATTTTTAAGCGTTTGGCACTCATACTTTAGCGTTTCGAATTAAGGGGTGATTCGAACGCAAGTGCGCAAACGGAGTACGTTTTTAAATTATAATTTGTGTCCGGGAGCTAATGATCTCAGCTGTCAAAGTGCCCTAAATCCCCAATAAACAACCAACCAACCATTACTTTTTACTTTCAAACATTTACAACTTATTCTCAAGTGATAAAAACTAAAAATTAAACCGAAAAGACAAAAATTAAAAATAGTTAATTTATAATCATTTCTTTTATTTCTATAAATTGCTATTATTACCTATTATTATTATACAGTAAAACTGTGTTTATACCTATTATTTTGTACAATAAAATTATATTTATGAGTATATAGTACGACCCTGCTCAATCAGATGTCAATAATAAAATTTGGTCATGTAAATGACTCATTTTCAAAACTTATGTGGTGTGCATTTTGAGTTTTCTGGGGGTGGTAGGGGTTCCGCAAAAAATTATAATTTTGAAGGTTTTGTGAGTCGATAAATTTTGAGGACCACTGAATGAAAGAGATTACAGATATAAAAAAAAACATTATAATTTTAATGTAATCAATATGAAAATTATATTTACATAGATACATATATATATATATATATATACGAGTATAGAGAAATTAAACGTAGAGAAATGAAACGAAGTAGCAACCTTAACAATATTTTTATTCTCCTGCAATGATAAACCGAGAATAATATACTAGAAATGGCGGTATATAATAAAAAAAAAACACTTGTTATTTTAATATTTTTGTTTCGCTTCACAGACAACAAAAATATTGATAAACAATCATTGATCGTTTTGATTTTTGCTTATGCACGTTTCAATGGCGATGCTATCATCCTCAAAACACTGAAGTACAAAAAAATCATCTTTTATTATCTTTTGTACTTTATTGTTCAAAATACTCTTCAATAAATCACCAACTAAATGCACATAATCTATAATCAAAATGATCAATAATTAATAATTGAACATTTTCGATCAGAAAAAAATTTAAGTACTTGGAATTTTTGAATGTCAAACTGGATATTCTTCTAATATTATGTCTTTTATCTTTCAAAGTTTTCTCAAGTTTTCTCAAGGATATTCTCTTATCTCTTACCATTAAAAAAATACCAATTCTTTATAAAATTTACAATATTCAGTAGGGTATTAGTACTATTTTGCAAACGGAATAAAAAAATATAAAAATTATCAGATTTAAATAATTGTTTTACTTCGTGTTAAATAATATTTAATGCACACAATAATAATTCCATTATAAACATCCACACAATAATATATTATAAATAGATTCAAAACGAAATCTCAGATAAGTCTAAAATCGAAACGAATCAAAAAAAAAAACAATAAAATAAATTAAAATACAAATAAATTGAATTTAAGTTAATTAAAATGTTTGCAGAGATCCATTATAAAAAGGAAACATTAGTCTGACAACTGATAAGTTTAATTAACTGAAGTTATTACTTTGTCTACGGTAATTTACAGGCAACATAAATTTAAATTCAATTCAGTGTGAAACTAATTAATAGTCAATATATATTAAGTAGGTCAATTTCAGATCTATTCGAAATAATTTATTCACTATTAGTTAGTAATTTTACTATTTCTCTTTTTGTCAACAGCTATTATAACGTGTTCCGAACCCATTTGTAAGAATAATTCGATACCCAAATACAGACTGGTGTCAATAATGACAAATGATGGTATAAAAGTAATGATTAATGTCGAACTAGCTATATTTTTTTATTTGGAATATTTTTTTAATTATATACATATAAAGGACATTTGAAATTATTTTTAGTACTCAATATATATATATATATATATATATATATATATATATATGTATGTATAGAATGTGATGTTATTTATGTATCTATAATGATGTTAGTTTTTTATAACTGAATATAAAGATATATTCTGATCATCTATCATTGTGTTATTTACTGTTAATCAGAACCAGACAGTGAATTTTTTCTCGGCGTACGAAAAAGGCTGATCGTTAAGAGAATAAATTCTTGTGCGGAAGTAGACCATAGAATTCCATTCATTATATCGAATTGATTCTTCTATATAAATAATTATTTAAAAATATGTTTTATTCATTGATCTTATTCAGTTTATTGAAAATATTATTATTTTAATTAGAAATACGATTATATATATATATATATATATATGTATATATATATATATATATATATATATATATATATATATATATATAATAGTTCTAACAAGACATGTTTTGCCTGAATTATTTTACCATATTGAAATCTTTAAGCCTTAAATTTTGAAATCAAAAAATATTTTCATTTGAAATTTGATTTCATTAATTATCAAAATATTAAAATTGAACAAAATTAATGTTTCATTTGAATTTAGCATTATTTACTTTTTTATGTATACATTTCCTTTTTTCTATATTGCTTTCTAGTTAATAATTACAAAATAATAATAAAATAATCTTAAGTGGACATTTCTTTACTGTCAATGAAATCTAAACAACTATTCAGAAAATATTTATCATAATAACAGTTTGTAGAGTATAACCGTTTATTTAAAAATATTTTATTTATTTATTAGAATATTAATTAAATAAAGTTTTCGATTATCTGAGTCTATAAACAAAACATCTATTTTAATTTTCAAAGAATTCTTTTTTCACCCAACAGAAATTTTCTCTAATCAAAAATATTCAGTAAAATATTATTAATTATTTTGAATTGTTGCTTATGCAAATTTTAATGACAAAGCCATCATCTTGAAAACGTCGAGATACAGAAAAATCTATACCTGTTTTGAGCGGTTTGTTCGATGAAAAAGAATTCATTTGTGAATGTGAATTTTTTAGCCAGTGTCAGAAATGTTTTGTATCCATTTTGGGTTAATTCAAATACTTCTTTGCTTTAATTTCATTGAGCATAGTATTTTTTATGTAACGAAATATAAAATTTAACTGTCAGAAAAATATCTTCGTTCTTTTAACTAACTGTTTTTATGAAATACAATGCAAGTGTTAATTGTATTAATTATAGAAGATTTATGTGGAAATGTCAGACACTCCTCAACACTAATCTTATTATTAAACGTGTTAGTATTTAATTAGAAATTGTCTGAAAAGTTATAATTAATCAATTATTCTTTATATATATATATATATATATATATATATATATATATATATATATATATATATATATATATATTAAGCCTGACAAAACATATAGATTTTAAGCAATTAAGAAAATAGTAAATATATAAACGTTATATTAATAACGATATTCCGTGTCAGTCAGTGAACTTGAGGCATTATATGTCTTGTGTCAAGATAATTAGATTTATAATCTACACGTGTCACGTCACTTGTACTTTTTGTTGAAGTATTTTTCCTAAAGGTTTTTTTTAACTTCTTGTTCTCAGATTACTCATGTGCATTTCATTTATCTTGTAAATGTCCTGATGGAAAAAAGAATATCATTGTGATTTAGTACTCTTACTAACATCGGCAATTAAACAAGATAAATACATATCATGATATTAATTATATTAGGTTGGTAGGAAAATAATTGCGGTTTTTGTTTTCTGAATTCTAACTTGCATTTTTTTCTATGAGAGTGTCATTTCACCGTATTCATGTTAATATAAGTGTCATTTAAAATATTCAAATATTAAATAACTTAAATAAAGAAAAAACTTGAATTTATATAAAGATAGAAATTAATACACATTATTATGAAAAAGATTATTTTTCATAAAGAAATTTGAATTGAAAGAAATTGGAATTTAATTGTCCAAGATTCACTTTTATATAAAAGTATTGGGAATGGTACATGTTTATTGTATTTTCATTTTTAATTCTTTTTTTTAATTTCCAAAGTGAATATTTATATAAGTGATACTTTCGGAAAAAAAAATCAATTTTTAGAAAATTCTAGACCACCGGGTCCCCTTAAACATAGTAATTTTCTATATTAGAATAAGCCAAATGGCAATACGAGAAATTTTTTATATGAGTTCAACAGGGTGATAAAGCAGCAGAAACTGCTCCTAAACTAAACGATGCTTTTGGTGTGAGTACTGTTAAGGAACGTTCAATGCAATGGTGGTTCCAAAAATTGCGTGCTGAGGATAAGAGCTTTGAAGATGAAGAAAGTCTCAGGTGTCCTTCTTCAGTTTATAAAGACCAACTGAAGTCGTTAGTTGATTCAGAACCAGGCAAAAAAATTCGAGAACTTGTAAAAAAGTTAGGCGTTAGACATCTAACAGTTCTGGATCACTTAAAACAACCAGGAAAATCAAAAAAGTGAAAAATGTATACGAAGTTATAAACCGTTATTATTTTTCTACCATTCATATATTTTAAATTGTTCTATTAAATGCTTCTATCATTTCACTTCAATTACCCAATCTAAAATATCTATTTAAGATGAATCCTGCAACTTCGCATTGTATATTTAAATTGGATATATATATATATATATATATATATATATATATATATATATATATATATATATATTGTTGAGTATTGGGTACATTTGCACTTAGCATACTTATATACAAAATTATTATATACAAGATAGATACCTTATCTATGCTGATGGTGTAGTTTTATATTGAATAGCAACGCAGTTGTCGACTGTTTATTGTAGTGTACGCATGTGGTAGCGCAAGAATATAAAATGAATATATTATTAGTATATAAATAAATATTGTTGTAATATATGAAATGTTAATTATTATTCATCTCGTAAATCCCAAAAGGCAATTCTAACATATATATATATATATATATATATATATATATATATATATATATATATATATATGTATATGTATATATATATTATATATATATATATATATATATATATATATTTAATCCTGCACGGTTTTTATAAGCTACTACTCTATTATTTAATGTTAAATAAATATTAATAAAACCTTAAACTTATCCTTGAATCAGTTTTTTTTACTATGGCTACACAATAGTAACGAATAATTGTATTAAGGAACATAACAAATAAATATTTTTATGAATATATTTTTTGAATATGCATAATTGATATGTATATTAGAAACACGGACAAAAATTGATATTGTCATTTCTGAGAAAGAATATGAAAAGATTATGTGTAAAATATCGATTCGAATAGATGTTAAACATATTATAAATTTACACTTTTTTATCTAGTCTTGTGTATTTTTCATAAACAAAAATTAAGAAGTTAGATTTTTATGTCATAAAATTATAAAACAAAATTATCCATGAATCTTGATTTAATCGGCCGTTTTATTTTATTGTCTGCCATAACCAATGATAAACGAAAATTTTCCTTTAATTGTTCCAATGTTCTTTTTAAATTTAAATTATTTTTCGTCCGAATATAAATAATTGTTTAATAAAAATAGAACATTACAATTGTTGACAATAATTATATAAAAGTACAGAAAATAATCAAAATTATGAAGATTTGAAGATAGAGGATATTTTATTTCTTCAATAAGGAGAATGTATCTAAATATCATGTTTTCTTTGCGAATGGAATAATCGAGGTAAGAATCAATAAAAAATGAAACATATCGACTCGATAAAAAATAACATCTAGAGTAAAAAATATAAAAATAAAAGGCAAACAGAGTCAAAAAATATCCTTTTACCGGCGTTTTATTTCGAAATTGGTATCGTTAATAAATTCATTGAAGATATGGATATAAATAGAAGTTATATTGAATATTTTGTGTTAATTTTCTCAAATTTATCTGAAGCAACAAATTAAGAAAGGTGTTTGATAAATACCCTTTCACCAAAAATGGTGAAATGGTTTTTTATATTCTTCCAATTAGAATTTAATTACTTAATGCTTTCCATTTGATGAAGATATTATTATTTCAAAAGTAATAAACTTGGATCAGTTTTCGAAGTTAATAGAATATTTTTAAGCAATAGAAAAAATCGTAAGTATATTAAATTTATGAAGTAAAATGATAAATACATTTCCGTGGAATTCTCCCCCGTCTTTATATTGTTTTAGGAGAGTAAAATTTAGAAGGATTTTTGATCTTTTCATTACAAACTGCAATCATTGATCATATATAATCAGATATATAATAAGATTTTGTCAATTCTTCAAAATTTCCATTCATTTATTAAAGAAACAGAACTATTTTTTCATCAATTTATTACACATGTTTGTGAACATATTTTCTCAGATTGCATTATTCAAAAACTTCTGAAAGTCTAATTGTTATAAAATTGAAACATTATCTTTTTTATTCGATGGTTACATTGATAGATTTTTCAGATATACTGACGTTCAGATATTTCAGCTTAGATACATGAGACAGATGTTTAAAATATTAGAAATTCATATATGAGAGCTTGTTCCATTATTTAAAATTACTTACTGCCGTACTACTTTACAATGTAATTTTATAATGGTTTACTTTTACTTAAGTAGCTTAATTCAAAAATAACTATTATTACAATAAAGTAGGTTATTCGAAATATAGGTTCGAACATATAAATATATATATATATATATATATATATATATATTAGATCAACTTTCTAACAATTAGATATATTAAGAGATTGTCAATTTCGACAACAATAAAAATACATCAGGTATGAATTAGTTTTATTGAGATACAGAGAATAGATTTATTTTTCGATCACCCATTGAATTAACCGCCAATTGAATCACGCAACATTCAAAGTAACCACAAAGAATATCTAAAAACTAGTTGTAAAAATGCTTTATATTCATTTTTACCACATATGAAAGGTCATTATACTATGACCACAAAAATACATTTTTTTTTATTTCGAATAAATAATGTAAAAATATTTGTCATATTATACAATAAATCTATATATTGTGGAAAAGTATCTATCGTGAATTAAACACTATTTTTAGTAATACTTTTAAAATATCTCTTTCTGGTAATAAAACATGTTTTTCCTGATTACAAACCTTGAATTTTGTTATAAATAATGTAGTGTTTTATATAAACTTGAAATCAGTATAATTTTACTAATACTTTTAATTTCACCTTTGCTTGAAAACTAATAACATTAAGAATATTTTTTAAATTAAAGGTTTGACATTCCTAAGAAAAACACTAATGCTTTCTTGCTTTTTTAAATTCAATAAATGTTAATAAACATTTAAAACAATAAGACATAATTACATATATTAATTTTTAATAAAGGAGTGTTCAAATATTATTACAAAAATATTTTTCAGAATTTAAAACACATATTTAGTTTTTATATAAATCTGACTGCCAAAAAAAATCGATTTTTTTAAAATGAACTAATTATTTTAATTTGAGAATGTTTATTTTATATCATTCAATATATTTCTAAAAAAACTATATTTATTTATATAACTTATTTAAAATCAGATAAAAGTTATCTAGAATAATAGTAATTTTTAAATTTTGATTAGAATCATTTTAAAATACATTTGTAGAAACATATGGAACAACAATATAAACTAATTTTATAATTTATATATATATATATGTATATACACATAAATAACAACTTACCACATGAAAAAGAAAATATATTTGAAGAGCTTACCTGAAATCAAAAAAAAATGTATTAAAATATAATTTTAATTTACATAAAGAACTAAAATGATAAAAATTATTATAAGCACGCTATTATAAATGGGTTGTATGTTCTGTACCTCTTACTCAACGCAAATTAATAAGCCCCAACCCTTAATCCTTAATAAGCCCCAACCTTATATAAACTGTATAAGGAATATGCAAATTCTCCTTATACAAATCATATATGGTTTGTATAAGGTGAAGGTGATGGTAATTATCATCCATATATGATAGTTAAGCCTATAAAATGTGACCTTCTTTACCGCATAAGGATCATTAAAATCACATTTATACCTTATAAGATTAATATAAGGTATATATAAGGTGCAACAAGATTTAATGCTAAATACGGGACAAGCTATAAAACGATGCGAAGAAAATAAGTACCTAGTAATGAACATAACAAGAGACGGAACTATAGATAAAGCCATCAAAGAAAGATGTACACAAGGCAGAAAAGCTATTTCCTCATTGAACAGTGTACTATGGGACCAGAGCATCTCAAAAGACAATAAAAAGAGAATCTAGAACACTATAGTAAAGAGCATAGTGACATACAGCAGTGAGATATGGCCGCTAAAGAAAAGATCAGAGAACATGCTACTGACAACGGAAATGGATTTCTGGAGAAGATCGGCAGGAAGGTCAAGAAAAGAACGGATTAGGAATGAGAAAATTAGAGAAATCATGAACGTTGAGTCCACCATAGTGGGAGACATTCGAACTAATCAATTCAGATGGTACGGCATGTTCGACGGATGCAAAAAGAGAGACTTCTAAAACAAGTGCGCTTATGGAACCCCCAAGGTAGAAAAAGACAGGGAAGACCAAGAAGAAGTTGGTGAGAAGGAATTCGAGAAGAAATGAGAGAAAGGGATCTAAAAGAAGATCAATGTAATGACAGACGGCAATGGAGAATGGATATCGGAAGACGTCGTAGAACGTTATAAACCGTATATATATATATAAGGTGCCCATATAAAGATTCAGATCCTTATACAGATTGTATAAGGAATATCAAAAATCTTATGGAGAAGATATAAGATTAAAGATTACTAGGATTAATTTAAAAAGAATATTAAAACTTGACAGTTACACTATAATTTTTAATGTAAATGTATAAAATGTATCAAACACAATAACAAAATACAATATCAAAATGTGCAATAATTTTTTGATTCTAATCCTTCAGTGAATACAATATTTTGAATAAATTTCTTATCAGTTTTCCACTGAAATTTTATATCATGTGACTGATATCAACCAATCAGAACAGAGGCCACGTGACCGATATCATCTAATCAGAGAACGAATAAAGGGCACGGGAACGGAATCACTGTTTCATTTTTGTAATGAAGGACGATTTGGTGCTTTTATAAATACAAATCATATAAATACAATTAATATAATTTATGAGATGTGTTCTCTTAGTTTGTTATAGCAAATTTCGTACAGAATAAACATTTAAGAGATTACAATAACTTATATAATTTTCATAAATGAATTATTTTTCCACTGTATAAACTAGAAAAAAATGTTTTTATTTAAAAGTATACAATACATGATTTTTTATTGTTGTTTATATGTATTTTACACATATTTTAATAAAGATCCCATTATGTTTAGAGCGATAAATTACAGAAAAATCACAAAAATCAGATTTTTATGGACTTGGAGATTTTTTAAAAAATAGCATCATCAAC
Source organism: Acanthacorydalis orientalis (assembly GCA_034766995.1). NCBI lineage: Eukaryota > Metazoa > Arthropoda > Insecta > Megaloptera > Corydalidae > Acanthacorydalis > Acanthacorydalis orientalis. Next base: position 15,950,870 of record CM068316.1, on the reverse strand, counting down.
GAAATGTGCATAAGTAGCCATTAAAAATGATTATTAATAATTCATTGAACATTTCTGAATAGAAAAAAATGTTCAATTAGGTTCTGGGTTGAAAAAAGAATTTAATTGTGAAAATGAATTTAGCCACATTGTCAGAACTATATTTTAATCCTTTTTTAATTTCTTATAATAACCATTTTTTAACATGTATGTCGTGCAAATACAAAATTACATATTTAACGAAAACTGTTAAGTAAAATATATGTTTTTTTTTTAATTTCATTAACTGAGTTGCTGTCGGTTCATCAAACTGAAGAAGATATTCTAGGACCCAGTCAAAAAATTCAACTAAACGTTGTAAACAATTACCTTTTCAAAATATCTTGTATTATACAATAAATTGTAAACCTTGCATTGATAACTAACTCTTCTCAAGAAAATTGATTGACATACTACTGCTACAAAAATCTAAGCGATACTGAGAAGTTAAACCTAGGCCTAGAACCGTATGAAACCTTATTTTGTAGAAACAGTTGTATATGTATGGTTATAAATTTTTAAACATATGTTTTTAATAAAAGATATTGTTTTTTTAGCGAATTTTGAATGATAGGATCACTTCAGACCGTAGCAAATAAAAAGCCTACAATAAAATTCAGCTACTTTTTTTTAGTATTTTGTTGTGTAGACGATTTACAATATTGTTATCATAAATTCATAATTGTAACTCATAATTGTAAATTCAATATTGTAAATTCATAGCGAAAATTTAATTTTTATATTTTTATATAATAATGGCCTCCGATATCCGATTTATCGCTCCATAGAGTCTGTTCCCGGAGGCAACACATATGATATGTAGGCATGTAAAATATGCATTCAATTTGTTTATCGATCCCTAATCGACTTTTTCGGGTTCATCGATCCCCTATCAACTTTCATCAACCCCTAAGGAGTCTATGAGATCTATCTAAGGAGTCTATCTGATATGGCGCATCATTAAAGGTGATAAAAAGATTATTTATATTCAATACACTGATTTTTCAGCTTCATACAAATACAAACTTATATTTAGTTAAAATATAAGTTGTAAATATACAGCGTTAAGGCACAAGTACATAAATATTCAGTAACATTAACTACAGTAATTTTAGCTCATTCTAAGAAGGTCAAATTCAAATAATTTAAAAGGTTGGTTAATGTAAACATTTTTATAAAACGCATTCATTATATGTACACATACAACGGTGTGTGTTTATGTATACAAAAAGACTATATATTAAATAATAAATAGGTAGTTTATATAGATACTTAACCTACAAAAATATAAAAAAGTTATAATGATGAATACATAAACGTATATTTATATTTGTTACAGTTCTCTGTACGGTTTGTAAAAGAAGCAAGCTAATATTGACCAATTACCGCAACAAATTAAAACAGTTACAGCTACGAAGCTACTAAATAGCCATGAACGTATTTTAATCTTACATACTGTCTTGAATAAATATATTACATGTTCACTTTATGTAATAATCATTTATTATGTATAAAAGAATGATTAAGATAATATTACAAAGTGCATAGTACAGTTGCAAGGTTAAGAATGTGTCTTACTTTGAAATATTTGATATTTCCGTGTCTGCTGATATTGTAATAAGTAGTAAACAATTTAATGAGATAATTTATTTTTTTTTGTGTTTGCATACTGTTTAAAGTTTACTGGAGATAAAAGGTACATCTCAGTTGATGTTTGTTTATGTATATATCAGGTCTACAGAGATATTTCTATGAAATATTTCAATTTATTTTTGATTTATATTTTTAATAATCTCATTAGACGATTTTAAAGTCAAATAACTTTAAGAGATATTAATGAGTTGAATTTCAACATTACAAATGAAATTATGTATATATATATATATATATATATATATATATATATATATATGTATATATATATATATGTATGTATGTATATATATATATATATATATATATATATATATATATATATATATATATATATATATATGTTTATATATATACGAGGTCAGACAATTAAGTAATGCGACCGATTTTTTTCTCGGCCTGTGGTAACACTGCGAACCTGTAACTCCGCCACCGTAATAGCAGATCCCTACTCTCTCGATTGAGACCTTGACCACCCTCGTACGATCATTTATTCGCCAGCTGTTTAGTGTTTTGTAACAACGCGCGAGTAGTGCATGTCACGAAAATGGAACAGAGAAAGATTGTCAAGATTGCTAAAGATTGTCTCGAGCAGGTTGAAAGTGATCCTACTCTTCTCGATCGAGTTATTACTGGTGATGAAAGTTGGTTCTTTCAATATAACTCCGAAACTAAACGACAAAGCCAACAGTGGCTGTCCCCTGGAGCACCAAGGCCAAAGAAGGCGAGAATGAGCAAGTCCAAAGTGAAAACCATGTTGATTTGCTTCTTCGACAGCAAAGGGGTGCTTCACAAAGAGTTCGTACCACCTGGACAAACCGTAAATCAAGTATTCTACCGCAATGTGCTCGAAAAATTACGAAAAAGGGTGCTCAGAGTGCGTCCAGAGATCGCGAAGACTTGGGTTCTGCATCACGACAATGTTCCCTGTTACAGTGCGTTCAGTGTCTCTCAGTTTTTAGCGTCTAAAGGCATCGCAACGTTACCACAACCGCCCTATTCACCGGACATGTCACCCTGCGACTTTTTCCTATTCCCCCATATGAAAAAATTCGTCAAAGGTCGACATTTTGACTCCGTTGAAGATATCCAAGAATCTGTGACGAGGGTACTCGGAGAGGTCCCACAAGAAGTGTTCCAGAATTGTTACGAAAACTAGAAAACTCGCTGGAATAAGTGTATAGATGCGGGAGGGGACTACTTTGAAGGGGATCGCAGCGATGTACCTTCATTTTTAAATATACTCGATTTTTGAATTTTGTCGCATTACTTAATTGTCTGACCTCGTATATATATATACATATATACGTATATACATATATACATATATACGTATATATATATATACATATACATATATATATATATATATATATATATATATATATATATATGACGACCGCGCGGCACTAGAAGGACACCGGTTCCCGTCCGATCACCGCAATTAAGTAATGCCGGGCCCGGTCAGTACTCGGACGGGCGACCGTCCCTGGAATGCCGGGTTTGTCGTCGAATACTCGCCAACACGCAAGTGGGATCAGCGTGGCGAGTTATGATCCCAAACCTTACATGATGGAAATCATGGAAGAGGCCTGTATTCAGCAATGAATTAACAGACGTTGAAAAAAAAATGTATATATATATATACAAATCGAGAAAATATTTCAGATCAGAATGAGAAGGCACTCTCTACAATATATAAATAGGATATCAACCAACAAGTTGTGAATCCTATTCATTCGAAAAGAAACTAAACATCGAACGAATATCTTCCTCTATGGATAGTTTCCGATTACTTCTGATCTTTATAATAAACTAAATCAAAATATGAAGGCAAAGTATGTTAACACTTTACCTACCAGAATCCTATAAGTAGGTTTTTCGCCAGAGCTTATCGACCGACAGACTATTAATCGGATGTTCTCTTAACAGTGGTTATTGAAAGGAAGCCTATTAATCGTCATTTGTCCTAACAAATCTTACAAGGGTCATTTGAAACGTTCACGGCCTAACATAACTGTCGGTAATATTTTAAATATTTGTGGCGCGTTACAAAGCGATATCTATCTTAAACACTACCTTAAAGTCTATAATTAATGTGTCAAGAAGTTTATTGCAAATATCAATTTAAATAAATCTCTTTTTGTGGCGTTGTTGGAATGGATAAAGTTGAACATCATGTGGCGATAAAATTTTTTATTAAAAAAGGCTTAACGTCAACAAAAATCTTTAATGAGATCAGAAATGTACTGGGTGGTGTGCATCCTTGTATATAACAGCAAAAAATGGGTATCTAAATTTAATTTAAATGTGGAGAAGATAACCCCCGTAGTCGACATCCGAAAACTGCAACGATAGAAGAAATCATCCACAAAGTGAATGATATTGCCTTGCAGGATCGTCGATTGAAAGTGTTCGAAATTGATTAGGTTCTGGGTGTCTCAGATGAACGTGTATACCGCATCCAAAATGAAGAGTTAGGTATGAAAAAGTTATCGACAAGATGGGTGTTGTATTTGCTGATAATTGATCATAAACGCATTCGAGAACAAATTTTCCAAGACTGCTTGGATCGATTTAAAAAGGATACGACTGACTTTATCCGGCGATTTGTGACTACAGATGAGACTTGGATTCATCATTACATTCCAAAGTCAAAATAACAACTAAAAGAATGGAAGCATAGCGATTCTCCTCCACCAAAAAAGCAAAATCATTTTTATCAGCTGGAAAAGTTATGGCTTCAATTTTTGGAATGATAAGGGACCCTGCTAATTGATTAATTTTCAAAGGTTCAAACGATAAGGGAGAGTATTATGATAAACTTTTGGATCGACTCGATTAAACAATTCGTGAGCAAAGACTAGATTTATTGAAAAAAATATATTTTTCATCAGGTTAATGCACATTCCCATACAAGAATTGTATCCATGGCAAAACTCGCTGAATTGAAGTACGACTTGCTGCCCCATATAGCCTATTCTCCAGACTTTCCTCCTCAGATTTCCATCTGTACCCAAAACTGAAAAAAATCCTTGGTGGTAGGCGAATTTCGTCAGATGAAGGACCGATAGCAACAGTGAATCTCTATTTTGATGAGCTCCAAGAAAAGGATTTCCGGGACGGCATAAAAGCACTGGAGCATCGCTGGATGAAATGCATTGACGTTCAGGGGGACCATTTTGAAAAATGAAAGTAATTTAAAAACACAAGTTATATTATTTCTTAATAAAACCGTGAAATTTTCAAATTGCGCTCATATATTTGATTGCATCTTCGACGTAGATGGTAATCTGAAGTATTTACTTTAAATTTATTCAACAAGTGTTAAATGTTGCATTTTTTAATGAAGTGCATTGTTTTAAATAAAATAATAAAGTGTACATATTTTAAAATTGAATAAAAATTTCATTTTTACTATGATAATAGTGATTTTTCAAATGAAGTGAAATAGTAGAGTGTAAGGGTTAACATTAGATTTTAATATTTTATTATATAGACATAGGATTGATTTATCCAAAATTGCAAGTTGATGACTTTTAAGAATTTTAAATATTTTTTCCCATTAAAAATTAACAGTATAGAAATTTATTCAAGAATGTTCACAGTAAATAAAAATGAGTTACATTCTTTCATAGTTAGGCCACGTTCTTTTCAAATTTCCTTCATATTAACCTAATTCTCGCCACTTCATATTTTGCTACTAGTGAGTATCGGCTGTATTTTACTTTCCATCGAAAAATCTTCAATTTTTATTCTATAAAATAAATACTGACAATGAAAACAATGAATTTCTGGCACGATAAACAAAATCGACCCGGTATTACCGGACAATCCGTACTCGAATTTGTTATAAAAATAAAATAAAAAATAAAATAAAAATAAAATAAAAATAAATTTTATTGATACTAAATGTTGTACAGGGCCAAGTTTGGCCGGTTTGTTTTATGAAATTGATGGGGTGCCCTTACTTATTCCGGTAGTTATCCGCTTTTGAGGTGTGTGAGTAGTGTGTTGTGTCAGTGTAATTTTTATTAGCGAATTTGTTGGTCTATTCTATATATATATATATATATATATATATATATATATATATATATATATAATAAAACTCAATTTTCAAGCGGTAGGTAAATTGTTAAGAATTCCTGATGCCTAAACTTCTAAGAATGTCTTACTTACTAATATTAAATCTAACTATAGGTAAAATTCCAAAGAGAGATAGTGAATAATTCTAATTATAAGTATTTGGAAGAGATTATTACCAATCAGTGGATTTTCGAGAAGATATATAAATATTTGTATGTATGTATGTATATATATATATATATATATATACATATAATTAAACCTATACTCGTTTGTAGTTTTCTTCGAAATAAAATAGTAAAAAACATATTTTAAATAATATACCCAATGAACTCACTTAGTGTTAATAAAAACATCTATAAATCAAAACGCTATTCGATTCACATGCAACAAAATCTAAATATGATAAAAAATTAATAAAATATGAAATTGCTATAATTTGTATGCTGATTTGTGCACACCGCAGAAATAGTTACACATAAAACCTTTTTGTTGCATTACAAATTTGTTAGAAACCGTGAATAAAAACAGACGGTGCCGTTTCTTCGAATTTAAATAATTTATTTGAAAAATAGTATAATGGGGCATACATTAAAAGTGGTTTAAATCATCTGCTTTTTTCCTTCCGACACGTATAGAACGGTACGACATTTTGAAATACGTTGAATTAGTTTGACAGACATCAATGGTACTAATAGGTTGTTTTTCGTCGCGTCAAAAGTCTGTCAACTATAAATCTATTCACATAATGTATTCCAATATTCTAATGCCGTATTCGTCGATTCTTATCGAGGAATGACACAGAATACCAACTGTCGTTTTACTTGTGACATTTTTGATTTCAAGTATTCAGGTATCTGTTACTTTTGACAGATTTGTTTTTGTATAAGTCGATATCATTTTTTGAACATCCTTGTATTATAATTTTATTATTTTAAATAAAAATAATAATACATTTAATTCCTAAATTGTTTTAGTACATGATTTTAGTATATTATGTCGAATTCTTAACTTACATCCATTGATACAGATTATAAATAAATACAAAACAATTGTAGGCTTTAAAAAATAAATTAAATATTTTACAAAAAATATAATTAATACAAGTAATTTGATTCAAATAATTTTAGAAGCAGATTAAAAAAAATGTTTATACATATATATATATATATATATATATATATATATATATATAATATATATAATATGTATGCATGTAGAATTTGTACTCAATTTTTTTATCGACTTCCAAACGACTTTTTGGGGTTCTCTATCAACTTTAATCGACTCATCAGAGGTCTATACCGACCCCGTTGGGAACCTCCTGATCTAGGGTAACATTAAAGGTAAGACGAAGAATATTTATGTTCAATAAGCTGATTTTTCAGCTTCATACAAATACAAACTTATATTTAAGTGAATATATACGACAATATGCAGTATACAGTATTATTCTTATATATAGATTAATGAAATTTCTATTCCAAATAAATTGTTTAAATGCGTAATACACAAAGATTATTTTATACATTTCAGTACAACTCAAGTCAAGAAAAATAATTAAATGTTTAAATTCGAGTCGAATCATTTAATACATTACTCGAAAGGTAATCATTTAAGTTATCAATCATCACTATCATTATTATAACAATATATTTACAAGACACTGTGCAACGATACGGGGTTAAAATAGGGTAGTGAATACATAACGCACGACACCGACTCCTGCTAGTGTAGCTTACTCAACTTCGACTTTCACCTCCAAGTGAATAACCCTGGTAACCTGAATAACTTCACTCAAGATTGGGTAACTCCGATGGCGAGATGGGTCAGGGCTAATAAGAGCGGGAGAATAGTCCTCCGGAAAAGGAGTTGGGCGTGGGGTTAACAACCCCATCTCGTAAAACAACAAACGTTACGAAACCTCAAAATAAGCCGTTCTGGAGACAGAAAATTGAAGAGACCTGGGCTCGATTTGGACTGTAGCGCCATCAAAGAAGAAGAAGTGTAACAAAATACAGGATAAATCCATTTTCACATTTTTTTTCACACTGAAAACAATAACAGTTTTTTCTGTTAAAAAAATATTCAATAAATTAATATTAATTATTTTTGATTGTTGATTATTCGCATTTCGATGGCAACACCGTCATCTTCTGTACTATGGTTCTCGGAAGATAATATTATTTCCATCAAAAGTGTCAGAAGAGATCGATAATTATTTACTAATCAACTTCAGAGCGCTAGAACATCATATTTTTTATGATTTATTGAGTAAAAAGAATTCATTCATGAAAAATATTTTTATATTTATACTTTTCGATCCTTTTTCATATATTTTTTGTAGCTGTTATAAATTCTTACAGATTTTTCTGTACCTTGGTTCTCGGAGGATAATATTATTTCCATTGAAAGTGCCAAAAGAGATCGATAATTATTTATTAATCATCTTCAGAGCGCTAGAACACCATATTTTCTTATGATTTATTGAGTAAAAAGAATTCATTTATGAAAATCACTTTTATATTTATACTTTTCGATTTATTATAAATGTTACAAATTCTTAGTAAATACGAATTCCATTCTAGTGTTTTTTTAAAAAATTAATATACTGTATCTGCACCAACTATCAATTTTATCGGAATACTTAGTAAAATAATCTCCAATGAATTAATAACGCATCACTGATTTCCAATTTTTCGATCTAGTTATTTTTAAGTTATTTATTTTTAACAAAACAAAATATATTTAATCAAAATAAGCTTCATCAGCTTCAATGGTCTTTTGCCAACGAGAAATTGGATTGTTTACCTCATTTTTATAAAATCGACATTTTTAGAGCTTATAAAGTCTTTGAATCCTTGAATCACTTCTGTTTGGTTTTAGAATTTTTTATTTCTTGAATAATATTCCAAGTGGCGAAAAAGATGATAGCCCGTCGGTGAAAGATCTGGTGAATAAGGGAGATGCAGTAAAATTTCATAATTTAATGAATTTAATTCGGAAATTGTGATTCGAGATGTGTGTGGTCGAGCATTGTCTTCCAATAGTATTGACCCGTACCTACTGATTAGTATTGGCTGTTTTTTTTTTAATTTTTCATTCATATTGTCGATTTCGCGACAATATGAATCAGCCGTAATTGCTTCACCTGGTTTTACAAAAGAATAATGGATTATTCCTTTATTTGTCCACCCCACCAGTAACCATACGTTTTTTTCGGTGTAATGACGGCTTTGGTACATGTCCTGGAGCTTCATTTGCATCTAACCATTGTCCAGATCTTTTTCTGTTTTCATACAGAATCCACTTTTCATCACAAGTGATGATTCGATTTAAAAATGGCGTTTTATCATTTCGAAACATCAATGAAGAACACACCTCTAAGCGTCTCAGTTTCTGGCCATCTATCAATTCGTGTGGCATCCATTTATCCAGCTTTTTCACCTTTCCTATTGCAGCGAAATGACGAGAAACAGTCATAACATAACAGTTAAATCACATGCGAGAGTTCGAACTGTTGTATGTAGAGTAGCTTCCACCATGGCTCTCAAATGTTCTTCGTTCCAAATGGTTTTAGGCCTTCCTCGAGGTTCACTGTCGAGATTCATATCACCGGGACGAAATTTTCTGAACCATAATTGAATTGTTCTCTGGCTAGCCGTCCGTTCTCCTATATCTCCATTTATATTTCTACCTGCTACTGCTGCATTGTGTCCCAACTTGAATTCATATAAAAAAAGTAGACGCAAATCTTTTGTGGACACCATCCTGTTAAAGGGTATAAAAAAATAAAAATAACAACAATAACTCCGTATTTAAAAACAATGGAAGCGTACAGTACATTAGTCAACTCCAAATAGCTGAACTTGAAAATATTGGACAGATCCTTTCTCAATCGCGGTCGACCTCTGACTGACTGAAATTCGGCAACTTGATATGTTACAACCTAATATATATATATATATATATATATATATATATATATATATATATATATATATTAGTATATTTATATAATCGCTCTCGAAGATATATTGCAGTGTAGTTGTTTTGTAAAGTCATAAATTTCATTGCAGTTGATTTGCTATCAATATTATAATTTTTCGTGAAAATTTCGTGTAACTTCGGGTGTCATCGTCACTAATAGTTAAATACAAAATCTCTACACGTTTTTGTAATTTTTTTTTGTCCATTTCTTAAAATTCCACGGAATATATTTTTTTATATATAGATAGATTTTGTTTGTATAACAAGATCCGTGTTTTTTTTTAATTTAATGAAATATTGTAATGCACAGCGAATTAAATATATTATATTAAAAAAACTATTAAACGTTAGAATAAAATTCGAAATAATGAAAAAAAAGTATTGCAAAACAACACTCTTTCAAAGTACCAAAGCTGAGTGTTTTAATTAGAAAGATTAAATCATTTCAAATGAACTATTTTAACTGTATCTTAAAAAAGCAATGAAATAAAAATAACTGTGTTTATATACTCTTCAAGTTAAAGATTTTTTTATCGAGTTCAAGAGTGAAAGAATTAGCACAAAACGTTTTAACAGTTTTAAAAGACCGATGAAATCGGTAATCTAACACTCTCTATTTACTGTATAAAAATCCGGTATATTTGAAATACGTTCGATGAAGGTTTGTCACTTATTTAGAAATTCTTGAGAATTCGTCGTATCGTATAATCTGTGATCGTTACAGTAATCGAGAGTCGAATAAATTTATACGGGACAATGCACGAAGAATATTTAAAGTATAATGGAAATGCTTAGTCAAATAAAAATATAACTCGATGATGTATTGTATTTTTTTTTTTATTTTTATTTACAATAATGAAAACTAAATGAAATCTGTGATAGCATCATGAACAAAGTTCTTGTTAAAAATGTGAATCTGCTTGATAAATAATCTTAAGAAACGCATATAAAAAAATCTTTAAACACATTACCTATGTGAATATAAACAAAGAATACATAATAACGCAAGTATTGTTCAGCAACAATGTAAGTAACAATATTAGCACGGTAATTTTTATAACCGAACGCTTATCGCCCATCGAATGCCCAATTAAACACACAACAGTCGCTGGATCTTGCAAGAGTGTCGAGGCTGTTGGCATTGTGGCAAGCAGTGTTGCAAAAGAATTTTATACGCTTGTGGACGTAGACGATGCTGGCGTGTTAATGCGGTAACAGTTAACTCCATAACATGCGATAATAGTCGTGCCGGTAGTGCTACGGTTTAATTAGCTATTTTATTTGTCTAATGTACAGCATTCCGCCACAATCGTGTATTGAAAAGCTATTTTTTTACCGAACGGACAGAAAAACCATACATATATACACATCTTCCGAGTAACGCGGAGAAATGTAATCGAATCTTTTGCACACTCTCACGTAAAAGTAGTCAGAGCATATAGAAGCTATAAAGTATAGTGTAATGAGCAAAAAACTCATAATTGGATGATTGATTATTGAAGTGTCGATAAGTTTGTTCGTTCGACTATTAAGATATTAGCACGTTTATAGAATTATTAAAAAGTATATTACCTTAACTCTAGATTGTCGGACATACGTTTATTTTTCTAATTTTTTAATAGTTTCTTAATTACATGTTTCACTTAAATAATTTTTAGTTTCACCATTGTAAGACTAATGAGATTTATACAAGTTTCTTCTATAAGAAACTTAAAATTTAAAACATTGTGAATTCCACTATGAGTGATATAAAAATTTATTCGAGTTTTGCAGAAAGCTTAAAAAAGTAAATATGTATTTTTCAATATTATTCATAAAAAATCATAATACACCTAACCTTTAATTTGGTTCCCCAATACATTGGTTCCCCAAAACACTGTGTTAATCGAAATCGTTCAATTCGAGTCCACGTCTCATATCAAAAATAAGGGATAGGTTTTACAATTTCGCAATGAATCAATATTACTTATTTTTAATAAAACTAAAGAATATGTTTTATACATAATTTAGAAAAACAAATAAAAAAGTGTTCATTCTGTCTCATCTTCACTTGTTAATTTTCTCTTCTATCACATCTTTACTTCTGTAGTTCATTTTCAAAAGGGAATATCGGGAACTGTTCTAATAAAATCCGTTATCAAAGATTGTTTCGAATCTTTACTCAACTCCATATAAAGTTCCTGATGTTAACTTAAACAATTACGCAAATCTCTTTCAAATCTGAAACTTCTTTCCGTGTTTGGATCATTCTCAATGAAGAAATCTTCCAGTTCATTAGCTAGTTTTCTGTAGTCATCACTATCTGTGCTGTTGTTATCTCGAATTGATACCGTTACTTCAGTTTAGAAGGAAATATGTAAAGTTGAGAGTTTCTGATATCGTTAGGAGCATCAACGTGGTTATTATATATATATATAAACATGTATATACAAACATATATATATATATATATATATATATATATTAGTATGTTTATATAATCACTCTTGCAGATATATTGCAACGTAGTTGTTTTATAAAGTCACAAATTTCATTGTAGTTGATATGCTAGTAATATTATAATTTTTCGATCAAGAAATACTTAAAGTATAAATTTTTAATTACATATTTTATTTTGTATAAATTATAAAAATTATAATAAAACATGTTCTATTTACAAACACAACATTTAAATATATACCTTTCTACCGGTAGGACAGTGGCGGGGGGGTCACAGGAAGGAAAAAAGCTCGGAAGGGGACCACGGTCAGAAAAAGGTTGAGAAACACTGCTTTATAATATACATTGTGTGGTTCAGTGTTGATTTTATTGAAATAAACAAAAAAATAGTTTTAAATTATCACACTATTATAAATCAACAGGCGCGATGTATAAACATAATTGTTTATAAAATTTTAAATACGTTATGAAGATAATTGATAACTCTCACAATCACAAAAACTTATTGATTTAAACGATATGGTTTTTTTTAGAAACAATTTATATAAAATTATAATTGAATACTATTAGGTTGTAACATATCAAGTTGTCGAATTTCAGTCAGTCAGAGGTCGACCGCGATTGAGAAAGGTTCTATGCAATATTTTATAAGTTCAGCTATTTGGAATTGACTAATGTACTGTACCCTTCAATTGTTTCTAAATACGGAGTTATTGTTGTTATTTTTCTTTTTTTTATACCCTTCAACAGGATGGTATCCACAAAAAATTTACGTCTACTTTTTTTATATGAGTTCAAGTTGGGACACAATGCAGCGGTAGCAGGTAGAAATAGCAATGGAGATTTTTTGCGAAGGGTCAACTAGCTAGAGAGCAATTCAATTATGGTTCAAAAAATTTCGTCCCCGTAATATGAATCTCGACAATGAGCCTCGAGGAAGGCCCAAAACCATTGTGAACGAGGAAAATTTGAGAGCCATGGTGGAAGTTAATCCACACACGACAGTTCGAACCCTCGTATGTGATTTAAGTATTAGTGTTTGTTGACTGTTTCTCCTCAGACTGTGTCACCTCACTGCAATAGGAAAGGTGAAAAAGCTCGATAAGTGGGTGCCGCACGAATTGACAGATGGTCAGAAACTGAGACGCTTAGATTGATGCTCTTTATTGATGATTTGAAATGATAAAACGCCATTTTTAAATCAAATTATTACGTGTGATGAAAAGTGGATTCTGTACGATAACAGAAAAAATCTGGACAATGATTAAATGCAAAAAGCTCCAGGATACGCACCCAAGCCGTCATTACACCAAAAAAAACTTATGTTTACTGGTGTGGTGGACAAATAAAGGAATAATCTATTATTCTTTTTTAAAATCGAGAAAAGCATTACGGCTGATTCATATTGTCGCGAGATCGACAATATGAATGAAAAATTTAAAGAAAAACAGCCAATGCTAATCAATAGATATGGGCCAATACTATTGCAAGACAGTGCTCGACCACACACATCTCGAATCACGATTTTCAAATTAAATTCATTAAATTATGAAATTTTACCGCGCATCCCCCTGATTCACCAGATCTTTCACCGACAGATTATCATCTTTTTCGCCACTTGGAATATTATTCAGGAAATAAAAAAAATCCGAAAGCAAACAGAAGTGATTCAAGGATTCGAAGACTTTATAAGCGCTAAAAATAGGATAAACAATCTAATTTCTCGTTGATAAAAGACCAGTGAAGCTGATGGAGCTTATTTTGATTAAATATGTTTTGTTAAAAATATTTCGTTTTAATTCTCACCTACAAATTCCGCAATTTCATATGTTACACCCTAATATATAAATATATATATATATATATATATATACATATATGTATATATATATATATGTATATATATGTGTATATATATATATATATATGTTTTGATATATAACAACTACGTTGCAATATATCTGCGAATATATGCGATACGAGCGAAGCGAGCGGGGGCGAAGCCCTCCAGACTATCACCTTTTACGCCACTTGGAATATTATTTAAGTAATAAAAAATTCCGAAACCAAACAGAAGTGATTCAAGGTTTCGAAGACTTTATAAGCTCTAAAAATGTCGATTTTTATAAAAATGGGATAAACAATCTAATTTATTGTTGGAAAAAGACCACTGAAGTTGATGGAGCTGATTTTCATTAAATATATTTTGTTTTGTTAAAAATATTGCGTTTTAATTCTCACCTACAAAGTCCGCAATTTCATAACATATGTTACACCATAATATTATACATATAAGAATATTATTTACTATTTTTAATTCTTTTCATGTCTCACCATTGTAAAGTTGACTATTTAACAATTCAACTAATAAATTTTATGAATAATTAGCTAGTTTATCCGTTTAGACAATAATGGCTTGTCTATCTTATTCACCAATCAAATATATTTTTTTCTCTTCTTTTCTCAGCAAAAAACTTGTTTAGTGAAAAAAGACAACTTTAACGATTTCAAAATGCACTTGATCATTTCTTAACCTTGTTTCATACACTTTTTTTAAACAAGACAAGACATTGTTAATGCGTTGAATTGTTACACTTTTTTTTATCAAAGCAAGTTGAAAAATAAACTAGTTAAAATATAATAATAAATGAAATAAATTATCTTTTAATCAAGTTTTTATGAAATGTTGTATGAGTATACATAAAAAAAGAAAATGTTCATTCTTAATGACCTTATATATATATATATATATATATATATATATATATATATATATATATATATCATTTGTGTAGTGTAATATCCATTATATTATTATCGTCTTGTTTGTTTCTTCGCAGGTAATTACATAGCGAAACATGTACATAATCTGCTTTAAAGTATGTATTTAAATATAGTTTAAGAAAGAGACTAATATAAGTACAAACGAGTCGTGAAGAGCTATCAATCAAAACAAAAATATTAATAATAATAAACCGTGTCTACGCTAAATAATTTATAATTATATTCCCATTTCGCAATAAACGATTGGAAAGTTCGTAATTTCGTACTGGCATATTGAGGTATTTCCAAGAAAATCGCACGTACCAAGATACATAGATCGTTATAATTATTTTGATACCTGTACGAGGAACAAACAAACAACAATGTTTTAATAGTACCTGCATCAGGAATTCTTTGTTACATTGTTTATTCTTGGAAAAGATGTCGACCACAAAATAACAACGTTTTTATTTATGCTTTAATAAGAGTATGTGCAACACTTGTAATTTATTTTCTTGAAGGATACGCTGCATGACCTTCCAATTAACACTAAATATTTTGTTTATCCATTTCCATCTCGAAACTGTTACGTATCATGTTACAACAAAGTTGACATTCATCTTTTTTATGTACAATTCGTGATGTTGAATCGCAGGTATAAAAATTGTTGAAAATTTTAAGCAAACTTTTAAAATTCATAATTTTAATATCATACATGCACATAGTAGTTTGGTAGAAAAATAATTGCGGTCTATGGTCTTCAAAGTTATATACAAAGTTATATCAATTACATCAAATCGTCGAAAAGTGATTCTTCTTCATGACAATGACTGACCCCATGTTGCTATTGCCGTGAAACAAACACTGATGGAGCTCGAATGAGAGATTCTCCTGCACCCAGCATATTCTCCGGACCTGGCCACAAGCGATTACCACCTGTTCCGATCGATGCAACACACTTTGGAAGATAAATATTTCCATAACTACGGAGAAGTCGAAAATTGAGCTGCTGAATAGATTAACTCAAAAGATAGACTATTCTTTCATCGCGGAATTCACCTTTTGCCAGAAAAGTGGGAAAACGTCATAATTTTCAAGGGAAAATACTTTAATTAATGTATTCACACATTTTTTTATTGAAACGAATGCTCAAAGAACACAAAAAAATAACAGATTTCAATACAAACACTTCATAAAAAACACTTTAGTTAAAACTTTTCTACCCTAGTAAAAGTAAAATATTTGATAACATGGAACTATTTTATACAGCTGTTTATGGCTCCATTTACGCGGTTTTAATTTACGCGCTGTTTTCATGGAACCAATTATTCGCTTAAATGGAGAGATATAATATATATATTGTGGTATACGATATACAAACGAATTGTCATAGCTGTCTAAGCAAACAAATATCATAGAACAAATAGATTGTTCTAGAACAATCCATCTCGATATAAAAAGGTTGCTTAGATAATTATCGACAGCATTTGTTAAAACAACAAACAACTAATAGACGCATAAAATAGGTCGATAGTATTTGACAACAAACCTAATATACGCATAAAATTAATCTACTGAATTTATATGACAACAAAACTGTATTCATACGTATAAAACTAATCAATTGTATTTGTATTTGACAATAAATTAAAAAATTAAATATAATACAAAACTTTTGGACAATGTATAAATGTACCCTGATGACAGTGACTGAAAATCAATCAAGATCGACCATCGAGCACCGAAAGGAACCGTTCTGGCAACCAACTCCCGAGGGATACGACAATAAACATATATATTTGTATATATATATATATATATATATATATATATATATATATATATACATATGTGTATATGTATACATATATATATATACATATGTGTATATATATACATATATATATATATATATATATATATATGTATATGTATATGTATATGTATATGTATATATATATATATATATATACATATATACATACACATATATATATACACACATATATATATATATATATATATATATATATATATATATATATATATATATATTTATATGGCTATAATTTATGCGAGAATATGAGAAGTTTAAATTCATCAAAAACCTCTTTTACATATACCAGCGTTATATCAGGTTAAATTTACTGTTCCATCTGTACATTTTTATTCTTTTATTTCCTATCGAAAATGAACTGTATCTCGATTTTACCTACTTCTCTTAATTAATTATTTTTTTTAACTAAAAACAACAACTCATAAACACCCGTACTACTGTTGAGTCAGGTTTGAAACATTTTAATAAAACTAAAAAGAGTTATGTTCCTAATTAAATACTTCTATAATTTTCAACCAGCTATACAAGAACATCATTCAATTATTTTATTTTAATGTAATCCCATTAACATAAGATCCATATCTCGATTTTTAATGATTATTCAAATTCTGGCTATAAAAATGTTATTCTCTCGGTGTCTTTTTTTTAGTATAGGAAGTAGGCTACACGATTTGAACCACTTACGAATTATGTTAATAAATTTTATTTAATATGAGGCTTTAACTCTTCTAAACTGTGATAATTTGTAGTATTAATCGATTATTACATGTTGTAAATACTTCATAAAAACACTATTTATTGGTACGATAAAAATTAATAAACGAAATCTGTTACAAATTATCATCTGGTTGAAAAGATGCTTTCTAATTTTTGTCATCGTAAAAAATGACCATCTGTATTGAGAATTAAACCACAGCTATAACAGGTATATTATAAATAGTAACGTTTATTTACAAAAATAAACTAAATATGATTCTTGAATACATTTTAAACTATAATTTTTTTCACGCAGTAAAATAAAATCGTGACGTATGAAAGAGATGACATCTTAAAGATAAAGGCCATAAATATAATCTTAGAGAAGAGATCAAAATCGCATAAAATAACAGATACGTTTCGAATTATATTAGTGTTATATATTTTTTTATTATTTATCTATGGTGAAATGTTTATATTTTCAGAATTAATTAAACGTATATGAATATCTTTTACTTAAGTTGAATGAAATTACATTATAATTATTAAGTACTTAAAATGGGTTATAAAATTAAATGATAATTGTTTATTTTTATACCTGTAATTAAATTGGTATATTTTTTCAGTAATACTTTTCTTCTTTCAGATTACTTACGTTTCTTTTTTAACTCTTTACTTTCGCTACGTGTACCATCTTCAAAAAGATTCAGATAATATATTTCAATTTGAACATTTTTGTGTTATATAACTGACTATCTATATATAATATTAATTTATACATATAAAATAAAGGAAATAAATGAATTAATATACGTTTTTTGTCCTTACTGTCCTAATAAAATAATCAACATACAATTTATCTATTATCATTGATAGTGAGGTTTGATATTAGGTTGGTAGGAAAATAATTGCGATTTTTGTTTTCTGAATTCTGACTAATTTTTTTCAATGAAAGTGTCATTTAATCGTATTCATGTTAATATTATTTTAAAGTGCATTTTTCGGTTTGTATTTTGGTAACATCGACTTTGGTTTTATTATTAATTTTACTTCAAATTGGGCTATTGAATTAAAGATGGAAAAGAAGCAAATAAGAGCAATTTTTTGTATGAGTTCAAAATGGTTGACAAAGCATCAGAAACTGCTCGTAAAATAAACTATGCTTTTGGTGTTGGTTCTGTTAAGGAACGGACGATGCAATGGTGGTTCCAAAAATGTCGTACTGGGGACGAGAACCTTGAAGATGAAGAAGATCGCGGGCGTCGTTCAGTTCATAACGACAAAATGAAGGCGTGAAGAAAATAATTGGCAAAATGTGATGGTTTTAACGGCATTTATTTCAATTAATAAAGTTAATTATTAGTTGAGAAAAAGGTATGTGAATTTGAATGTCATAAACCGTAATTATTTTTCTATGAACCCTTTATGAACCTTATAAATCTTTCACTAATTAATTATAACGCACCCAACCAACATGTTTTTTTTTTATTAGATTTTTCAATAATTTTGTGGATGAGCTCTGAGAATTGAGACACTGTCTTCGAAATGTGTGTGTATTTGTTAAAATAAACAACAGATAATTGTAAATTTATTTCAATTTAAACATTTTTGCGTTATGTAATTGAGTTTATCTACAACTAAAAGATATAGGAAGTAAATGAATGAACATGCGTTTTTCGTTATTACTGTCCTAATCAAATAATCAAAATAGAATTTATCCTGTTATCATCGATAGCGAGGTTAGATAGTATATGAAAGATGTACAAAAAAATGAATATGAAGGTGATTAAAAATAATTAATGTATGCGAATCCGT
>CM068316.1:15911570-15926570 GCA_034766995.1 Acanthacorydalis orientalis | reverse complement strand
AATAAAATAGAATACAATTACCAAAAATGCTTTTTTTTCTCTTCAAGATAAGCGAAATCTTCATCATAAATACTGAAAAGATTCATCAAAAAGAATTATACTCTATGTACAAAAAATATTCTAGTGTTGTCTTTTTCAATAAAGGATCCATTTTTAAGGTGAGCCAAATAAACAAAATTCATTATTTACTTAATTCATATTTCTCTTATTTCAATTATCTTCTTATCATGAAATGTATTAAGGGGCTTGCATAAGTTTGAAATCTTGAAAAAATCTATTTTTGGTTTTTTGTATATTATTAAAGCTTAAAGTCTTAAGTTATTAAGTTACTAGTTATTTAAGTTATTCTCAAAAAGAATTTTATCGAAATCCCAAGAAATCACCGGGACATAGCGATTTTAGTGGAGGCGGGTCGCAACGGGACAAGGCTTAGCCCGAGCGCGTTCATTAGTTTTTTCTCGAAACTAAACTTTTCAAAACGGTGTACATCATATCTCAAAAAATGTTCATCCGATTGGTTTGAAATTTTGACTGAACATTGTTAATAACATTCTCTATCGGGTGAGTGAATGATTTTTTGATATTCTTTTCCATTTATTAATAATAAACAATTATGTGAGTCAAAAAATGGAAAACCATATCAAAAAATCATCCACTCACCCGATAGAG
This sequence comes from Acanthacorydalis orientalis, assembly GCA_034766995.1. Classification (NCBI taxonomy): domain Eukaryota; kingdom Metazoa; phylum Arthropoda; class Insecta; order Megaloptera; family Corydalidae; genus Acanthacorydalis; species Acanthacorydalis orientalis. The sequence goes on along the minus strand of CM068316.1, from coordinate 15,925,901 downwards.
AATGTTATTAACAATGTTCAGTCAAAATTTCAAACCAATCGGAAGAATAGTTTGATATTTTGACTGAACATTGTTAACATTCTCTACTGGGTGACTGGATGATTTTTTGATATGCTTCTCCATTTATTAATAATAAACGAGTATATTAGTCAAAAATCGACCTTTTCTTAAACGTCTGCCATTTTTGTAATTTTGAAAAAATTTCAAATAAGTATCCAGTCATAATAAATTTATTACATTATACTGCAAGTAAATTATTCTGTTTTTGGTGTCAGATCAATGCAGTTACTGAAATCGTGTACACCGATTGACCATGCAGCAGATGCAGTCCTTTAATTTATTTATGTCTATATAGTTTATAAAAATTTTTCAATGAAAAAAATAAGAGAGCTTTTACTGGACACGTGTTTATTGTATATAAAATTTCATATCTATCACATCGATAGTAACGTCAAAAAAAATTATCAAAGTCGTACTACTTTTCGAACGGAAAACTTATGCAAGCCCCTTAAATATAATTTTGCTCTTTTGTTGTTCATGTTGAAGATTTAGTTTACAATTTAATTTTTTAATAATTTTTTTTCCTCTACCGGAATATTTATAAAAATAATAACATAACCAATAGAATATACAAGTATATTTTTACATACTTAGAGGAGATAGTCACACACATACATATGTATATATATACATACATACATATATATATATATATATATATATATATATATGTGTGTGTGTGTGTGTGTGCGTGTGTACGTATGTGTGACTATCTCTGTGTGTGTAAAAATATGCTTCTGTTTTATTATTATTTCTATATTATATATATACACATATATATGTATATATATTTATATACACATGTATGTATGTAAGTATATAATATAGAAATCATATTTTTTATTTAAATTATTTTATAATTCTGTGCTGTCTGATCTAAGATCATTAAACGTCTGAAACAATCGTTTTTTTTTAATGAAAAACGACATATGCCGCAAGGTACTCGTAATACATTAATCAACAGATTAGCATATTAGCCAAGTTGTTATGACCTCCTCTAATTGTTTTAACAGCTGAAAATTCTACTGTAGTTAAAATATACGAAACATAATTCTTATACTATTATATTTACATTAACGGATTTAAAAAGAATTAGTTAAATTTATTTGTTCTCCTTTTATATAATTCATTTTAGATAAATTTTATAGTGTAGAAATTATTTCTTTTCACGAATCAATTATTTCTCACTTCGAAAACCACAAAAAAATACTTAGAAATGTTCAATAATTAATTATTGCTTATTTTGTGCTATTTCTTATGCGCATTTCGCCGGAGATGTCATCTTCATAGCGCTAAGGTACAGAAAATCTTTTTTGTTATCTCTAGTTTAAAATATTTACACGCAACCTCAAAGTCTATAATTAATGTGTCTAGAAGTTTGTTGTAAAACATCAATTTAAATAAATCTCTTTTTGTGCTGTTGTTAAAATGGATAAAGTTGAACATCATGTGGTGATAAAGTTTTTTGACAAAAAAGGCTTAAAATCTACACAAATTTTTAATGAGATGAAAAATGTACTGGGTAATAATGCACCTTCGTATACAACCGTAAAGAAATGGGCAGCTTAATTTAATGTGGTCGTGCAAGCTTACAAGATAATCCTCGTAATGGACGTCTGAAAACTGCAACGGGAGAAGAAATCATCCACAAAATGCATGATATTGTCTTACAGGATCGGCTACTGAAGGTGTCCGAAATTTCTAAGGTTGTGAGTATCTCAGATAAATGTGTATATCACATCCTAATTGAAAGTTAGGTATAAAAAGCTATCGGCAATATGGGTGAAGCGTTTGATGACAAGTGATCATAAACGCATTCGAGTACAAATTTCCCAAGACTGTTGGGAACGATTGTAGAAAGATAAGACTCGCTTTATTCGGCGATTTGTGACTACAGATGAGACTTAGATTCGCCATTACACTCCAGAATCAAAACAAAGCAATGGAAGTATGGTGATTCTCCACCACCAAATAAAGCAAAGTCAGTTTTACCCGCTGGAAAAGTTACAGTTTCAATTTTTAGGATGCAAAAGTGATCCTGCTAATTGACTACCTTCCAAAGGGTTAAACAATAATGATAGAGTATTATGCTAACTTTCAGATCAAATCGATCAAAAAAATTTTGAGAAAAGATCAGGTTTATCAAACAAAAAAATCATTTTCCATCAGGACAATGCACGTCCCTACACACGTGCTGTATCTATGGCAAAACTCGTTGAATTGAAGGACGACTTTCTTCCCAATCCAGCCTATTCTCCAGATTTGGTTTCTTATGATTTTCATCTGTTCCCAAAATAAAAAATCCTTGATGGTGCGGGATTTTCGTCAGATGGAAAACTGATAGCAACAGTGAATCACTATTTTGAGAATCTCTATAAACAAGATTTCCGAGAGGGCATAAAAGCACTGTAATATAACTGGATGAAGTGCACTGAAGTTCAGGGAGACTATATTGAAAAATGAAAGTAATTTCAGAACACAAGTTATATTGTTTCATAGTTAGGCCGAAATCTTTTCAAATTTCCCTCGTATATATATATATATATACATCTTAGATCAATCCCTTAAAGGGTGGGCTCATAAATGTAAGAATATGGGACTTCAGGTGGGAGACGACAATTTATATACCCTTTATTTTGCTGACGATCAGGTGGTGCTTGCGGAAGATGAACAAGGTCTCAGCTAAATGGTCGGAAAGCTGTGTGAAGAATATGGAAAAGCAGGTCTTAAAATAAATCTTAATAAATGCGAATTTCTAGTAGTTGGAAATGACTGCGGAAACCTACCACTGGAAAACGATATAATAAAAGGCGTCGATAAAGCCAAGTACTTAGGAGTGATTTTTAATAAACAAGGAACGAGTAGAGATGAAATCCAAAAAAGAATTACCAAAGGCTGAAAGACCAAAGGCGCACTCAACTCACTACTATGGGAAAGGAATATTAGAAAAACAACAAAGCTCCAACTGTACAAAACAATTGTCCAATGTATCGTAATATATGGCTCAGAAGTATGGGATCTAAATAAATCACATAGAAAAAAAACTACTAGCCACAGAATTGGACGTTCTGAGAAGAAACTGCAGAAGATCAAGACTTGAAAGAGTCAGAAATGCAGACATTAGAAGGGAAATGACTACTGCAGGAAATATCATTGGCGATATTGAGAAGAAACAACTGACATGGTTCGGACACACAAAAAGAATGGATGAAGTGCGATGGCTAAGGAGGATATTATAGTGGATACCACCAAGAAGGAGAAAGAGAGGACGAACAAGAAGAAGTTGTAGAGACGACGTGGACGAGGCAACGGAAACAAGAAACCTAGATGAAGAAATGTGCTATGACAGAAGGAATTGGAAACTGGGGACGGAGAGGCGGCGACAGCCGTAAACAATCCGTTATATATATATATATATATATATATATATATATATATATATATATACATATATAATTACATATATATATATATATATATATATATATATATATAAACATATATATATATATATATATATTATCTTTATCTATATATATATATATATATATACATATATAATTAGATATATATATATCTATATATATACACATATATATATATATATATATATATATATATATATATTATATTTATATATATATATATATATATATTATATTTATATATATATATATATATATATATGTTTATATTTATATATATATATATATATATATATATACAAATACACACACACACATATATATATATATATATATATATATGTATATATATATATATATATATATATAAGTATTCTAAATTAAATGTAAACAAATTAAATGAAAACGGAGCATTTTAGCAAATGTATTCGCTTAGTACAGTTTTAATAGCCAATTCAAAAACATCATTGTCGGATACCTCCATTCCGAGCAACTGTAAAGAAACAAATAGCCGTCACTGATCTCTCGACAATATTCTGCATCCGAAGATACTTGTGACGTAATAGTTGCATGCTACTGTTATTAGAATACAATAGTTTGTTGAACGGTCAACAAAGTTGCCTGCTGCGAAGACAACGGTAAATCGCAACGAAAACGTGTGTCAACTGTTGATTGCCAACGCTAGGCATCGTCGCAAGAAGATGACCAACCTCGTACCATACAGACTAAATTTGTTTTTTATATATATATCTTTTTTTTGCCTGTTAGTAACTTCTCACTTGCTGTCCGGTTTCATCGGAGTCGAGTGCAAGTTCTCACGGTAAATGCGCGACGACGTCGTGTTAACGTTTTATGTAAAGCCACCACAACACCAGCAGCACAATCATAACGAGAATCGCCGAACGAATTTTCAAGCCTGACAGATTCATACGGACCGATCAATTATTTCGGCACGTAAAAGAGTATCCGTTTCCTGAACTACGCCATTGATATCGTTAATAATATGTATGTGTTATGGGTAAACTATAGTTTGTATAACTGTAAATGTGTATGCTTCTCCGTGCCGCTTGTTTATTTTGCGATTTCGTTTTGTTGCTGATTTTTTTAGAACTAGTAATTGTCAGCCTTCAAACGTGTTTGGAATTTAGACGGTGTGCTGTTTGTGGAATTCGAGAATGCAATGTCGAAATTAATTCTATAAATTATAGCCACTATTGCACACAGAATTTATATATATATATATATATATATATATATATAAATGATAAAAATAGAAAAATAAATATACAAAATATATTTATATATTGAACAGCTAAGTCACAAGTTCAAGACAATATCTCGTAGTGGATAAATGATCTGTCAAGATACACTTTATATACATTTTTTAAATATATAGAAGTGATTTTGTTTATGTTTATATATATATATATATATATATATATATATATATATATATATATATAGTAAATGTATTACAATACATAGAAAATATAAATACTGTTTAAAAATGGCTATTAAAAATGGATTCGATTACTTTTTTCAAATTATTTAAACTTGTTTGGATATATTTTTTTATAAACGATTTTTTTTAAATATAATTAAAAAATCATTTTAAAGTAACACTAATCTAATTAAATATAATAAAAATATTGGACAGATGCATCAATAACGAAAAATTACTTTCTATTCAAGATAAGTTAAAAATTATGATAAGTTATTTGGATTTCAAGGAGTGTTTGTAAGTTGAGTACGACGAATTTCGATACAATTTATTCCTTCTACGATAGACACTTCGTGTGGAGGCTGCTATTAAATTATATTGGATTTACTAATTTTCCATTAATATACAATGCTGATTGAGAGTTATGTAGTTTTCCTATCTATTTTGTTCATTCAACTGATTTTTGATGATGATGTTCTTTTAGAAACATAGATTTGAATTTAAATGAAATTATTTTTGAATGTATTAATATTATAAGTTAAAACTTATAATTTCATTTTTATCGAAATTAACGTCAAATATGAGTAAAAAAATATAATGATACAAATATGAAAAGCATCCATAATCCATTAGATATTAGAAGTAACAAGTCAACCGCAAACTGTATGTGTAATTACAGGAACGATTTACCAAGGCATTGTAAAATGAATCAGTAAATGTTAAGAAATGCTATCTTACAGGGGTGAAGTTGAAAGACGAATAAAATAATTAGATTATTTAGATTTTTAAGTAAAATGCTAATTTTCTCAAGTTCTTACTATATACATATAAATATATATATATATATATATATATATATATATATATATATAAATATATATATATATATATATATATAATGTATATATATATATATATATGTGTGTGTAAGTATGTATATATACTATATATATATATATATATATATATATATATATATATATATATATATATACAGTGGGATATGCTAGAAAGAACGTAATTCGTTCTAAAACCTCCTTCTTTATAGCATTCATTAAAATATATGTACATATTTAAGGGTAATCCGTTCCAAACTCTGAGCCTAGGGCAAAGTATATACTAATTACCACAATCATTTGAACAGGACAAATATAATAGAATATAAAAAAAACATATCTATAAAAATAGTATAAAATTAATTTATTCAACTTTTATAAAATAAACAATCTTTCCTTGTTGAAAAAACAAACAAAACTAATAAAAATCTTAAAAAAATCACAGGTGGAAGGAGTGGAGTTATCATTCCTACTCCTTTTGGGTGACTGTCCTGTGAAAGGTTCAACAATTAAAGTACCGATGTCTACCTTTTTGAAGAATGAGTCCAATCTTGATTGCTTTATCTTAAATTTTTTGACCCTCCAAAAGTGGGGCATCAAGGTATCATTAAAACGATTAAGGCCCTTTTTCACATCAGAAATATCCGGGTGATAATCTTTCATAAGTTTGTACAGTTTATCCTAGCAAGAAAATACCTCTTTAAGGTCCTCTGTTAGAATGCTTTGATCTTTTTCTTTGTTGTCGTCTCTGATAGCTAAATTCTACTTTAGTGCCTCTTCCTCTTCATTTTAAAGCTCTATTAGCTTCTCAAATGACAGATCCTTCCTGTGGTTATCTACCAAATCCTCCACGTCCTCCTCACTGATCTCCAGCCCCATGTAATAACCAAAAATACAATTTCCTGCACAATGGGCTGTTTATAACCATTTTGACAGCCTTTACAGTACCTGGGAGCTACAACCTCAGGCCACAATGTCTTCCAAGATAAATTCAAACACCTAACAAAAACCTCTCTCCAAGCTGTCACCAATTAAGAAAACAGCATCCGCTATATTGAAGTGACTCTTCTTAAAGCCTTTTAGGTATTTCTCCCTGCTGTTCGTTGTAGCATCTTGTTTTGATTGATTTTAACTGTACGTTATAACATAGTTAATTGTAGCATACTCACTATATATATATATATATATATATATATATATATATATATATATATATATATATAAATTGACGGCAGTCTTTTTTAATCCACTTCTGATAAAATTTGTTTTACAAAATATTAACTGTTATGTAATCTATAAATTGCATAATATTTAGAATGATAAATTATATTCATTTAATTCTTTTTATTCAGAATAATTTAGTATTTCCTATTTACTACCAATTCATTTCCTGATATCATAATTTCACCTGTTTATTGGTACCTTCTCAGATCTTTTTAATATTTTTCGATGCCCAATGGCTGATGGCCAACGGTCAACTGTAACTGTTGTCTTCCATTTTTCTAATATGTTCCATTCAATTCCATTTCAAAGTCATTAAGATTATTATTATGTCTGTTAGGTCTTAACAATTTAATTCTAAAGTATTGTTATTTTAACCTCTCACAAAAACAATAATGTTTCATACTGCAATGAGTTACAAGTTTAATAAAACTATTAAAAATTCAAAAATCATAAAACTGTAACCCTTTTTGAAATTTAAGTAATTAAGTGTATAGTGATTTTCTTCAAAAATGAATGCTGAAAACACCTCTTAATAATATATAGTTTTTAATTACATACCAGGTTTTTTTTATATATAACTTAAATGAGAATGTTAGAAACTAACACGTCTTTTAGTAAGACATAGATTTTTCTTTGAAATATATTCTATTTGTAACATAAAACGAGTTAGATTTTATCTTTCAAGAGATTAAAAATTACAGTTACATCCTGTATTTCTTTAATGAGCATCGGATACCACATGTCTATATAATCTTTTTTATTCATTTGGTATTCTAATAGAACCTGTATAAAGATTTATGGAGCACTTTTATTGGACACACTGTATGTAAATATAATATAAATATACACAAACTGTGAATTCGTATCTATGAAATAATTATTTTTTTTTATAAAACAGATTAAAATATGCGAAAATGAAAAGAATATTTTTAGATACTTTGTATATAATGATAAAAATGATAAGTGATTTGATAGATATCAAGCTATAAATATTTTAAATTCCTGATCAATACTCATTAAAGATGAATTTGATTTATGTGTAGCAAATTACTGATATAGTTTCCATATCACTTATATAAATATTCACTTCCGAAATTTTAAAAAAATAATTAAAAATGAAAATACAAAAAACATGTACCATTCCCAATACTTTTATATAAAAGTGAATCTTGGACAATTAAAACAAAGGATAAAATGTTAAATACAAGTAGAATAAATAATATTTAGATTAAATGGACGAATTTGTTCAAGTCTACTCAGTACAAAAGAAAATATAGGATAGTATTTATAAATAAATAAGTAGCTTTTTTCTAAAAAAAAGAGTGTTACATGAAAAAGCAACAAAAGAGATATTTCAACATATCTAGGGGATGTAAAGATTGGGGTTTACAATGAAAAGGATGAAATGAATAAAATTCGGCTAAGTAAATTTGAAACAAGCTGTGCCCTAATCCAAAGAGTGAGTGAGAAGAATACTTTAGAAAAATGAAATTGTCACAATATAGTTTTAACGTTGCAAGGTAAATTAATTTTTACAAATGAATTTTTAACTCAACTTACAGGTCACACTGTCTTTTATGATCGAAAATGTTCAATAACTGATTGTTGATGCGTGGGGGAAATTTTGATAGTGGAATAAGTCAAAAAATTGAAAAAAATATTGTATGATTTATTTTATATTATAATTATTTATATTTTAATAATCTAGAAGAACTTAGAAAAAACAATTAAAAATGTACCGTTTAATGACTTTTCAGTGTTGGTCGGTTAACATAATTCTGTTTTTGTTTATTTTGATAGTGGGCTAAGTCGTTTACTTTTCGGTGTACTTTGTTTTTCTGGAAAAATGTATGTATCTATCTGATTTTTGTATAAAACTATATTTATTTTCAAGGTAAATAACGCTTAAAATAAATCAACTTCTTTGCTTAAAATCTCTCAAACGAATAATTATATTTGTATTGGAAAACAAAATCTATAGAGAAATCAATTACAAACAGAACGAAAAATGTTAAGAGAGAATCTGTTTATTGGTTGAAAATACAATGGAGCAGATTTCTAAAGGATGCCCCTTATCAGAAGTTTTATAAAACATCTTTAGATGATAGTGCAGAATTTCATATTTAAAATCTTTCACTCACAAATGAAAAGCTGAAAATAACGAAAAATTCAATTACTTCCACTTTATGCGAGTATTCGACCGCTTACAAAGGATATAATAGATCTGTTACCGTATATTCCGCCAATTTTCCATGAATATTTTCGTACTCTCAAAACATCAGAAAAAGAAAATATCGTTATTGAAAAAGAAGAAGAAATCTCTAGTATTGTTCTAAGTTAAATTAACATGATTGTAATTACACAGTATAAGTGAATACTGTTGTTTATAACTTTCTTTCTGGAATAAAACTGAAATATTTTTTATTATAAGTCATTTTTAATATGTTTGAATATATTTGTTAATAGCCTGTCATATGAAGTATCAAAAAACATATTTTTTCATGATACTAGTAAAAATTCATAATTACATAAAACATTTACATTATTCACTAAATACTTTGGAAAATATTTTGTCACATAATGGAAAAATATATTTTATTACACACAAACGCAAAGGTCCAAATATATCAATATGAAAAATATGTGACTCAGTCCACTGTCGTAATTATCGCCACAATTGTATGGATTTGGATATTAATACAATTATTTTCTGAACATTCATGTACAAAAATGTTTTGTTGTTTGTAATAGAGTAAAAAATTCATTTTTGTACTTAAAATGCATTTGATTTTAATAAGTACATTAATAAATAAAATTATCTGTGTTTAAAATTAAATCAAGCTGCAAAATTTAATTTATTGATTCCAATTCCGTTAGTATGAAAAATAATCCAAAAAACGTTATAATTATTTCGTCAAAAAATATCTTTTACAGAGTTCATTCAAACACTTAAAGTTCAATAAATCGTTCAAACAGTTTCCATAGTTTTATAATCAACTAAGTACACAGCAAAGGAAATTAATTTCAAATAACATTCTTATAAAACCAAATACATTTTTTACTACTGGACATTTTGTCAAGAGTCAGCATACACATTAACAACTATAACATTTATATATATATATATATATATATATATATATATATATATATATATATATATATATATATATATATAGTGTGTAGGTGTAAGTAAGAGCTAAATTAAATACAAATTTATAAAAAAAACTACACATAAAACATACTAAATCGTTTATTTAAAGAAATTTAACCAGCATGACATCTCTATTAACATAAAAATGCGATCTTTACTTACGAAAACGTGAGTAAACACTACAGTAAAGAATTATCTAAAAGATTGAAATTGTTGGTTCAGGACAGACGTTTGTACGGTGCAACTTTACGGAAATAAAAATATATATATATATATATGTAAAAAAACTACATGTTTCGATCATTGACCACGGCTTTTTTCGAGTTAATTCATCATTCTTGGATGTTGTATGTCGTATAAAAAGAAAATGGTAAAAACGTGAAACGGGAAATCAAGAGAATATTTAATTTAATCGTGTCAATTTATAAGTACGCTCATCACAAAAATTTGTCGTTTTTCTTTCATAATCTTTTTTTAACTTGTACCTATATATATATATATATATATATATATATATATATATATATAAAATGTAATTTCAATTTAAGAAATGAGCCAACAGTTTAAGTTTTTAAAGTCTTGTAATTATTTTATGTATTTATATAAAAATATAATATTTTATATATCTAAATCCAAATAAAAATTAAGATAAAGCATATATGTTTATACGTTAACATAGATAAGACATAAAATTAATGTCTTTATAATTCTGTAACACACATGAATACATTATATATATATATATATACACACACTCACACACACACACACACAAATATACATATATAAATATACATATATATATAATGTAATTTCAATTTAAGAAATGAGCCAAAAGTTTAAGTATTTAAAGTCTTGTAATTATTTTATGTATTTATATAAACATATAATATTTTAGATATCTGAATCAAAATAAAAATTAAGATAAAACATATATGTTTATACGTTAACATAGATAATAAAATTAATGTCTTTATAATTCTGTAACACACATGTATACACGTATACGTATACATATATATATATATATATATATATATATGTATACATACACACACACACACATATATATATATATATATATATATATATATGTATATGTATATATATATATATATAAATCAGATCTGTAAAGCAGAACCGCATGTGGCCCTTGGAAACTAACTGTACTAACCTCGATAACTTTTTAAAATAATATAATATTTAGACAAAAATCTTTATTACAAAAAAGTTAATATATAAATTTAGGAGAAGTTAAGATAAATAATATACAGTAGATCCCTTGATGAATGGCCGTAATTGGTGTAGTACTAACGGTCATTCGTCGAGATGGTCATTGTATAAGATGGTCATTGGTCATTGTATGTTAACCTTCTAATTAGTGCAAGGTCGCCAAAATCTTAACCGTACATTATAAAAAGTTTAATTTTACAGGTACATATAAGAAATGAAAATAAATTATTTTGGTTTATCTTTTGTTGCTAATAATCTGTTTTTATTCGATGGTGGCTCACATCAGCAATTTGCTGATCTGCAAATGCTGATCTTTCGAGGCGAAATCACCATCCATGAAGATTTATGGTAATTCACTGCTAGAAAGGAAAATCAATTTTCGTTCTCTTTGTAGCAGTGGCAGTAGATTGGGAGGAAGTTGAGGCTTCGATGAAAAATCTATCTAGAGTAGATTGCTTCTGCCTATTTCTTTTCAATTTTTAAAAGTAGGAATCACATTGTCTTCAAACTGGCATATGAACTTCAGTCTTTTCAATTTTTAAATGGAATTTCGTTTTACTTTTAAAAGTTGCCCATGCGCTTAACAAGCTTTTTAATTCGTCACTACTCATAACATGTATATCTTCTTCAACTTTCTCCTACCCACTATTCCTATCTCCTTCAATCACCTCATCCAACTGCTGAAGTTCCTCTGTTGTTAGCTCTCGATGATGATCTTCATCTAAGCATTGAACATTATACATCAAATCAGGATATAATAGCCTTCAAGAATTGTTTAATGTACGTACAGTGATATCACTCCATACATTCACAATCAACTTCACAGCATGGAGGATATTATAACTCTTTTTTCAAAACTCTCTAAGAATCATTTCATGATTCCCGTACAGTCACGGTTGTTATATCGCGAGATATGATCCTTTTGTGGTGAGTAATGCTTGCTTCATAAAGCGTGGTCGCTATGTGATCAGTCATTTATTGGTTAAAGGGGTCTTAGAAAGCTTCGACAGCTAAGGTCATTAGACCCCGAACGATCAGTCATTCGGTTAAAACTTTGCGACTCTTCTATACCTTACTATCACTTGAGTATTCGGATATCATCAATGAAAAACGTGTAAGTAAAAATAAAAAATGACCAATCAAATATTGTATATTTTTGGTCATAAATTTATATTTCATGAGGTAATTGAAAAATGTATTCGTTTGTGAAAGTCAGTTTAGCCGCAGTATCAGAACTATACTATGATAATTAGTTCTATCTAGCGATTATTTTAAAATAATCTTACATTTAATAAAAACAAGGCAAATTAAATATCAGATGCGCTTCGTTTAATTACAAGAAAAATATTTACAGAGACTATGTAATTAAAAATGTACTAACATATTACTGGAAAATATCTTGAATACATATATGCTAATTTTCAAAAATTAATAGCCGCAATTGAAGACGCAAATTCCAGTTTCTCAGAAAAGAGTAAAAAAAGAGAAATTACCATAAACGAGACTAATTGGTTTAAATTGCTACAGTATTTTATGTTAAACTGAAATATTAATTACACTTATCGCAACAGATTAAAATAGTTTCTTTAATGATTATCATTTGTTATATTTTTATCACTTTGTAGAAACTATTTTAAACTTAAATAAATATATATATATATATATATATATATATATATATATATATATATATATATATATATATATGAACAATCATATTGTTACTTCTTTGATTACCTTGCAAGATTTTGCGGACGTTGACCGGTTTGATTTATATTGTCTTCCTCAATTTAACAAACGTATAAATAATCCGCAAATGTACAATATAAAACTGAAGGCGATTAACGAAAAACTGTACATTTTTAGTGATGAAGGGAATTCGAATTCCTGTTCAAATATGTAATATCTGGCGACTGATTTCATTTTAGGATGATAATTTAGACATCGGCAAACAATTTATGATTTAATAATCTGATGGCGAACCATTTTAATATTGTATTATAATATTTTAAAAACGATGTACTCGTATTTACCTTATTATATATATATATATATATATATATATATATATATATATCATGGTAAAATTAATTATCATTTCTTTATGAATCTTTTTATCAATCACTCTTTGTGCGCTTTGCAATATTCTGATTTATGAACAGAATTTGTTTTTAACAACATGATTGACTCTATAAGTATTGGAAAAAGATTTTCAATTATTTTTGATAATGATTGTCAGTATTTACTATATTTTAAAAAAAATTAAAACCGATATGGTTTATTTGTTGCTTGAAAATAGTTTTATTGAGAAAAAGTATCATTAAAACTAGTTACAATTATTTAAATTTCAATGTATTTAAAATTCTAGATAGATGATTGAACGCAATGAAACCCCACCCGGTCAGAAAGAACTAACTCTATCTCAACCTTACTTGTTTATATTAAAGTGTTATGACTCTATCTCAACCTTACTTGTTTATATTAAAGTGTTATGACGTCAAGTATTTTGAAGAAAACCCTATTTGAATTCTTTGTAGACTCAGATATTGAGAGTTCTGTATATAAATGATGGATGTTTTTTGAAAATAAATATCTTGCTATAATATCTAACATATTTAGTATTTTTGATACAATTATATAAATAAAAGATATATGAAACGCGGCTTAAGACTTTTACACCTAAGATCGTTACTTTTAATGCTTCAAAATATTGGTAAGAAGCAAAAAACGAAAGCAGTGAGTATAAATTTTCAAATCGTATATTTATTTTTCAGTCTAATCATAAACGTGTCGATACATTTATGATAACATGTAATAAGTTTCTTCACTTGGTCAATAAATAAAACGGGTGTTTGTTTCTCCAGCCAATTCTTCACCTTATCTTTAACTTTGTCGATAGCGTCAAAATACCGTCTCTTGAGAGCTCACGTTAGTGCTGACAATAAGAGAAAGCTAGAA
>CM068316.1:15736570-15906570 GCA_034766995.1 Acanthacorydalis orientalis | reverse complement strand
TTATATGCATATCAAGATTTTTTGATTTTTTTAGCTGTTTCAAGTAGTCCAGAACTGTTGGATGACTAAGTCTAACTTTTGTGAAAACTCTCGGATTGTTGTGCGAGGTTCTCGTTCAATTAAAATCTTTAGTTGGTCGTTATGAACTGAAGAAGGACAACCGAGACCTTCTTCAACTGCAAGGCTTTTGTCCTTAATATGAAAATTTTGGAACTACCATTCCACCGTACATTCCTTAACAGTACCCACATCAAAAGCGTCGTTTAGTTTACGAGCAATTTCTGCTGCTTTATCATCCGTTTTGAGCTCATACAAAAAATTGCTCTCATTTGCTTCTTTTCCATCTTTAATTCAATAGTTCAATTTGAAGCAAGACAATAATAAAAACAAAGTCGATGTTACCAAAATAGAGACCGAAAAATGTACTTTAAAATGATATTAACATGAACAAGATGAAATGATACTCAATGAAAAAAATGTAGGTTAGAATTCAGAAAACAAAAACCGTAATTATTTTCCTATCAACCTAATAATATATTTAATAATTTTATGTTTTTGGTCAAAGTATATAACAACTAATAAATATTATTATTGTAGAAATTATTATAGAAAGTTTCTAATGTATTATATTTGATCTTTGATTATCAATTATATTTAGTAAGAAGTAATAGTTAATTAGATCATGAACTTACATTTAAGAATGGATTATCTTGTTCTATAAAAACTAGTCATAAATCCCATAGTTTTAAAGCTTACCTGAAAAAAAAATAAAAATACATTAATTAAAAAATAAACAGATAAATATTTTTCTTATTTTAAAACATTTTTTTGATTTTTTCAAAATTAATCAGCATTCATCTTAAAATAACATTATCTGTTATAACATCATTTGTTCTTATGCATTATTTTTATAGAATTTATTAAATATGAATATGTAAAGGTAATTTTATATATATATATATATATATATATACATATAAACATATAAATATATATATATATATATATATATATATATATATATATATATATATACTAATATTATACTATTGTTTTAACTTGAATTATGTGGAATTTATATTCAGTAATTATTTCTTTTTATGAAACTGAAACAATTAAATTTTTAACTTTAGATCTTTTGAACTTCTTTAAACGTATATTAATATATCCAGTAAATGTTTTCAATTTAAAACAAAATAAATTATTTGAAATAAACTCAACTGTACTATTAAATTGTATGAAATTATTTAACAATTCAGAAAATAGACCAAGATAATGAACCAAACTTCTTATATAGTATAAAAGAAATAAATAATATGAATGCTAAAACATTCTTCTTTATTATAAAAGTAAAAAATAATCGTTTTCAATAATTAAAAAATGTATGCTTGAATAATATTCATGTTTTCAGTACCCCGGTGATGTCAAACCTATATATGAGCACGGGATACCAAATTCAGTTTAAGTGGGGCCGCAGACACCAAAAAAGTCACCCAAATAAAATTTAGCAAGAGAAAAAAATCTTTTATTTATATTCGAAAATAACTCATTTAAATTTTACATTGATTTTTTCTTTAATGAATTTATAAAAATTAAAAAAAAAATACATTAGTTTTAGGTATTATTATCAAATGTTACAACAAAATTTTAAATTAAAGAAATTAGAAAAAAAATAATATTTTTTACTAGAAACTTGACCACTTTTGGCAGTAATTATTTTAACAATGTCGGGTGTAATTTTTTGTAATAATGATCTTTTTAATATAGATGTTAAATGTTCATTTGTCAATCTTGACCTGTGTAGAATGTTATTAGTCTTTAAAAGGGAAAATAATTGTTTACATAGGTATGCACTACCAAACATTACTAAGATTCTTGTTGCAAGCAACGCATTTCAATAAAATGTTCTGGCAAGTACAAATAAAAATCTGGAATACCAACTTTATTATATTCTTTTTAGCACTGTGTTGCACTGAATTTCAGTCAATTCCATTTGGGTGTTACTTTTTATTATTATTTTAATATTTTAATTATTCTATTATTTTAATAAAACCAACATTATTAAGCTTTGGTCGAATGTTTGACACCACTGGTGTACCCGAAGAAAATCACTGTATGAATTCAAGGTTTCTTATACTTTAATACCTATTTTTTCCTTTTCATATAATTAATTACAAGGGATATAATTTAAATATTACTAAGGAAAATAAACTTTTTCACTACAATTCTGTTAGAAAAAAATGCTATTATGAAATTTAACACTCATTATGACTATGAATACATGTAAATATACTTTGAGAAATAGCACTATTTGCAATTAATAAACCATTTAAATTATTTGAACTTCATGTGAATATTACAAAGGTTTCAACAAAGTATATCATATAAAAAAATTGTTACTTTATTAGGTGTAAAAAATAATTCGGCGTGTTTACATTAAATCAACCATAACTCTGTTTCAATTAAAAATTTTCTGGTCGTTTTAGGATTTTAAAGTGCCAATCTTAAAATTTAAATCACTATATATCTTGGTCAAGCAGTTGGCATAACCTCACAAAACAGTAGTGAATATGATGGCGTCTGAAATGCAGTATATTAGATATTGTACACCTTTCATAGTATAGTTGAAAGAAATGTTTCCTGTAGTCACGGAAATGAATTTTTCAACTTTCCTGAAAGGTTTTATGATGTATCAAACATGTAAAAATGCTAAAGTAGTGGTAGAATGGATTACAGCTTCATAGACTGAAAGCCGGTATCTTTTTTTCGACAAGGGATTCATCAGTTATCTGACTGATACAGAAAAGTTACATAAAATAATGGGGGATATTTTGAGGATTGAAATGTATTTCATTTTTCCATAAACATTTTCTGTAAAAAAGGCACCAAATTAATTTTCACGCCTAATATTTGCAGTATTGTTAAACTGAACATAAAACTAGAAATTGTCTATTTTTATAATAAAAGGAAATATGGCCTGGATGCAATGAAGGAACTGTTGGTAGATATGCCACTTTTGAATAACTCAATAGATTTTTTTATAAAACTCTGGGCGTTAGATCTTACGATTTACTTCATCTATGAGAAATATAACAATATTCTTCGCCGAAAAACTCTGACTAGCGTTATATTTTTTATATTAATTGGGTGAAGATCTAAGTATTTCAGAAATACTAGATCATTGTCATAATAATGAAGTGAAGAAATATTGTGTTACTTGATTCGGAGCAGAAAGATCTTTAAAAAAGATCAATGAATGCGATGGAAGATGGCTATGATCAGCCAACCGAGAACTTACTAAGAAGCATACTCTTCATCTTCATTTTATGAGAACTGAGTATTCAATTTCGAACAAACGGTTATTCTCACGATCTGATTTGACACATTTGCTTTCTTCTTCGATTTCTAAAAATACTGTGGTTTATATATATATATATATATATATATATATATATATTAACAAATTCATGCATTGTCATACGATTTTCCATAATTATGAAATAAAAAAAAAGATAAAAACTGAAAAGTATTACATAAATACCATCAAAAATCAATCTAATTATTTTAAATTTAGAAAGAAGCTGCTACTGAATCATATATTTTTAACATTTATTATGAAAGTATAATTTTTATATTGTGTTCACTAAAATGACAGTAAAAATTTTATTCTCACTAAAACAAATGTGCCTCTATATCCAATATCATTCAGTCGAAATTTTGAATTGGGAACACTGAGCTCTTAGTCGGTCGATCATAGCCAATGTATTCAAAAACGATCCAACAATACGGTGAGATGTTTCTAAGAGAAAAAGAGTTCCTGTAGCTTTACGTTTATTTAGGAATACCTCATAAAATACACGAAAATGTGATAAAATTGTAGAAATCTAGTGCGTGATGTACGTTAAAAAACTTTTTTGCTACCGAAACACTTCCCTGATGTATAATTATTGTTGTTAAATATTTATAATATTTTTATAATAGATTTGTTCACTTATAAATATTTTATTTATTTTTAAGTAAAACATACGTGATGAATAATCTTCTGATCAGGGGGTTCTTTGGGTTTTTACTTTTCTTTTATCTTTTCTTTTGGGTTTTTCTTTACGACAGACATCCAGGTTTTTGAAACTTTTCCTGGATTTGAGCACGAATAGCGCGATCGTCTACCAAGTCATACGCCGACTTTTCTTTAATGTGCTGACTGGCTGTTGTCAGGGCACCATTCGCCTCTAGGGACGACCACCAAAATGACTAAACCTTTTTCCATAGGCTGACCAAAAACATTGTCTAATTCGTGCAAAAAAATCTGATTTCTACCTCTTACATACAAATGCGTGAAGTAATCAGGTATTCATTTATTAATTAAGCGTGTATTTAAATTCATTAAACGATAATTTAAAAATATGTTAATTAGTATAGTTCAATCAGAGTTTAAAAACGCAAGAGTAGTTTAGAGATACTGAACAAAAAAGGTGTCCATGTATCCGGGCATTGACATAAAGTAAATTTTATGGACTAAAAATGTAATTATATATATATATATATATATACACACGAAGGCAGTTTGATAAATTTCTATGATGTGGCGTTACCATTCATTTAATAACGTCACGGCTACAAATGTCACTTTTAAAACTAGTATAGGCGAAATTTCAACCACAAGTTGTTCACGTCATACAGATGTTTGAAGTGAATATTGTAACAGTTGCTGCCATAATTGAAAAAAATGAAAAGGTATTTTTGGGTCGATACGTCGATTCGTCACTGTGGATGAAACATGGATCCAACACTACACACCTAAGTCGAATTAGCTGTCAAGACAGTGGATAAAGCCTGGTGAAAGTGCGCTGAAGGAAGCAAAGTCGTTTTGTCGGTTGGAAAGGTGATGGTCACGGTTTTTTTTTGGAATTGTCAAGGAATCGTCCTGATCAACTTCTTAACGAAGTGAAAAACGATAACAGGAGTTTATTACGCAACATTATTGGATCGTTTGAAAGAAGAGCTGAAACAAAAACGACCAAGATTGTCGCACAAAATACTGCTTTTTACCGGGACAAAGTACCGTCCCACAAATTGACCGTCGCAATGGCAAAATTGCATGAATTAGACTTTGAATTAATTGTTCATCAACCCTATTCTTGGCTCTGTGCGACTTCATCCTCTTTCCAAACTTGAAAATTTGGCTTTGCGGGAAGAAATTCTTGTCAAATGAGGATGACATCACCGCCATCAATGCGTATTTTTCAGACCCGCTGGACCAAGTGTACAGCTCTCAATGGAGGCTATGTTGAGAAATAAAATCGATTTTTTCCAAAACAGTGTTTAATTTGATTTTTTACCATACTTATCGAACGACTCCCCCTATATATATATATACATATACAGGGTATATATATATATATAGGTTGACTTAATTTAGGCATCCAAATGAAGGTATTAAAAAAATGCAAAAATCATGTAATTTTTTAATTTCATGTTTTTTAAACGATGTTTAACTTGCATTCTTACCATACTTATCAAACTACCCACGTATATATATATATATATATATACACAGACACAGACAATGATTACTGTCTTTTTCTATTTGTCATCTTCACAGTCAGTAAACTGAAATAAAATGATCTGTAAATTTTGTTGGCGAATATTTATTTAAAATGAAATTCACGGATCAATTAGCACAAGTCATATTATGATGTTGCGAAAATTAACAAAGAATTTTTTATATTCTCCGAACTTTTTTATAGCGACAATAAATCATTTACACGTATAAAATTAAAACTAATAAAACTCTAATAGAACAAAAGAATTAGATGACATTTCAAAGCAGCATCAGACAACAATGAATGTAATTGATAATTTAACAGGTGACTATTATGTGAATGCATTCACAGAATTCGTTTTATAAATCTATTTTTATATTTGGAGAACACTTAAATAAAAAAACAACGTACGCCGCGAAACATGCTGAATGACGAAGTATATTTGATTACTCACTCCGAGAATTTTCTAAATGGTTGTACATTCCGAGAGAAGTATGCGTTAATTGGAAATCTCCCGTGCATTAATTTCATATCAAGTGGTGACATATCTTTTGTTGTTTCATTGCATCGGTCATAGGCCTCGTCCGCAGCTTTGCACGAAATCAATTCAAGGCATCAGGAACGGCCAGTGATTTAATTTAAGATAATTCCATTTAATCAGTGCTTACAACACATTCCTTTATATGTTTCATTAAAAGTTTATTGACTGCCGACGATTGTTGTTTATTTTTCAATGTCTTAATTCTTTTTTCTTGTATATTTGAAATTACATTTTGTACTAATTGACAGTGAATATCAGTATGTGTTTTTTTTTGTCCGTAATTAATTCTATAATTGATGTTTTTAAATTAGAAATATAATGACTTCAATTAATACGATATGAAATTAATATTTTTATTATGAAAAAAGATGAAAACGTAAGATGAACGTTAATGATAAATTTCTAAAAAGAAATAAGACGCAGCTTGAAGCAAATGTACAAGAAATGTGAACGAAAAACAAAAATTCACATATTAGTTTTATTGAGTTAATATTAATTACTACTTGAGGCGAAATGAAAGCAGAAATATATATATATATATATATTATTTTAGAACATTTTATGCCCAATAACTGAGAATGTTGTGAATGTGATGTATCTATTTTATGAATTTCTAAAATTTTAAGTATGTTTTCTTATACAAACGTCAATTTTACAGGAAATGTATTCTCATATATATATATATATATATATATATTGGGTGTTGAAATTAATTCGTAGCGTTTTACAAGAGATGGCGTAGGTAGTACATTCTTCCATTGTTCCCTTTAACCAAATATTCCCCGAAAAACAGCTGTCCTTACGCGTCAGTTTCTGTATATGTCATTTGGCGCGAGCGTAAATAACAACACTTTGTACTTTATCGAATATGTCGAATTTCGTGCCAGATAAATTGTTTCTGCAGGGAGTTTTACTTCATTACTTTAACATGAAAAAGTATTGCCGAAAATCATTGTATTTCAGTGGAAGTTTATGGTGACCATACTTTATCTGGGCGAACGTGTCGGAAGTGGTTTGCACGTTTTAAAAGTGGTGATTTCGACTTGGGAGACAAGAAACGATCTGGACAGCCGAAAAAGTTCGACGATGAAGAATTGGAGCCATTGGTTAATGAATACCCATGTCAAACACTTCAAGAATTGTCTGAATCGTTGGGAGTTGACTTGTCAACGGTAGGAAAACCCCTTAAAGCCATGGAAATGATCCAAAAGCAAGGAAATTGTGTCCCATACGAACTGAAACCTAGGGACGTTGAAAGGTGTTTTCTACCTGTGAACTGCTACTTCAACGGGAGAAAAGAAAGATATTTTTGCATCGAATTGTCACGGGCGATGAAAAGTGGATCAATTACGACAATCCTAAGCGCAGAAAGTCATGGGTTAAACCCGGCCAACCATCAACACCAGCGGCGAAGCCAAATATCCATTGATCCAAGCTCATGCTCTGTATTTGGTGGGATCATAAGGGTGTGATCTACTATGAGCTGCTCAAACCGAATGAAACCATTACTGGGGATCGCTACAATCGATGCGCTTGAGCCGTGCATTGAAGGAAAAACGGCCGGAACACTTTGAAAGACACGACAAAGTGATTTTGCAGCACGACAATGCTCGTCCGCACGTCGCAAAACCGGCCAAAACATACTTGGAAACGCTCAAATAGGAAGTCCTATACGACCCGCCGTATTTTCCAGATATTGCTTCTTTTGATTACCACTTGTTGTCATGGCCTGTCTGGGCAGAAGCTCACTTCTTATGAAGATTGCAAAAAATGGGTCGATTCGTGGATTACATCTAAAGACGAGGCGTCCTTCCGACGTGGTATTCGTCTCCTGCCCGAAAGATGGGAAAAAGTAGTGTCTAACGATAGACAATACTTTGAGTGATATGTTTTTTCAGTTTCATTTAAAATAAACGATCTTTTTTCATGAAGAAAACGCTACGAATTAATTCCAACACCCAATATATATGTAAATATATATATATATATATATATATATATATATATATATATATATATATATATATATATATATATATATATATATATATATATAATCAGCAGCAGCAGCCACCTCTGTCAAACCACTACTAGATAAACACCTCTTCCATGATTGTCCATTTTGTACGATTCAATGGCTCTCTTTCCCACTAATTTCCAATAAAATTAGTAATTTCCTTATCTCACCTGTTCATTGGACCCTTCCTTGATCTTTTTATATTCCTTGAATCTCAGTTAATAATTTCTGTTTATACATTAGTTGTCTTCTCTTTTTACAATACGTCCCACACATTTTCATTTCATTCTTCTTATTACACCTGTGACTCCTGTCACAGGTGTAATAAGTGTGTGTTTTTGTATCCATTCTATTCTTTTCCTATCTCTGCTTGTTATTCCTAACATATATCTTTCTCTTTTATCTTCCCCATTTCTCCATATTGTTTGGAATCTTTGAATGGTTTTGGCGTTAAAGAGCCATGTTTCTCTGCCGTAGGTAAGGATTGATAGTATACATTGATCAAATACTTTTTCTTCAAACAGAGCGGAATTATTGAGAATGATTTAAATATCTAGGCGTTTCGTCCGGGTACGCTCCATCCTATTTTTATTCTCCTGTTTACGTTTTCAATAAATTATCCATCTTTGCTGATAAGATGGCCTAGATAAACATACTTTTTAACTTCTTCTATTTCTATTCCTTTTATTTCAATATTGTTCGGGCAGACATTGCATTAAACAACACCTTTTATTTTTGCGTGGTTTACGTTTATATATATATATATATATATATATATATATATATATATATATATATATATATATATATAACATTGAAATATCATTAAGAAAGTATTCAGAACACGTATAGTTGAAAATATGTTTATCACGATTTACTATGAATTATTTCAGAGCTGATTTGAATACTAAATCATTAAATCATATCTATATAAGTCATACAAATCCATTTTGAATAATAATGAAGTCACTTGAACCTCAATTTGATTCCACAATAAAAATACCAATTTATAATGTGTAGTAAGTGTTTATGTTCTTTAAGGATGTAAACAATTTTAAAACTTTAACGACTTTAACGATGTAAACAATTTATTTTTTAATAAATTTTTATTATAATTTAAATTTAAAGGGTAAAAAAATAGTTTTCACATTTTGAATGGAACCTAAATATTAAAATTTAATGTTTTAATATTTATATTTAAAAAAAATTAAGCACTTTTTTTAAAAATATCGCATTTTTTAAAAAACACTGATATGTTCAGATATGAGTCAGTAGTTAAATGTGTCAGCTACATGGCTACGTTCGCTTTCTGTTTTCATACCTCTTAAAATATAAGAATTTAAATAAAGATTGATTATAGCTTGTCACTGCGGTACAAATGCTATAATATGACTCTAGTAATGAACAAGAGAAAAGTTTTTGAATATAATTAAAAATAATATAATCACGAAAATATAACATTTGAAACGATGGTATCTTAAAGAGAATGATTATAACTTTTCATATTTAATGGCTTTAACCCTTTGCTTGATAATATCGAATCATACTCGTGAAACAGACTTCGGGCCAAAGATGAGACACATGAGTGAGACTCGTGGTACGGCTTGACTATGGCACGCGCTGTTGCGAATTAAATCATAAGTCAAGGGGTTAAAAGATGACTTTCAAAAACGTTATATTTGAAAAGATATCAGTGTAAACAAAAAGAATAAATGCATGAGTGTATTGATTAATTCATAAACGAATTTTCCATTCATCCTGCAACCGCAAAAAAGGATTATGTTAAAAAAACGTTCTCTAATTTTTGATCGTTGCTTTATGCATTTCGATAACGATGCCATCATCATTCTTACAGGGTCAAGATACGAAAAAAGTTGGTAACTTGATGCCTTGAGGGTGATAAATCGTTATTCAAATGCGTATAAGCAACAATCTAAAATGATCAATGATCATTTATTGGACATTTTTGATTAGAACATGTTTTGTCGTTTGTGGAATGAGAGAATTATTTTTTTTTGCACAAGTGAATTTAGGCACAGTGTGAGAACTGTGTTATGGTACTTTTGTTCTATGAAATATGGCTTTATTATTACATATAAAATATTTATATTATATATTTTGATATATATATATATATATATATATATATATATATACATATATATATACATATATATATATACATATACGAGGATGGTCCCAGAAGTACCCGGTCTGACCTAGAGATGGCGGTAGTTGTTTGAAAAATATCACTGTATTAGAAAGTACACAATCTATAAAGCATATGTTTCAAGTTTGAGGACGCCACGTTGTTTAGTATTTGTTTGGCAGCCATCAATAGTGAACGTTTTCAGTGAATTTGTGAAAATGGAGAAAATTGGTCATCGTTACGTGATACAATACTATTATTTGAAAGGCATCAGCCCAACCAATATAAAAGCTGAACTGGATTCTACTCTGGGTGGAGTCTGCTCCTTCGTTTATAACAGTGAAATATTGGGTAGCAGAGTTTAAACGAGGCCGTACGAGCTGCCAAGACGAGAATCGCAGTGGTCGACCAAATGAGGTGACGACTCCAGAAATGGTGAAGAAAATCCACAAAGCGGTACTGGATGATCGTCGACTGAAAGTGCGCGAGCTAGAAGACATAGTAGGCATTTCAAAAAGTGCGGTACATCGCATATTATCTGAAAATTTGGACATGAGAAAGCTGTGTGCAAGATGGGTGCCGCGTTTGCTCACACTCGAACAAAAACAGTGGCGTGAAGATGTTTCAATTGAGTGTTTAGCGAAGTTTCACAGCAACAAAGCAGAATTTTTGCGCCGTTTCATAACCATGCGTGAAACATGGGTCCATCACTTCACACCTGAAACAAAAAATAATCAAAACAATGGACTGAAAAGGGAGAACCGACTCCAAAGATGGCGAAGACCGTTTCATCTGCAGGCAAGGTCATGGCGTCGGTTTTTTGGGATGCGCGTGGAATAATTTTCATTGACTATCTTGAAAAAGGAAAAACTATCAACGGCGAGTATTATGCGAACTTATTGCAAGGTTTGAGCGAAGAAATCAAGCAAAAACGGCCGCATTTGGCTAAGAAGAAAGTGTTGTTTCATCAAGACAATGCACCAGCTCACAAATCCGTTATTGCAATGGCCAAAATTAATGAATTAAAGTTTGAATTGCTACCTCATGCACCCTCTTCGCCAGATTTAGCCCCCTCGGATTATTTTCTGTTCCCAAACTTGAAAAAATGGCTCAGTGGTCAAAGATTTCCCAACGATGAAGAAGTGATGTCGGCAGTTAATGGGTATTTTGAGGAGCAAGACAGTTCCTATTATAAAAAGGGTATCGAACTTATTGAACATCGCTAGGAAAAGTGTATAGAGCTGAAACGAGATTATGTTGAAAAATAAATATATTTTTTTCCAAAATTTTTGTGTTTTCTTTGTTGGGTCGGGTACTTCTGGGACCACCCTCGTATATATATATATAGTACAATTCAAATTTTTTAAAATGTCTTTTAAACTCAAGTAAAGTTTATGTAAGTTTGCAAAATAAATAGCGAACACGATATACCATAGGTTAAAATACCCAAGAAATTCGTATAAATTGCATCACTCTATGTTTCCAGCTTTAGGGGAAGGTTTTGTGACGCATAAAAGATGAAACAAATACTAAAACAGTGGAAGAGGGCCGGAAATGCATTGTTGACTTTATCGACTCATTTTTTTCGACAAGGGATTCGTTCCGTTTCTTGATAGATGGAGCAAAGTTATATAAAATAATGGGGAATATTTTGAAGATTGAAATTTATTCCATTTTTCGTAATCATTCATTGTCTATCAAAAAGGTAGTGAATCAATTTACACGCAATAATGTACTATAAAATAAATAATAATATTTGAAACAATTATCTAGATACAACAAGAACTCATAGGTTGGTAGAAAAATAACTGCGGTTTATGACCTTCATATTAATATATTTTTTCTCTTTTTTGATTTTCCTGGTTGTTTTAAGTGGTCCAAAACTGTTGGATGACTAACACATAACTTTTGTGTAAGCTCTCGAATTGTTGTGCATAGTTCTGATTCAACTAACGCATTCAGTTGGTCGTTATAAACTCAAGAAGGATACTCGCGACCTTCTTCATCTTTAAGGCTCTCATCTTCAGTACGAAATTTCTAAAACCACCATTTTCCTTAACAGTGCCCACACCAAAAACATCGTTTAGTTTACTAGCAGTTTCTGCTGCTTTACTAACCGTTTCGAACTCATACAAAATATTTGATTTTATTTGTTTCTTTTTCATCTTTAATTCAGTAGCTCAATTTGTAGCAAAACTAATAATAGAATCAAGGTCCAGACCAAATACAGAAAATTACCAAAATATAGATCGAAAAAAATATTTTCAAATGATATTAACATGGACACAATGAAATTAAACTTCCATTGAAAAACATAAGGTTAGAATTCAGAAAACGAAAACCACAATTATTTTCCTACTAATCTATTATGTTACTAGATCTAAATATCGGCTTTTTAACTTTATGGCGATATAATTTTAGTATGCAATAACATAGAACTTCCTACAAACCTAATATTTTCTATTCGACGAAATTTAATTACTTAAGAGAAATACATGAGGTATCATCCATATCCCGTTTGTAACACTCAGAATTGTTTTCATCCGATACGAAGAAAGATAATTGCGAATACCACTTCCAATAAACCAATATATGAAAGGAAATCAATATTCTGAACACTGTAATAATATTTATAAAATATTTATTACCTATCACAACATGATAATTTAATATTTATTAAAGAAAGAGCAATATCAAAATAGCCATTTCACATTAATATTTTTAAATTACAGAAATTTTTCAATGACTAATACTACATTTCATAAATTTGAAATAATCTAAATTTATTCACATTTTTATATTGATGCGTTTTATAGAGATCAGTTTGAATAAACACGAAAAGAATTTACAATAAATCGTTTTGATATTCTCGTTTATCATTGATATTCATCGTTTTGATTAAACACGAAAAGAATTTACAATAAATCGTTTCGATATTCAACTATAGCTTGTCACCACTACTCTTCAATCTATACGTAGAGGTCGTACTCAGGAATTGGGAAAAAAAGCTGCGTAGGCATGGGAGTACCTATTGGAGACCATAACCTTTTCAAGTTTTGCCGACGACCAGGCCGTAATTGCTCAAGACTCATATGATCTGGAATTTATGATAAGACAACTTTATACAGAATATGAGAAATGGGGATTACATGTAAGTCTGAAAAAAACGGAGTTTTTAGTCGTAAATAACGAAAAAAATTTGAAATATTTATAAATGATGACTCAACAATCGAACAAGTTGAAGAGTTTAAATATCTAGGGGCGGTAGTAGATAAAAACGGAATAGGTGAGAGAGAAATCAAACGCCGATTACAAGAAGCAAAGAAAATAATTGGCTGCCTTAACTCGCTATGGTGGGACCGAAACATTTTAAAAAAAAACGAAAAAACGTATAGGACGGGTTATGATAGAGTCCACCCTCTGTTACGGAAGTGAGATCTGGACAATCAATGCTGAGACAAAGCGAAGGCTGAATGCAATAGAAATGGACTACCTCCGACGAAGTGCAAGAGTCCCCAGGCTTCGACACATAACAAATGAAGAAATAAGACGTCGAATGAATGCTGGAGAGACAGTTACCGATAGGATAGAACTTCGAAATTTAAGATGGTTTGGGCATTTGATGCGAATGCCAGAAGAGCGATGGCCACAGCGGATATTCAAATGGGTCCCGCCAGGAAAAAAGAAACGTGGACGACCTCGGCTTTCCTGGAACGAAGGGATAAGAAAGGCCATGGAGAAGAGACAGCTAAACGAGGAAATGACTCAGGACCGAGAATCTTGGAAAAGGGGATTGGATATATATATATATATATATATATATATTCAACTATATTATATTTACATACGTTTGAGCACAGTGCATTCAAATATTCCATTATGTATAATATTACTCGACATCCATATTATTTATATATATATATATATATATATATATATATATATATATACATATATATATATATATGTGTGTTTATACATATATATATATATACATATATATATATACATATATATATATATATACATATATATATATATATATATATATATATATATATATATATATATATATATATATATATATATATATATACAAAAAAAGCACATAAATAATAGTCCACAAAAGATGTACAAACTGATCAAAAACTCACAAACAGAATGAAAAAAAAACGTATTAACATATTTATACAGTACATACGACTAAACGTACGATCTCTGGTTTGAAATTATGACTTCCGTCGACAAACGATTGTAATTTTTGCAAAGAAATATGTAAATGTCACTGATCCAGTTTTATTTTTTCCGGCCGCTTTCTAAAGTACAGTTTTAATATGTTTTTAATAGTATATACACACAATATATATATATATATATATATACAAACATATTATTTGTTTAACCTGATTACAAATTAGGTGTATTTTTATAATAAACACAGTAAATCAATATATTACCATAAATTTCACATATGTAAGTGTTTAGAAATTAATTCGACACTTCATATATATATATATATATATATATATATATATATATATATATATATATATATATATATATATATAATGTTTTATTGATTAAACGTTCTACGGTACTTTTATCTTTAAAGCAAGAAATAAAACCAAAAAATATTTAAATGTACAACAAATAAAAAAAAGAGGAACACACCACTTCAAGAATCCGTTACACGCTCGACTGATAAATTTATCTTCTTAATTATGTAATGTGTTTCGATAAAATTATTGTTGAATAAAACTTAGTAAGGCGACATTTGTTCTTCTCGTGTGTTCAATGTAATATTCTCGAATAATAAATTTTATCACGTACACATATTATCAACTTAATGTCAATGTAATAAAGCTGTACATGTCAGAATGCATTCCTTATTAAATGTCTAACATTTTCTTATATCGAAATTGTAAGAAAGACATCTTCATGCATTAATATATAATATTTATAGATACTAATTATAATATAGCTTGGTATGTTATTACTTATTTTTTTTAAAAAAAATGTATATAATTTAGTTATAATTTATTTATCAGTTTATAAAGTAAAAAATGCAATTTATTTCTTAATCTCCACACACTAAATTAACTTAATTTAATCAATATTATTGACTTATAAATGTACAAAGTTAACTCGTATATAAGAAAATTACATTATAAAGTCAATACTATTAAATAAATGTCATATCAATCATCAATATAATAAAATCTCATTAATAAATCCACTTAAAATGTTAAAAATACTAAATAATTTTCTCAATCTTTCTCTATTTAACAGAATAAAATACTGAAAGGTATGATAATAACACTGCATACCACTGTTTGTTAACTGAATAAAACCTGTTTGTTTGTAGCAAAACTTGAAGCTAATAATTATCATTAGTTACCTATCCGTAATGACTTATTAATAGAGTGAAAATGATAGATTAAATATTATTCATATACACGTATATTTATTTGTTTAATTTATTTATAAATAGTATTGAAAAGAACCATTTTTTAATTAAAAAAATAAATGAAACGAAAAGCAATTAAATAAAAATATTTGTATTGCCGGTATCTGATCAACTAATTATCTAGTATATTGAGTGTACCAGTTATTAGATAAGACAATTTTATGTTATTAATAAAATTTGAAATGCATTTTAAAATATATTTTTTAAAAGAAAATAATAACATAATTCTAGTTATTATGCTATTAAAAATTTCAGCGCATTGCAAATTATTTTAATATCAAAATGGCAGATCGGACACAGCAATTTCAGTAAATATTTTATAACAAAAACTACCCGTTTTAATGAATTGCAATTCTTCATGCATTCGCACGACAACGACCGACCGACCACACACTTTGAAAATTCCTATAAAAAATATACCAGTTTCAATATGAAGTTCTCCCACACCTTCCGTATTGAACAGACTACTCACGAACAAGTTATTGTTCCTTTAACGTCTAGATTATATCTTAAAAACAATAATTCCATTACCCAAGAAGAGATCTTCGAGATTTTTTTAAATTTATGAATTTATTTTTCTTAAAAAAAATATCACACAAAGGAAAATAAATTTACAGTTTTTAATATGATTTGTTTAATAAAAGTCTCGTATGTACCCGTTATATATGATTCACGTGTATGATTATGTACAAGTTTGTTTACCCTTATCGACTTATTTTTAATTTTGTCATCCTCAGATAGATTTTGAACTGATTCTGGAATTTCTTCCAGTATTTATCCGCATTTAGAAGTTTTATACATTTCTCTATCATATTAGGTAATCAAGAAAGTTCTGTCGCTGTTATAACGTTCAATAATTCCAAGAATAGCTTACACTTGTTATTGGATAAAATTCCAAGAATTGTTTATCAGTAATATTAGCATGTGTTTTAAATAAATCTTGAATTGTTCACTTTAATTTAAAAAATAATTCTAACTCTTAAAAATGTATATGAAAAATAGTGTAGTACGTGCGTGTTTGCATTATGAATTCAAACTTGGGACTAACGCTGCAGAAACTGCAAAAAAAAATGTGTACTGCGTTTGAATAAAATATAGTTACATCGAGAACGGCTCAGAGATGGTTTAAAACATTTTCTGCCGGGGATGTAATCCATTAAAGACAAGACCAGACCAGGCAGACCATCAAATTTAAATATCGACGAATCGAAGACAATGATTGAAACAAATTCCAGTTTAACGTGTCAACAGCTTGCAAAATTGTTCAAAGTAGGTGAAGAAATAATATGGAAGCATTTGCACAAAATACGAAAGAGGTGGAAATGAAGTAAATGGGTATCACACGAATTAACTCCCAATAACAAATTACAGCGTCTTACAATCTGTACATCTCTTACTTCACGACTAAAGTCAGAGAACTTTTTGAATCAAATTTTAACCACTGATGAAGAATGGATTATTTATTCCAACTACAAACGTACTCACCACTGGCTTTCATTCCTGTCCCACAAAGTCCTTAATGAAAGTTGATACCGCGAGAACATCTTCTCTGTATTTGGTGGACTTCAAAAGGAATTATTCGCCATGGAATTATCTACGACTGAATCAAACCCTCACAAAAAACAGTTATAGTGAACACTAACGAGAGTACAAGATGCATTAAAAGAAAAACAGCCAGCACTTGTAAATCATAAAAGTTTTATTTTTGCGAGATAACGCACGACCACACGTTGCAGCAGAGACCAGAAAAAATTATAAATTTAGGGTGGGAGATCCTCCCTTATTCCCCAGACATATCACCATCAGATTATCACCTATTTTCATCTTTTGACAATCGTATGCGTGGAAACAGATTAATAATGAAGAAGAATTAAAAATGGAGGTGTCTACATTTTTTGAAAATAAAAATAATCAGTTTTATAAAAATCGAATTTATAAATTATCTTCTCACTGGGAAAGGGTTGTTCAATGTGAAGGTGGATATTTTGATGAGTAAAGTTATTTTATGTAAAAATACATAAGTGTTCTTTTCTCGATTCAAAAACGACAGAATTTTCTTTATTACCTGATATAAAAAAACGTATAAACCAAGATAAGTAATACAAAAATCATATTCCAGAATATATATAAAATCTGTCTAAAAGAATCTGTAAAAAAGCCAAAATCGTTCATAGAATAAATGAGCTTATACGTAAAGCTTTCAGGATTCATATCGAAGAATTATTAATGGATTAAAATTTTATTTTCATATATATATATACATATATATATATATGAATATATATATATCTATATTTATATATTTATTATATATATTTATATATATATATATCTATATATATATATATATATATATATATATATATATATATATATATATATATATATATATATATGTATATAGTTATATATATATATATATATATAACTATATACATATATATATATATATATATATATATATATATATATATATATATATATATATATATATATATATATATATATATATGTTTATATATATATATATTTATATATGTATTTATATATATATATATATATATATATATATATATAAACATATATATATATATATATATACATGTATATATATATATAAGGAGAGAGAGAGAGAGATAATAAACTTCATCAAAATTTTAATGGGAAACTTTAGTATTAATGGTTGCTAGTTTACACATTTCGGCCTAATTTTATTTAAAATTACTTCAACATATTTAATTTTTAATACTGTAAACATTTATAAATAAAATTATTTACACACACACATATATATATATATATATATATATATATATATATATATATATATATATATATATATATATCAGAAATTAAAAATCAAGATTATTAAACGTTACTACAAGTCGATAGCATTTAATAACACTTGACTGGATAAATAAAAGATGCGGTTATAAGTTTTACATAGGCTCTCATATGTAGTTTCAGATATTGGGATACAGAAAAAAAGATAAGAAAACTCAGAATATACCGTTTCAAATAATGTATTTATTTTCAGCATACTTGTCACTATTGTCAATGCATTTACTCCAACATTTTAAATGTTTCTACATTCTGTCAGTAAAGAAATCCGTTGTCTGTTTCTCCAAACAACCATTCACAGTGACTAACTTAATCGTCAGATTGAAAATTCTTTTCTTTATAGTTACATTTTCGTACTGTGCGTAACTGTAAGTTATATAGTGCCAGACCTGAGCTGTAATTTGCTCTACTTCTGGGTTTCTTGGTTGAAGTTTCAAGTGTATAGTCTAGATTATCATCATGATGAAGCACTAAATAGTCACGTTTTCGAAACAATAAATTAATGCATAAACAGTAATATCAAAAATCACTTGAAAGAAGGTAGAGTCGATTAAGACGTGTTAAATAAAAATACTATGATATAAGAATTATAGATATATAAAGAAAATTTAACCTTACCAAAAATAACCAATAATCATTTATTGAATATTTTCGATTAGAATTTTTTTATGGTTCGTGGGATAAAATAAAAGTTCATTTATGAAAGCACTATTATACGAGGTTAGACAATTAAGTAATGCGACAAAATTCAAAAATCGAGTATATTTAAAAATTAAGGTACATCGCTGCGATCCCCTTCAAAGTAGTCCCCTCCCGCATCTATACACTTATTCCAGCGAGTTTTCCAGTTTTCGTAACAATTCTGGAACACTTCTTGTGGGACCTCTCCGAGTACCCTCGTCACAGATTCTTGGATATCTTCAACGGAGTCAAAATGTCGACCTTTGACGAATTTTTTCATATGGGGGAATAGGAAAAAGTCGCAGGGTGACATGTCCGGTGAATAGGGCGGTTGTGGTAACGTTGCGATGCCTTTAGACGCCAAAAACTGAGAGACACTGAACGCACTGTGACAGGGAGCATTGTCGTGATGCAGAACCAAAGTCTTCGCGATCTCTGGACGCACTCTGAGCACCCTTTTTCGTAATTTTTCGAGCACATTGCGGTAGAATACTTGATTTACGGTTTGTCCAGGTGGTACGAACTCATTGTGAACCACCCCTTTGCTGTCGAAGAAACAAATCAACATGGTTTTCACTTTGGACTTGCTCATTCTCGCCTTCTTTGGCCTTGGTGCTCCAGGGGACAGCCACTGTTGGCTTTGTCGTTTAGTTTCGGGGTCATATTGAAAGAACCAACTTTCATCACCAGTAATAACTCGATCGAGAAGAGTAGGATCACTTTCAACCTGCTCGAGACAATCTTGAGCGATGTTCATTCGGTGGGCTTCGTGACATGCACTACTCGCACGTTGTTACAAAACACTAAACAGCTGGCGAAGAAATAATCGTACGAGGGTGGTCAAGGTCTCAATCGAGAGAGTAGGGATCTGCTATTACGGTGGCGGAGTTACATGTTCGCAGTGTTACCACAGGCCGAGAAAAAAAATCGGTCGCATTACTTAATTGTCTGACCTCGTATCACGGTAAAGTAAATGCTACCAGACAGATTTGACTAGAGGAAAAATACTGTATTCCTTCCTTGACGAATAATTATTCACTGACTGAAATTATTGGCAATGGTGATAATTATGATAATTGGTTAAGGACGGTGATAATTAAGTTGTATTCTAAGTTTCTTTTTATTTAGTTTCGATCCAATATCTCAAACCATTCAAGATTTACAAGACCCCATATAAAACTTGTCGTCCATCATTCTTATTTTACAAACAGTCCAGTAAAATTTAATAACACAACTAAAGATACATTAAACTTCTTTTTTCATTCTATAAATTCTTTCAGTAAAACACGATTAAATTTAATAATGAAACAAAAAAAAAACTAAAAGTTAAACAGTATCATAGACAATTATAGAAATTACATCATTAATAATATCCTCTTGAAAATCATTTCATCGTCTTTGTCAAGAAATGACAATTTCTTGATTACTTACATTCATCCGAGTACTCTTAAGAAAGTAAATATCGTTTGTGTAACTGTTATACTTGTATCCGAATGTATATAAAACACTTAATTAAATTTACAAGAATCGAGTTTATGCCATTATACTATGTATTTTATTTTTATTTGACTAAATATAATTTTATACTGTCATTTTGTTGACGATACAACTGAATATTATTTTTCATGTTATATTCTATTCGATTAGTTCATATTTCATTTCAAGAACTAAATCAAACAAGTTAACAAATCCTATTATAACAACATATTTAACAAGAAAATCGAATCAACGTAGTCAAATACATTTATATAAAAATATGTTTCCGGTAAGTTACTACATAGGAACTCTCATTAATTACATATTACAGTTAAGAACAAGTTGAACGAGTAAAAAATATCACAGACAACTTTCATACGTTGTTAAAAATGTTCAAAAAGAATATTTGATTGCGTTCGAATTATTTAACGGATTATTTTTAAATCCAAAAATTGTTTTATTAAATATATTGATTTAATTGCTACAGATCAATTTTTATTCTCAGTAAGAATACGAATGAGATTAGTTAATATTTCGATATATTTTTCACTATTTTAGGATTTTTATAGAATAGAATTTTTTTAATTAAGAGGATATTTGAAATTTGAATGTTAAAAATCTCTTTCCAATTTCCATATATAAATACATACAAACAAATTGATACATAAATATGCACACATAAGTACACAATTATCAGTAATGTAAATTATTTTCAGATATACTAATTAATTAATTATAGATATTATAACTAAATAAATTTAAATAAGAAAGTATAACATGATCAAAGGAATTTCTTTCTTAACAATTTTCATGATAATAAACTTTTATAATTTTAGAAAAATTAGAATAATTAATAGAAAAGTTTTCTGATTATCTGACATGTTAAAGAGAATTCTTTAAATCGAAATTTCATCAAAACACATTATTAAAATAAAACATTCCCGCACATTTTCTAAATTTTAATACTCCTAGTCCAGTGGACCTGGCTATCGAATATTACATCCAAAATGTAACGTCTGATCCTGGTTGTGGAATGATGTGGGGGTTGCATAGAGTATAATTACACTTTTCTGAACTGTATGACCTTACACTGTCGCGATCAATGAGGAAAAAAGGGTTAAATTCCATTTGTAGCTACAAAATAAAACATTATTAAATTAAATTAAAACCGCTACCTTTTACAGTGTTGTAAGAAAATAAACATTTATCGTACAAAAAAAGTTTAATATGAAAGTTGTGGATTTTTTCATGCTCTAAAACTTTATTAATGAGTATTTTTAACGTCAAACAAAGGAAAGACGAGAAAAATGCAAAAATATTTTTACCAGTTTCTTGCCAATAAATAAAAAAGTATTCATTGCACGAAAAAAAGTACTAGAGCCAAAGTTGTAGAAAAGTAAATTCTCTATAAAATGAATATTTATTTTTTTTTGTGACTAGAGCAGGAAGCGATATACTTAAAAAAAGGAATTTCACACTTTTCTGTGCTGGTCGCGCAGCGGAAGGTCTGACAGTTCACAAAAATATAATAATACTCTAGCCAAAAAAGTTGACTAAAAAAGCTCTACATATACTTTAAAATACTGTTGCTTTCATCTTCCATATACTTATCACTATTTTATTTTTTTTTCGACAGACAAAACAGATATTTCTAAATTATTAATTTTGTTTTGTTTTCGGTCATAATTTTAGAAGTTGGTGATAATTTATTATTTTTATGTTAATATCAACAACCGTTATAGACATTTATTTGAAAACCAAAAAGGGTGAATAACAAAGGTTTTCTTCATTTTCATATAACGAAAAATCTACATGTGAGGATAATGACAGAGCTCCATCGAAATATGGGTAAGCAATAAGTAACAATGATTTATTAAACACTGTCTGGTTTGTGAGCTGAGTGAAAAGTTCATTCAGATTCAGTTCCAATAATTACATATCATGTTTTTATTGAAAAATATAAAGGATATTTCTTAACGATTGATGAAATTTCAACAAACTGCCTTTTAGATAATATAATATCATAATAAAATTTCACACGATTTATCGAATATTCTTATAAATTCAGTGAAAGTAAAAGCTACACTATCCCACAACCAAAATCAGACGATTTTGATGTAAGGATAGGCTCGAATTTAAGCCATATCAACTGCACTATCTAATATTTTAATAAATACTTATATTTTATTGCTGTTCTTCCTAGCTATTTTCTTGTTAGGACAGAAAAAGATACTGTTTATACAGCACTCCGAGGTAAACTTGAACAGACTTTAAACAGGACCTGATAATATGGAGGAAGGAGATTTGATGTTCTTACGCTCCAGAATAATAATTAAATTATAAATGATTACGAAGGAAATGACATATGTTATGAGAAAATAAAATTTTAACTGTAAATGGTTATAAAACAAATTATTAATTTTTTTATGAAAATAATTATAAATCCCTCATCTTGTGACACACTTTAATGCTTGCACATCGATTGAAAAACTTTATTTTACTGCATACTTAAATTATATCACCATAAAGTTAAAAAAGCAAATATGTTGATCTTGTAACATATTAGGTTAGTAGGAAAATAACTGCAGCTTCTTAATTCTAATATTATTTTTTTTTTTCAATGAAAATGTCATTTCATCATTTTCATGTTAAGATCGATTTAAAGTGCATTTTTCGGTTTGTATTTTGGTAACATCGATTTTGGTTTTATAATTAATTTTGCATTAAATTGGGCTATTGAATAAAAGATGGAAAAGAAGCAAATAAGACCATTTTTATATGCGTTCAAAGCGAGTGGTAAAGCAACAGAACTGCTCATAAACTAATCGATGCTTTTGGTGTGGGCACTGTTAAGAAAACATATGGTGCAATGGTGATTCTAAAAATTTCATGCTGGGGACGAGAGCCTTGAAGATGAAGAAAGTCACGGGCATCCTTCTTCAGTTCATAACGACCAACTGAAGGCGTTAGTTGAAACAAAACCATGCACAACAATTCGAGATCTTGCACAAAAGTTAAGCGTTAGTCATCCTTCAGTTCTGGATCACTTAAAACAGTTACGAAAATTAAAAAATCTGTTAATGCATTAAAGGTATTAATTGAAGGTTATAAACTACAATTGTTTTTCTATCAACTTTATATTTGAAAGACAATTTGCTACTAGTTAATTTTGTAAAAAAAAATAGTAGCATTACAATTGGTGGCAAGTTTGTCTCAAAAATATGTTGAAATGTCAAAATGATGATATTTGCTGCATCTATGTAAACAGAGATTAATAATTATATTGGTTGTTATAAATTCTTGCGTTATATAATATAATCGATATTTGTGTTTATATATATATATATATGTATATATATATGTATATATATATATATATATATATATATATATATATATGTGTGTATGTGTATGTATGTATGTGTGTGTATAAAAGGAACTCGACGAATGAACATGAATCTTGTCCTTATTGTACTTATAAAATAATTAGAATATAACGTATCTTTTATTATCGATAGTGAAGTTAAATAGAAAAAAATAAATCAAAAAATAAGAACAAATATTGGCAAACAAATAAATATATAAAAAATCAGTTTCATTTCAGTCAAATGATATTACTGTTATATCCCTTTTCTGATGATATAGTATAAAAATATTTAAAAAATCCGATAAAACTGCATTGAGTTATACTTTATACTGAAAATAATTAACGATTTAAGAAAATCAAGACAAAACTGAAATCTATCAGGGAGAACTAAACATGAAACAACACAAAAAAGGAATCATACCTGAAGAAAGAAATTAGTGACTATGAATTCAAAAAATAAAAAAATATTAAATCTGATTGTAGTACTAGGTCGATAGAAAAATAATTGCGGTTTATGACCCTCAAATTCGTATAAAGCAACCGCAAGCATTTTCCTATCGACCTAATAATTATTTGTACAGAAAAAGGTCAGTAATAGAGAATTTTAATGCTATAGAAAATAATAGCGGTACAAAATAAACAGTCAAGTTTACAGTACAAATACTTGGACCAAACGAAAAAAATAAACGTCAAGTAAAACAATTGGTATAAACGTGTACATTATTTAAAATATGAAAAAAAATTCGATGATAAGAAAGTTACTGTAGTAATAAAAATCATCGATTGTATCGCCTTAATTGAAATATAAATTGAAATGTTCAAAGCACGTACTATTCTCATTAGTGAAACGCAAGCTCGTAAATTTAAACATTTTCCTAAAAAAAATTAGAACATAAAATCCGTACTGGAATGTGTAAAATATGTATTAAAATCGCCTGTGTCTAGAATATATATTTGTGTTATTGAACGTGAGAAGTATTTTATAATCTAATAAACAGTTGATATTTTTCATGCTTGAACTTGACCTGATTTTCAACTCAAATGATATGCACGGTTATAGACAAAGAAATCACGAATAATATTAGCAATTTCATTGTCAAACAATATGGTATAATTATTATCCGTCAAATGCATATTGCAGTGTTTGAAAATTACAACAAAACGTGCAAAAATCAAATTAATCTTTACTTGATACAATGTTACTGTGTCAGTATGACAACCTCATTCTATCAGTCAATGAAATATGTAACAAAATCAAAACGCTTGCAAGTAATCTACACAACATTTCACCGACAACAACAACAACAACAGACGAAGTAATCAAATCGTTATGATAACTTTGTACGCGTTATGCGCCACCTGCAAAGGCGCAATTAGCCTCTAGGATCGCCGCGATAGATGTTACCGAGAAATAGATAATTATCTTGTATTTATAATCACACTGTTTTTAGTCTTTCTATTGATAATTAACCCAGTTACGGATGCAATGAGAGCTCGACGATAATTATAGAAGTGGACCGTTGAGATCTCATCTTTAACGTCTTCATCTAACATTGAAAAATCATACCTGGAAATTGATTTACATGATTACATCGACCGGTTTCACTGTTTTATTTTGTCTGGTTTAATTATGTTGATGTGTCGTGAAAGGAATTTTTTCTATCAATTATATTGCTGGCATTTTTTCAGTAATTATTTCTGTTGACTTTTTTCAAAGCGGATGATTGTAATACCTCGAACATTATTCATTTTTAATTTATATTCAGATTAAGAACACACTGATAATATTTATAGTAACTGAAATCGAAAGAGTAAATATATTTTTATAATAAATACAGTAGATTTATATAGATTTATATCAATTATTGTTATTAATATAATATGACAAAATATCACAGTCTAAAAATAAACACATGTATCAATAAAATAGAAAATCTGATAATCTTTAAAAAAGAAAAGATAAAACTTTCTATAAAATTTCATTGCACGTTTATATTTACAGATACTTTCTAGATTTTCATTCAGAAAAATATTTTTTTTATTAAAAGTATCAGTAATAAAAAATCACTTTGAAGAAAAAGTGATGTGTTGACACGAGTTATAGTGAAAAAAAAATACAAAATTAGAATGAAAGTATAGAAAAATTAGAAAGAAATCTATATATTTTTTTTAATATACAAATGTGTTACTGTTATACTCGATCACTAAAACATCACACTTGATGTATAAAATTAAAAAAAATATCACCTGTTAAATTTTAATATCAAAGAATTAGTTTTATTGCTACCATAATTAAAAACTAGACATAATTAAACAATAAACAGATAAACTATAAAATTTTATTTCTTGATAATTTTAAGCCATAATTAAAATGATAAAAGGTTTAAAAATAAAAGCATTATATAGAAAAAAATTCAGAATACATCATTTCTTCAAATAAAATCTGAAAAATACTATCAATGTAATATACATACATACATATATATATATATATATATATACATACATACATATTTATATGATAATATATCAAATAGTAATGGTTCCAAGAAATAATAAATCCTGTTGATTCTTCATCTCAGTCTGTTCTTAAAGGATTTCACTGAAGAAATCAGTGATTTTTTCATACAGGACTGCAGTTTATTCCAGATATGAGCGTCTTTTTTTAACCCTTACAATATTTAATACTCATTTCATTTTTTTTATAATTTTCTTATGAGTCGTTGGGAGTTGACTTGTCAACGGTAGGAAAACGCCTTAAAGCCATGGGAATGATCGAAAAGTAAGGGATTGGGTCCCATACGAATTGAAACCGAGGGACGTTCAAAGACGTTTTTCTACCTGTGAACTGCTGCTTCAACGGGAGAAAAGGAAGAGATTTTTGCATCGAATTGTCACGAGCGATGAAAAGTGGATCAAATACGACAATCCCAAGCGCAGAAAGTCATGGGTTAAGCCCGGCCAACCATCAACACCAGCGA
Organism: Acanthacorydalis orientalis; assembly: GCA_034766995.1. Taxonomy (NCBI): domain Eukaryota; kingdom Metazoa; phylum Arthropoda; class Insecta; order Megaloptera; family Corydalidae; genus Acanthacorydalis; species Acanthacorydalis orientalis. The sequence continues at coordinate 15,879,507 of CM068316.1, read as the reverse complement.
CGAAGCCTAATATCGATGGATCCAAGCTCATGCTCTGTATTTGGTGGGATCATAAGGGTGTGATCCATTATGAGCTGCTCAAACCGAATCAAACCATCATTAGGGATCGCTACCGACTACAACTCATGCGCTTGAGCCGTGCGTTGAAGGAAAAACGGCCGAAATACTTTGAAAGACACGAGAGAGTGATTTTGCAGCACGACAATGCTCGTCCGCACGTCGCAAAACCGGTCAAAACATACTTGGAAACGCTCAAATGGGAAATCCTACCCCACTCGCCGTATTCTCCAGATATTGCTCCTTCTGATTACCACTTATTATGATCGATAAGTCATGGCCTGTCTGGGCAGAAGCTCACTTCTTATGAACGTTGCAAAAAATGGGTCGATTCGTGGATTACATTTAAAGAGGAGGCGTCCTTCCGACGTGGTATTCGTCCCCTGCCCGAAAGATGGGAAAAAGTAGTAGCTAACGATGGACAATGCTTTGAATGATATGTTTTTTCAATTTCATTTAAAATAAACGATCTTTTTTCATGAAGAAAACGCACGAATTAATTCCAATACCCAATATATATATATATATATATATATATATATATATATATATATATATATATATATATATATATAATTGCTACTTCGATAACTGTTCACCATCTTTGACCCATATTCAGTACTAATTAATACAAGTCATAAAATTCATGTAGTGATTAAAATTTAATATAAGTTAAACATATTATAATTACAAGATACTTGAAAGTATAATTTAAAAAATACGTTAATTATCTTAAAGGTAAATTAAAAAACAATTTTCTGATAACAATCGTTACCATATGCACTTATGGCTAACATACGTTCGTCAGACAAATTTACAGTTTAGCATTACAAGTATTGTTTTCGAATATATTATGTGAAAAGGTATAAAAATTGAATGAGAAACATCTGTTTTACAGTAATTTCATCATACAATCGACAAAAGTAACGGGACTGCCCGGAAAAAAATTTCATAATATTAGTGAATAATTTAACAGAATTAATTAACTGTTGTCATTTGAATATTTTGAGATATGAGTTAATTAATTAATAGAAAATTTATCTAGGTCAAAAATCATATTGTGTATATATATATATATATATATATATATAAATTGGTTGATTGTAACTAAATTAATATTTTCTTTCATACGTAAAGAGTATACTTAAAACGGTTTTATATGGATAAAAATAAATTTTATAGAACGATTGGCACATGAATAAACAACAGTACGCACGTTTTACTGTCATATTTAATTACCATTTTATGAAAAAAAATGAAATTCTGTACTTTATACACTAAAATTATTTTGTAATTAATTTGATGACATTTTTTTCGAATTTATATCTTAAGAGAATATAAAAGTAATTATAAAATATACGGTAATATTGATAAACGTATAACTGCATATAAAACAATAGTCAAATCTTAAACTTATTACTGTCAACAACGCTAACCGCTTAAAAATTGTTTGTTTCCCGTTGAAATAACGGTGACAGTCGATGCTGATCATAAATGCAGTTTAATTTCAATTTGATTTCATTTCTTCTCTCGTCGTTATTTTAATAGTTTCATGTTTACATGTTGTACGCGATTTATTTCATAAATATACTTTTATATTTATTCATTCAATCACTGAAATTACTGATTCTTTAAAAATATTCAAATTATAATATTAAAAATATTATAAAATCTAAATAAATGTGGAAAACATCTATTAGTTAGAACTATTTTAGAACGGTTTTTATTTTTATGTTTTAAAATTCATTTTAGAATGAAGAATCAAAAAAGTATTACAAAATATTAATTGACTTAAAGACTGGTAGCTTAAAATTAATAAAAATTATACTTAAATGTACCCTTTCACAAATGAATTTTTCTTTTATTCTATAAATGAGATTTTTCTGTATTTTACAACGATGATTTTTTAAGAAATACGTATAAGCAACAATCAGAAATAATAAATAATCAAGTATTCACAAAAAATATTTTTGACTACAAAACTTTTTCCGGTTTGTGGGATGAAAGAAATATTCACTTGTCAAAGGGAATTTAGCCTCAGTTCCAGAATAATATAAGAGTCATATACTAGGTTTACAAATAAAATTATTATTGGAATAACTATTTAACTGATATAAATCTCATTTTTGATTTATTTTTTTAAAAAATTAATGGTATTCAGAGAAAAAATAGTAGATTAACATATAATGTATGTATTTTTTTTCGCCAATAATTTGTAGAAATGTACAAAAATTAACAATATTAGTTTTTTTTAAATACTTAATCCTAAATGGATGAAGGTAATATTATTATACGAGGGGTGATTTGAAAAGTTCGCGGCCTACCATATATGGCGGTAATATTATGAATATTTATGACGAATTACAAAGCGACATCTATCTTATACATGACCTCAAAGTCTATAACTAATGTGTCAAGAAGTCTATTGCAAAAATCAATTTAAATAAAGCACTGTTTGTGCCGTTGTTGAAATGGATAAAGTTGGGGATCGTGCGGCGATAAAGTTTTTTTGTCAAAAAATATTTAACGTCACCAGAAATATTTAATGACATGAAAAATGTACTGGGTGATAGCGCACCTTCGTATACATTCATAAAGAAGTGGGAAGCTGAATTTAAATGTGACCGTGCAAGCTTTGAACATAATCCGCGTAGTGGACGTCCAAAAACTGCAACGTCAGAGGAAATCATCCACAAAATGCATGATATTGTCTTACAGGATCGGCGACTGAAAGTGTCAGAAATTTCTAAGCTTGTGGTTGTCTCAGATGAACACGTGTATCATATCCTAGGAGTTGAAAAAGATATCGGTAAGATGGGTGCTTCGTTTTCTGGTAATTGATCATAAACGCATTCGAATACTAATCTCCCGAATTTGTTTGGATCGATTTAAGAGGGATACAACTGACTTTATCAGGCAATTTGTGACTACGGATGAAACTTGGATCCACCGTTACACTTTAGATTCAAAACAGCAATCAAAATGATGGAAGCATGGTGATTCCCTGCCACTAAAAAAAGCAAAGCATTTTTATCTGCTGGAAAAGTTATATCTTTAATATTTTAGAATATTAAAGGGATCCTGCTAATTGACTAGTTTCCAAAAGGTCGAAAGATAACGGGAAAGTATTATGCTAAATTTTTCAATAGACTCGATTAAACAATTCGTGAAAAAAGACCAGGTTTATCTAAGAAAAAATAATTTTCCATCAGGAGAATGCACATCCCATACAAGTGTTATATCCATGGCAAAAATTAGTACATTGAAGTACGATTTGTTGTCCCATCCAGCCTATTATCCAGATTTGGTCCTCTCAGATTCCAACCTGTTTTTAAAACTAAAAAATCCTTGGTGGTGGGAGATTTTCGTCAGATGAAGAACTGATGGCAACAGAAAATGGCTATTTTGAGGATCTCCAATAAAGGATTTCCATGACGGTATGAAAACACTGGAACATCATGGAAAGTGGATTGAAGTTCAGAGGAACCATATTGAAAAAAAATCAATTTAAAAACGCAAGTTATATTCTTTCACAGTTAAGCCGCGAATGTTTCAAATTGCCTTCGTATATTATAATTTTAATTAACAATATATCTGCTTGGGATAAATCAAATGCTGTAGTAGGACTTCCACTCTCAACAAAGCTATTACATGTTTCCTGCTTTAAATTTCTACTGAAAGCAATGTACAGAAGATGGAAATTATTACAGGATGCATGACTGCAATTTATTCCAGGATTTCACGGCTCTGATGAAAATAGAACATTCACCAATATGATTTTTATTACGATCAGCTATAATTTTATAGTTGTGATACTATTATCAATTTGAGATGAAGAAACTAGCCTTGAATGAAAATCTCCTTACAATGAACATAGAGTTTAACTTATTATAAATTAACACGATCTGTAATTTTGTCACAAACTAAAAAATTAACATACTGAAAATATCTTACAGTACACTTAGATTATATAACCTTTATTAATATATATATATATATATATATATATAGAATGATTCGATTTAATCTTCCACATGAAACTATTAAAAAAATTGCAAAAATGTTGAAAAATCATGTTATTTTTAATTTTTTGGATTTTTTAATACTTTAATGTGGAAGCCTAAATTGAATATATATATATATATATATATATATATATTTATATACATATATACATATATATTTATATACATATTTATATATATCTATATATATAAGTAACTAATTAATATTTATTTTATAAATATGATCTAAATTATGAAATAAATTAATGATCTACCCCAATTGAATATGGTTTATTTATTTGTAAATTATATAATTTTATTTTTTAATAAATAATGATTATATATATATATATATATAATATTCACCTAAGTAAAGCACCCTAAATTTCACTATCAGGTACACAACAAATTTATTTATAGACATACACAAGCAATTAATTGTAAAAGAATGCAGCTCATATCCTTCAATAAACCGAGTATCGTTAAAGAATCCAAAATAAAAAAGACTGAACCGTCAATACCTTTCTTATTTATTCGCCATTAATTATTTTTAGTATATTTTCATACGATTCATATAACGGTTACATTGTAAAATAATGGTCGACGTACTAAATTATAAATTAAAACGAAAACAAACACAGCACACAAAATAATTATACGGCGTGTATCTGCTGAATACAACAATAAAACTATTGGTATAGTAATTGTTTAATAATCCCCAGTTGTTGTAATAAAGAACTTACTGCACGTATATTTTAATCATACATATATGCATGTAATTATATGTATTTTTCGTCGAGTCGATTGTAATTGTCATTCGGTCGAACTGGACTTCTTAACGGTCCGAGGTTTTAAACAAGACCCGATTTATTCACTTTTTTTATTTTATTTCGTTTGTTTTTTCAGCCGCCTTTCATATTTTTTATTCTACATAGAATATAATATAATTGTAATAACTGTTAGTTTGATCGACTAGGTTAGTAATACTTCCAACACTCATTTAAATAATTGTAAATGTACCTACAAATTGCACATATAACTGAGTCCCGAGCATTCGACCTTCAATGTCTGACACAGAGTAATCCGATATTATCAAAGAACATGTAATTTGTTGGTAAACCTTAATTACTCTTATTTTTAATAACTCTAAGTAATCGCTTTGTATTATATTTCTTTCAGTTATTATAAAACAATGACTAATAAACATGATTACATATCTGATAAATTTCAAATTTTGTTTCATTTTAACAGATCCTTTTCTGCATAATACGGCTATTTTGGTATCTAATTTCTCGATCCTATTACAAAAGAATTATCAAGACTTTATATATATATATATAGATATAGATATAGATATATATATATATATATATATATATATATATATATATATATATATATATATATATACATAAATAATGTTTCTTTAATTTCAAAAAGACATGGCAAAATATATAAATGAGGAAATTAAGTTAATTGACTTCTATTACTAATAATTTCTTTATTATTAGGTTAGTAGGAAAGTAATTGCGGTTTGTGTCTTCTGAATTCTAACCTTAATTTTTTCAATGAAAATTTCATTTCATCCTGTTCATATTAATATCATTTTAAAATGCATTTTTCGGTCTGTATTTTAGTAAACTCGATTTTGATTCCATTATTAATTTTACTTCAAATTGGGCTACTGAATTAAAAATGGAAAAGAAGAAATTAAGAGGAAATTCAAAATGAGTTCAAAACAGGCAGTGAAGCAGCAGAAACTGCTCGTAAACTAAACGATGATTTTGGTATGGGTACTGTTAACGAATGTAAGGTGCATGGTGGTTCCAAAAATTTCATGCTGGGGACGAGAGCCTTGAATTTGAAGAAGGTTGCGCGCGTCCTTCAGTTCATAACAACCAACTGAAAGAGTTACTTGGATTAGAACCACGCACAAGTCGAGAGCTTGCACAAAAGTTAGGCGTTAGTCATTCAACAATTCTAGACCACTTAAAACAGCTAGGAAAATCAAACAAGCTTGACTAATGAGTGCCACTGAACGAAAATCAAAAAAAGTTGATTCTACGTTCCTTTTAGGTAACAGAAACGATCCATTTCTCGATCGTATTGTAACGTGCGATGAAAAGTGGATCCTTTACAACAACAGGAAGAGATGTACACAATGATTGGACAAAATGAAGCTCCAAGGGAGTCGCGAAACCGAAATTACACCAAAAGAAAATTATGGTGACTGTTTGGGGGTCTGCACTCGGTATAACCCACTACAATTTATTTAATCCTAGCGAAACCTTTACAGGAGAGAGTTATTTTCAAGAAATCGACAAAATGAACCAAGAACTGCGATGTCTGATCCTCACACTGGTCAAACGAAAATATTCAGTCCTGCTGCACGACCTCATATTGCACGATTGACCCTCCAAAAGTTAAATGAATAGGCTGTGAAACATTGCCTCATTCACTATACTCAACATACATCTCATCAACAAATTATCACTTGTTTAACAATTTCGACAACTTCTTACAGGTCTTCAACAACCAAGCTGCTGCGGAAAGTGCATTTCGAGATTTCATCAGTTCCACAACTTTGAAATTTTACACCACCAGAATAAATAAACTTGTAATTAGTTGGCAAAAATCTATCGATTCTAATGGTGAGATGATAAAATCGATTAATAAAATTAATTATTAATAAAATCAATTATTAATAAAGTTAATTATTAATTGACAAAAATGTAATCATTTTGAAAATTATAAACCGTAATTATTTTCCTACCACCTAATTTAAATATAAAAAAATGACTGTTCTTTTAGATATATCTCCATAAGTCTATTAAAAAAATAGAAAACCAAAGAATAAGCTAAGCTTATAAAAATCGCAATATAGTAACTAATAAAATTTCGACCGAAGAAAAATTATTACTAATTTACAACTTACTATGGCTAAATTATTAGGAAAAAATAACAAGATGTAAGTTTCCATTTCAATAGATCTATATATTGTTTTAAATGCGAATTATGCTAAAATACCTTACTGTTGAAAATAATTATACTTTTTTACTTTTTTATAATATATTATTTTTTTAGGAATCTAAAAATAAAGATTTATTGCACTTTTATAGACTGTTATTAATGCTAGCCAAAAATAAAAATAATCATAAGAAAATATAAATCAAATCTGGTATTAAAAATAATGACAGTTAAAAGTATTTGAATGATTTGAATAAGTATATAAAACGGTTAGAACTATAACAAAGTGTTTGATTTTAATAAAAAAGTAATATTTATTTAATATCAATCTATCTTTCTGTATTAGTTGTTATAAGATATAATTAACTTTTAGTACGTTACACTTTTTCTTCAAACTTTAGCATTAAACATCAAAGAAATTTTTATTTTTTTTTTGTTAAATTTATTCCTAATATCCACAATTTATATTTTTAACATTTATTTTGGTTTGCACTGATAGGATTATTGCTTTCTACTACTATCATTGAAATACTGAAAGATAATTTAAATACATCTGAAGATAGCATAAGTGGCAAAACTAATAGAATCTAATAAAAAATTGTGATAATCTAAGAATAGCTACGATACAATGAAAGATTAAGAAATAGAAAACTAGCTATATTTTTTCTTCATTATTTAAGTCTGTAATTTTTTTCGTCCCTTATAAACTTGATGAAACTTATATTTAAAATCTAATTATAATATTTTTATAACAACAAAATAAAATATTTATATACACTAAAACAATTTTAAAACAATATACAACAGATATAATTTATGGTAAATGATTTACATTTATAATTTATTAATACATAAAATATTTCATTATTAAAATCATTTTAATATAATACAATCATATTGTCGAATAGTAATAAAATGTGACTTTTTTTAATATTCAACATATGTGTTATGTTAATTTATATTGAAAATTATGTTTCAGCGGTCAATCTGAATTGTAAAACATAAAATATTTATGCATCGTATCAGAAAAAAAACCGGTATATAAGTTGGAATACTGAAACGATCAATATTTTTATATATGTTCGTAAAAAAAATGTCGAATGAATCTGACAAGTCCATTATTGTAGTTGATGTTTATTTGTATAATCCGTTTAGTTAAAGCAGTTTAGAATTCTTTAAATATTTTATTCGACAAAAAATCAATTAATGGGTATATTTAAAAAATGTATAGAATATTTAAATCATTACAAAATTCACGCAATTTAAAGATACAACAACCCTTGAAAATTTATATTTTAATTTATAAGAATTCAAATCTCGTATGTTCATGGGAATTTTATTTCAAAAATATGTCGATTCGCAGTGTTTGAAGAAATTTAATTCATTGCAATGAATAATTTTCATTAAACATATTTAATTGTTAGTATTTTTTTTAAATCGATTATTATTAAAAAAAATTTAATAATATTTATAATAGTATTTTTTATTAGTAATTTTAGTAATAAGTAATTTTAATCTAAATTTAATTAGTAAAACCTAATATTAATTAGTAATTTTTAATATTATTTTTTTTAAAAAAATTATTAAATTGGAAAACATTAAAATCATAATTTTTGAAATAATCACTTGACTAAAAAGATGTATTCCGATGCAATTGTTGCTGGTCTTAATCCCGTATAAAGGAAGTAGCCTGGAAGGCAAGGTTAGCACCCCATCTTCCATAAAAACAGAAAAATGGTCATAGAAATGGCAAGATGCCTCAGAACAGAAACAATCACGTGGATACGAAAGGAATAGCGACTTGGTTGCTTTTGCAAAAATGGACGGCTTTCGGGAAAGAGATTACCTGGACGACCGTCCAAGAGATGGGGGCAGAATTGGCAATCCTCATTCACCGAGTTCTACTGAAAGGCAAAATAACAGGAGAATTCTTCTAACTTAATAATAAAAAGAAGAAATACTAAAAAGAGATGAAATAATCACAAATTGGAATTTTATATCAATAACCTAATCTCTCTCTCTGTTAAAATTTTATCTATAGCAGTGGTTTCCAATACAGAATGCATTTGCATCCCTGGGAATGAGTAAGCAATTCGCAATCATTTTAAGTTCCTTTTTTAATACTGCAATGATATTAGATTTTTACAAATAATTAAAATACAAATAAATAAACATTATACAACAGTTCATATACATAATTTAAAAATCCAAAAGATGATAATATATACAAATTCAATTCTTCTATTCGTATTTACTTATCTGTATGAGGTTACTTTTTCAACTATTATAGTCATAAAACTATGTATTTAAATAAACTTAAATATTCACTATTCTAATCAATTATTACAAAATTTCTACGCAATATACTCAGGAAAAGTAATGAAATATTCAATTAGACTTCGCACATTAAAAATATATTATTATTTTTCAATATTCGTGTACTTTCATTTCAATATATAATTCTCTATATTTTTGTACTGAATTTTATCAACGATTATATGACTTTATATCGTTATCCATAAATATCCATTCATCTATAAAATTATTTAATTTATTAATTAATTAATATTACACATATCATCCTATGATACTTAATTTTACTACCACAGAGGTGTTCAGCCACAAAAATGTGGAGACCATTGAAATATTCTACAGGTCAATAACACAATTATGAATGGTGCACTTTTTATAAAAACAATATATGAAAACGAATGTATACATCCGTAATTTAATTCAAATATTATTAAACATAACTCGAAAATCTTCATAAGTAATTACGAACTGAAGAACTCACTTTTTCAATAAAATATAAGTGTTTTTAATTAAGTTTTTCCTACTAAAAATCTAATAATGATTGGCAATATGCACCTGGCTTCGTTACATTGACGTTTTTGCAAATTCACGTGCGGCAATTATCATAAAAGTTATATTTCATTTCGAAAAATACTGAAACTATAATATAAATTATTTTTTTATAAATAGTAATATTCTAAAATTTACAATGTTTGTCTGCAGTATTACACATCATTAAATTTTATAATACATATATATATATATATATATATATATATATATATATACATATACATATGAGTGTGTGTGTATGCATGTGTATATTAAAAGTAAATTTTAAAATGAAATTAAAAAAACATATAATTTTAATATTTATTTAAAGAATTTTATTACTATTTGATTTCATTAATAGTCGGAGATATCTGAAGTGTTCTATAATTAGTTTTATAACTTTTTCTAATTTCCGTTTTTATTAATCTTGTCTTTATGTAGAAAAGTTCACATAAGAAATATATATATATATATATATATATGTCTGTGTGTACGTGTGTGTATGAGTGAGTATGAGTGAGTGAGTGTGTCCATATGTTACTTATAAATACAATTTATAAAAAAATAACAGCGTTCGCGTTTCTCTGTCGAATGAGACTATAAAGAAATAAAAATTAAAGGAGAAAAATTAACGTTTGGAAGAAGATTTGGAGAAGAGGTTGATTGAAGAATAAGTTAGGCGAACCAAAAAAGAGAGTTCAATATGAATCGCAGCTAAACAGATTAAACAGTATATCATTATTAAATTCATGTAAAATTATATATATATATATATATATATACATATATATATATATATATACATATATATATATATATATATATGTATGTACATATGTATATATATATACATAATTTCAAAAGTTATTCTTTGTTAAATCAATTTATATTTAAATTGTTTTTTTACTGTTATTTGCAATCTCCCAGTTTGATAAAAAATATTTGCATACACTTTTTCCACAAACCTAGATTTAACTACAATTCAATCCAATTATTGTTGAACTGAATGTTGCCAAACAATAAAGAAAAATAAGTATTTTTAACACTAATGCAACTCAAGACTTCGAACAATTCTATTGAAGGAAAAAGCATCAACAACAACAAAAAACCGTAATTTAAATGTTCACTACATCAATTTTCATCCAAATGGCAAAGATAAACTTAACACTAATTTTCAAAAATATTATAGATATTAAAATGTTTAATTTATTAGAAACTGTATTGTCAATCATGATGAACTGTTATATATATATATATATATATATATATATATATATATATATATATATATATATATATATATATATATGTATTATTTGACGAAGTTGAGATAAACAAATGAATTTCTTTAATCCAGTATACTAGCGCTAATGACCTAAGCTGTCAACGGATCCTAAACCCCAATAACAACAATATTTACACCAGTATAAATCTTAAAGAGATTATACAAATCGAAAAATATTCGAATAAAGTAAATTTGATCTTACTGTCAAGGTTCATTCAATGTGGAAATCACCATAAAAATAAAAAATAGGTAGAATTGATTTTAATTAGAAACACAAATAATGAATTCAATCAAAAAAAAGGTTTGCTTGAAAAAAATATTTGATCAATGTATCCTAGCTGTTCTTATTTACACCATTATAGAAATATGAACTTTAAATTTCAAAATAATTAATTGACTGCAGACAACACAAATAATAATAAACAGATAGGAATTATATAACACTTATGTAATAAAACTCAAAAGATAAAATTAGAATAGAGTGAGATGTAGTCTAAAAAGAGAATACAATAGAATGAAAATATAAATTATTGACTAAGAACAAAAAATGAAGAAAACCCATTAATGAACGGAATAAAAACACAAAAATATTCCGAAATATGTAGAAAATAGTATTAAATACTTCAAATTATGATGATAATTATATATATATATTTATATATATATATATATATATATATATATATAGATAGATATATATATATATATATATATATATATATATATATAAATAGATAGGTGACTCAATTTACGTTTCCACATGGAAGTAATAAAAGGTGAACGCAGGAGTTAAGAAAAGTGATGTTATTTTTTATTTAGTATTTTAGTTCAATTCAATACTAAAATACAATTGAACTGAAATACTAAATGGGGGATCAAATGATTTTTTAAATACTTTCATGTGGAAGCCCAAGTTAAATCACCCTATATATTTATGTATGTGTTTGTATATATATATATAATAAATGTATTTGGAATATATGATACGCCTATAGTATATATTATGATGGTCCAATCTATACAAGCCAATTTCAGTTCAACAAAAATATTTTTTTTAAATATATTATATATATATATATATATATATATATATATATATATTGAAACAAATAATTTAGAATATGTAGAAATATTCAAATTATTAATTAATTCACTTTAAAATAGAAACATAGACAACATAAAAAACACATTTAAGATGTGTATTACATCCTTCAATTTTACAATTATTCATTTTAATGTCTTGTATTGACTGATTTCTGAGTTAATTTGAAAAATATATAAATTTCAAATCCAATTTTTTTTCATATATATATATATATATATACATATATATATATATATATATATATATATATATATATATACATATCTATACATACATATATATATATATATATATATATATATATATATATATATATATATATATTGAAACAAATAATTTCCAACATGTCGAAATAATCAAATTATTAATTAATTTTAAAATAGAAAAATAGACAACTTACAAAATACACCTTTAAGATGTATATTAAATCCTTCAATTTGGAAGTTTTTCATTTTAATGACTTGTATTGATTGACTTGTAACCCAATTTGTAAAATATAAAAGTTCCAAATCTAAATTTATTTCATTTTATAACTAGGTATTACATAAAAATCTATCAAGAATAACATTCATATGCATATTCGTATTGAATTTGTTACAAAACAAATGTTATTCAAAGCATGTCCGTACATCAGTCTTTTATAAATACTTTATGCTGTAGAATTATTTTATTTCAACAACAAAAAATATTGTTTGCAGTAGCACAAGAACGATATGGGATTAATCAAACATGTTTCCATGAGCCGCAATACCAGTAAATTAAACATTTTTATTGTCGATCTATCCTGCTGTCATGCTTGCTTGACAGCTAAACAAAAAAAAATATTTATGTACTGTATTTCACTGCATTACATTATTGGTTTTAGTGGAACTAGTTATAATGATTTTTATTTAGTTAATTACATTGTAGTTTTTGACAATGTAATTAATTTTGATTATATATATATATAATTATATTTTCGTTTGTACATATTACTAATAACATGAACAATAATAATAGGCATTAATATTTTATATAGTTAATTAATATAATCAAAAAAAGACTCGATGTAAAACTATCATATGTTAATGTTATGAAAAAAATGATAATTATTTCAAAGAGTATCGTTTTAATTAAACATCGCATAACTGCTAATAGCATTTTAATAATATTTTTATTGTGATGTATTTTATTACAGTTTTAATTAATTCGAATTTTTCAATCAGAAGTAGGTGGAAGCTATATATTTTATTCTGTAATTTATTGTAGTGTTCATTTTTGTTCGAAATGAAAATTAAAGCAGTCTTATTAATGCATACACAAATATTAACATAAATAGTAATCTATTGTATAATATTAAGAATAACCTTAGGAAATATATAAATTGAGAACATATAACTGGAAAATATGTAAAAAATGAAAAAAAATAAATGATATTTAATATACTTTAGCTAATTAAAAATCTGTGTTAAGAATAATGGGTTCTAACGTTTATTTTTGTTCGAAATGAAAATTAAAGCAGTCTTATTAATGCATACACAAATTTTAATGTAAATAGTAATATATAATATAATATTAAGAATAATTTTAAGAAATATATAAATTAAGAATATATAACTGGAAGATATGTGAAAAATTAAAAAAAATCAATAATATTTAGTATACTTCAGCTAATTAAAAATATCTGTTAAAAATAATTGGTTTTAATTATATTTTTTTAAAAAAAATCATCTATTAACTTTAATAAAGTACTTACGCAAGTAATTGATCAAAAATTTTGTCAGTAAATTGAATATTGATACAGTTATATATAAATTGATTATAATATATCTCTATTTTGATCTTTATTTTTTTAAAAAAAAAACAGTCACAATATAACAATAATTATATCGGAAGAGATTTAATTAAATTGATTATAAATAGATTATTATTTTATATATATATATATATATATATATATATATATATGTATGTATATAAAGATATATAGATTAGAAACTCGCTTAAAGTTCGGTTACAGCGAGCAATAATATAATAAATTCACGGGATAAACAAATATTTACATGAATTGTTTTACTTCGCGAATATTTCCTCACCACTTACAAATCACTTTTATAACTAGTTAATTTGTTGGATATACCGAACAAATTTAGTCCTATAAGAATTTTATTCTTTATCTCATTGGTGGCAAAATGTATTTTTAAAATAGATAGAAAACTATTCTGTCGATCCCTAATTACAAGTTTATAAAAAATTGTATAATACTTGTCGTTTCTATCTCCCAGTGCAATTTCGTTTTTTTACTAATGGATATTGTGATAAATCAACCCTTTATTAATGTGTTCTTAAACGTTTTTTGTATTAAAACTAATCGAAAAGAAGAACTCAACGAAAATGTATCGAATTTAGATACTAAAACATAAGTGAATGATGTATGAAATAATGTTATGTAAATGGAATTTACCTATAATTGATATAACGATTAATAGATATAAGAGAAAATACAGTCGAACCGAAATGATTGTTATGCATATATACATACATATATATATATATATATATATATATATATTTAAATATGTATATATATATATATGTATATATTATATATATATATATATATATATATATATATATATATATAATGTGTGTGTGTAAGTGTATGGGAGATTCCACAAAATATTCCGTTAATGTACATACAGGTTCAGGAATACAAAAGAAATAAAAAAGTATGCTACTGATATGTAGCTTCTAATTCTTTATTATAGTAATACTCATACTTTTATTTGATAAATTCAATATTGACTTAAGTAGACTTTGTTATTTTACGCAAAAAAAAACACGGCTTAACTTGAAGATCGTTAAATTAATATTCAGTCAATACACAAAATCTTCCTTCCTTCAAAAATACAATAAAATATATGATAAAAATCGATATCAAGTCAGCTAATTTGTTTTATTTAAATCTTTTTATCTGTATAAAAATTTACAGAATTTAAGATTTTTTATGGGATAACTATATATATATATATACACATATACACACACATTAATAAATAGTATGTGGTATTTTTTTTAAAGATGAGATGAAAAATATAATTTTTAGTTAATTTATTTAATAAATAATTCCACGAAACAGACCTAGTGGATAAATCAGAATATTTTAATAGTTATAATGAATTCAAGTTGTTTACAATGAATTAAACAGTATTATTTTTATGCAAAGTTCAATGTCTCTTAAAACAAACTCAATTCATTTTATAATTTTTATACATAACACAAAACGTACGACACTGAAAGAAGGTAAAACATACTTAATTTATTATTAATGTAAAAATTAATTTAAGAAATTCGCTCTGGTCTCTATTAAATTCAAAGTTTAATTATATATATATATATACATATATGTATATATATTTATATATATATATATATATATATTTATATATATATATATATATATATATATATAAATATATATATATATATATATATAAATATATTTATATATATATATATATATATATATATATATTTATATATATATATATATATATTTATATATATATATATATATATTTATGTACATATATATATATATATATATACTTATATATATATATATATATATATACATTTACATATATATATATATATTTTCATATATATATATATATATATATATTCACACATATATATATATATATATATATATATATATTCACATATATATATATACATATATATATATATTCACATATATATATATATATATATATATATATTCATATATATATATATATATATTTATATATATATATATATTTATATATATATATATATTTATATATATATATATATTTACTTATATATACACATATAAATATGTATATATATAAGTAAATATATATATATAGAATAGGTCGTATTTTAATTTGTAAAAAAATTAAATATTTATAATATTGATATTAAAAAATTTTGTTATAAGAAATTCTATTATTTAGATGACTGAAAAATTCTTATTAAATGAACGATTTTTTTGATTTCCAATTGATTTTCCTTGATATTCAATTTTAAAATTCATATATATTTTCAAAAAAATTAATATCTGTAATTATAGTAAATATTTTATTCACTAACAATATTTTAATTAAATACAAGAATATAATGAAAATTGATTAATTACATTCAATATCATATTAATTGCAATCTCTATGTATTTTTAACAATACTTTATATATAACATATTTCTGAAAAATTAATATAAGTTGAGAAGACAAATAACAGTATAATATTTCGACCATGAAATAATATTTAATCTTATCACATGCTTATATGAAATTGTCAACTAATTAAAATGATCGACTTACCTTTGAAATACATAGCAGCGAACAAAAAAATCACTATCACGTTTTTCATTGTGTAAAAGTATTAATGAAAAATAATGTCACACGAAAAATGTATCAACAGTGAATAAATTCAACAGTATACGCTCTTATATAAATAATATTTATGTATAGACAGATGTAAAAATACGTAATTTATTTAATAAAAATTGGGTGAATGCAGAAAATGTAATGTAATAGATGCGAGTAACACTCGAATGCGGTGAAAAAATAAATCTGACAGTTCGAATCGATGGGCAAAATATGTAATAAATGAATTTATACGATGTAATTTCTGTTCATAGTTCGGTAACCGCGCGGCTTTGAACTTGAAGCATATCACTTATGTACATATATATATATTTCAAAGTCTAGGTGGAGGTGAGAGGTAGGCGCTCTATCTCTTCGTCCACCACAAAAGTCAGTCAAAGACTAAACCGTAGATGGCTTTGGCTCTGTTACATATACTTGGTCAGTGATGGTAAAATAAATGCAATCTCACAGTGACGTCCAAACGTACATTGGCTTTGATTTATTGCGGAACCGTCGTCGACGCCGCACCTGGGGGGATGCATTCGCAGTGGTTCAGCGATTTTGTCACACCGATCGATACGCACGTCGATGATTCATACTCGATGTGCCCGACTTGTCCCACTATGCCATTTGATAGCGCGTACCGTAATTCTTCAACTTTTAAAAAGATGTCGGTTTTTAAAACTGAATTGTTGTGTTAGTTACTTCGGAAAGTAGTACACATTGGCACGTCTTAAGCCGACCGGCAAATGGCGATCGGTTCTTTGTCTCTACTCAAACTTAAAATATACACATTGTTTTTTTACTATTTAGACAATGGCAGAGTTAGAATAATGGACGGTACATGCAAGTAACCCGAGGCAATCATTTACTCACATGTGGTTACTGGATACTCTCAACGTAATGTATTTTATTGCATTCGTGTTCTTACATTTTTTCCTACATAGAAACTTGTTCTGGTTTTGTACTGCACTATTCGAAAAATACATATTTACAGCGATATACATGAATAGCTAGAGAAACTATTGAATTTAATCGAACGTTCGTAAATGATTCATGCGGTTTTTCGTATTTAAAACTAAGTGTCGATAACTGTTACTAAAAGTTTATCAGCCTGGAGGCATCGGATGAAATCTACAAGACACACTCATCTCAAAATCGAAACAACTTGTTTGGTAAACGCAAATAGTGTGTTATTTAAATAATTTATGGTTATGATAATTTATTTAAATACATAGATAGTGAAACGAAACGTCAAAAATATTTGTAAATAACGACTCGTTGATTGAATAAAGAGTGTTTATCGAAGTCAAAGTAATTTTTAATTAAACGTTTACCGCCGCACTACTTCAAAACATGAAAGCAATGTGTCCCAAAAAATCTAACATAATTATAAGAAAGAAATGCGGACACTAACATACACAATGTATTATTTTGGATAAAAAAATTAATATATAATCAAAATTTATAACCACATTCTATGCAAGAAATACCCAATAAAAATATACTCATACGTTATAAACCTTTTTGACATTTGAGTCAAATGAATGGAGAAAATAAAAGATATTATACGTTATGTCGTATAAAAATTCAATTAAGGCTATATTCAAGAATAAATCAGATAACTTGTATGAATATTCACAAAAGATATGTGTTTACATACCTGTATAAAATTTGTGGTTAGTTACATATTATAAACAGTTACAAATTCAACCAAAAATGCATTATTAAATAATGCATCTAATAATATTTATATTAGTTTTACATAGTTTTGCACTTTTTTATATGTATTATATACGAAACTAATATCTGTTTAATTCAATTTGGTTCACAACATTGTCAACATTATCTTTTTTGACAGAATCACCGGTCTAATTTTATTATAAAATTAATCATTAACATAACATTTATAAATATTTGTTTGAAAACCGCATTTGAACTCACAATATATGAGTATTACTGTTCAAGATCCCAACACACGAGTGTTAGTTATTTCATAGCAATTATCTCCATTTTTATTCTTAAATGTAATGCTAATATTATAATTATGATAATATTACTTCAAGTAACTGTTTTCGAAAGTTGTATGTGTACAAGACTTGACAAATAATTGAATTATTATACAGAAATAAACGCTCGATTTACGGACATTTATTGTATGCCCACTTTTACTGAAATCAGTCATTTTAACAGATTCATTAAAATACAGTTTTTTGGTAATAACATGAACTAGTTTTATTTTATATCATTACATTTTTATTAACAGAGATTAACAGTATATTTTTTACATAAAATATCTGTTTCGAGGGTACGTTTTCAGCACACAAACTTTCTGCACTCACGGTAAATATTATTGGATCTATTTTTTACAAAATCCGATTTGGCAGGACTTCCGATTGTTATTGGAATTTCCTATAGCTGACGACGGATTGGAAGTAGTCTTAAGCTCATCTCTGTAATCCCTATCTAATTCATATCCGTAATCATTCGCTAATTCTTCAGAGAATTGAAAATAAAAACATTTTCTTAAGGGGACCCGGTGGTCTAGAATTTTCGAAAAATCGATTTTTTTTTCGAAAGTATAGTATCTTAAAAATATACTGTTAAAATTTAATGACGAAATTCAGAGTATTTCAGGATCTACAGCCCATTAGAAGGTCAGGTCAGTTTCTTGAGAATATACTTGCTTGAAACTTTAAACGCGTTTATCTCGAAACTACTTTTTTTCGTCTTGCGGGGGCCAGAAAAAAAAACTACTTGACCGATTTGTCTGAAATTTTAATATGTTATTCTGAATAGTTCTAGCTCTCTAGTAGTTTCCGTAAAATATTTATATTTTTTATTGACAAAACATTCAAAAATACTGGTCGTTTTCAAACTTGTACTTTTGACTACGCGCCATTTTGTCAATTTTTTTTTATTCTACTTCCTGCGATAGCTATACTTATACTAATTAAAAATTCGTCAATTGTTTTATTTCAGATCAGAGGGAGAGATAAATCATCATTCACCACGCAATTCCATTTTTTTAGAGAGGGAGACTTCAGCATCATTTTTCTAATTTAAAAAAAATTTTTTTTTGTTTTTATTTTCATTTTTGTGTAGTTTATTAGTAATAAAATAAGTGTAAAAAAAATTTGAAAGCATTATTCATTACCCTCATATAGAAATTTTTTTTTTAAAATAGCTTAAATTTTAGGCCGCTAGACCACCGGGTCCCCTTAATATATTTAGTACAGTAGTTTCCTTGTGCAATATCCACTCATTGATAACTGCTAAATCTAAGATGTTATGAAATACTTGAAAAGGCCATCTACGGGATTCTGCTTTGACACTACATTTTCATGCCATTTGATCTACCATATCCACTCCAAACATTTTTTGTTATCTACAGAATGCAATTGTCTTCGGGACGGGTTTATTATCGTTCCTAATTTTTACAAATGTATATCTTGAGCTCACTAATAGTACCTTCTTCTCTGGCTTGCTTTTGTAAATTGTTAAAACATAATTTTCTGATTTATAAAGTCGTGTGGAAAACCGGACCATAGCATATTTCTTAGCTTTCTTCTCTTTTGCAGTTTTTGTTATTTTTATTTTATTTACATATTTAATCCCAAAATCACAACTAGACTATTTTTCTTTTGTAAGTGAATTCCAATTGTATGTAAGAATAGAATTCCAATTCTAAATAATTAGAAGAACGAAGAAAAGTCTATCAGCTCAATTCTTTCCACTCGAGCGAAAATTATGTCACAAACAATATTTCATTTTTCAATGGACGAAATATGGTATTCCTTATCACATTTTCGTTATCTCTGTCCTCTATAGTATCAGATCACTTACTGGTTTTAGTTATAATTTGATAAATAGAGACTTTTAGAACGCTTTACTCAAAATTTGTTAACCCGTCAATTTGACATTTGTCCGGATAAATCCGTCGGATAAATTAAATTGAGATTTATTCATATCGTTATATCAATAAAAGTCAATATAATATTTCAAAAAATAATATTTATATTTTCTATTTTTAAGCATGAAATCTGTCAAATTGACGGGTTTCCTTAAATCTAGTGTTAATGAACCTGTTTCAATTTAATGCAGTTTTCTTATGAGTGCATTTTACAAATTAAAATATAATCTACTAGAAATAAATGATACTTTTTTGTGTTATAAATAATAATCGATTAATTTATTATATTAAATAACTCATAAGTAATGGACATAAATCTAAAATAATAGTATATTAGGAATACCGACAGAAATAATTTCAGCATGTTCATTTTTAAGGATATATTGAAGATACAAAATCAGATAAAAATATACATAATTCGAAACATTAGAATGCACATGCAATTGATCTTTTGGATCCGGGAAGGAAGAAAGGGTGCTAGAATTTTTTAACAAATATTTTCGATTAATTGGACATTCTTCTACGATAAACAAAATAAAAATTGTGAATTTGTCGGTTACAAAAAAATATGTTAACGAGGATGAGCCAGTCGAAATTTTACATCTATCTGATATATCGTGGAAAATCGTTGATAATATTCGGAGAAACATAAATCTCTTGATTGCAAACATATAATTGGAAGCGGAAAAAATGATTACAATCGTAAATTTGCAGAAATGACATTAATGTTGAGTGTGAAAAATTTTGAAACAATCAAGTGTGCAAACGGTTTCACATCCGTCACATCTTGTACCCGGACTTAGTCTCGAAATTTTTTATATGCTTTCTTCTAATGATGAATTTTTTGAAAAAAATATTACTCAATCTAATTCTCAAGTTCACATTTTTTATACGTTTTGGAATGAAAAAACCGCTATTTTTCTGATTTTTGGACGACCGTATTTTTTTAAAATGAAAGAAAGAGTTGTAAATTTAATCTCATTACAACGAGATTACTGATCTTCAAATATATCATACAAAAGATAGAGATCTGAGACCATAGTTTATTTGGGTAACATCAATGTATTCCTAGATCCACGTCCGGGTTCAAAGGGTTAAATAGTAAAAGAACTCAAGTAAGAGACATGTATGTTTTCTGGTAAACTATTCCTGATTTTTTTAATCTGACTATAATTACAATTAAATTTATTATTATTATAACAGTAACTTTGCATATGAAAATTCCTTGATTTAAATTTAACAACACAATAATGCTTAAATTTATAATATATTATTTATTAATAAAAACGAATGTGCTTTTTAAATATGAATAAAAAAAATAAATATGTCCTATATTTATGACAGTTCGGAATGCTTATTCTTATTACTTGAAATTCGCATTATATTTTTCAGACTGTGAAACGCGACAATATAATACTAGTAATTTGCAATCATGGATTATACCTGCATGCTATAGGAAAAATAAACTGTGAAGATAGTACAAAGAAAGAGTATGAAATAGAGAAAAAGTGAGTTACACGTTTTGTAGACATTATATATATATATATATATATATATATATATATATATGTATGTACTTGTTCAAATACATAAACCTGTGATACTTTTATTATCAACTATTTCTGACGTTGGAATATTTTATCACACTGTGAAATAAACCATATTGTGATAAACTATAATAAATTTCTCTAAAACAATGAAGAAATTATTAACGAATTTTTATATAACTTTTCCTCTGTTAAACTACACACAAAATATTTTAAAACAATTGTCAGTTTTTGTTTAAGTCTGTTTATTTTCATTCAAACGTAGACGTTCTTTTCAAATATAAACATAGTTTTATTAATTTCATTTCATATGAAACATAATATTGAATTTCAATTAAATTTTATCTAAAGACATGTTTAGATATCGATTTTTTATTTATTTAATCACATTTATTCTCAATACGTACATAAAAGAACGACGAATATTTTAATAACAAATTAATATTTACTAAATAAACATGATAATAGAAACAGTTCATGTAAAAAATGTCAGTTGCCAATCAATTTTTATCAATAGTTTGACATTTATTTCCAAAATATATGATTGATGTCAATAATGTCATTACTTTTCTACAACTATCATCGGAATATAAATGAAAAGACAAAAAAAAAACAGATCTCTTAATTATTACTTAAATACACTTACAAGATATTTCATTTCAAAATACTAATGATTCCAAATATTTCTGGTCGAATTTTCTATTATATTCTCTCTCTCTCTCTCTATATATATATATATATATATACTATTTTATATTTTTCTATGTATATCCTTTAATATTTTTTCTCAGTGTAATTTAAAAAACATACACACATTCTTGACAATTTGAAATAAAGATCGTTATCTTCATTAATAAAAGAATTTCACACAGATAAAAGGTGTTACATCAATAGCAGAAATACTGCTAGAAAATACATTTCTACTAATGAAATACACTGACATTAACGATGAATATTACTTAATATCATATTGTTGTGAATGATAAACATTTAATGTGTTGTTAATATTAATTAAAGTATATATATATACACATATACGAGGTCAGACAATTAAGTAATGCGACCGATTTTATTTCTCGGCCTGTGGTAACACTGCGAACCTGTAACTCCGCCACCGTAATAGCAGATCTCTACTCTCTCGATTGAGACCTTGACCACCCTCGTACGATCATTTCTTCGCCAGCTGTTTAGTGTTTTGTAACAACGCGCGAGTAGTGCATGTCACGAAAATGGAACAGAGGAAGATTGTCAAGATTGTCTCGAGCAGGTTGAAAGTGATCCTACTCTTCTCGATCGAGTTATTACTGGTGATAAAAGTTGGTTCTTTCAATATGACCCCGAAATTAAACGACAAAGCCAACAGTGGCTGTCCCCTGGAGCACCAAGGCCAAAGAAGGAGAGAATGAGCAAGTCCAAAGTGAAAACCATGTTGATTTGCTTCTTCGAGAGCAAAGGGGTGGTTCACAAAGAGTTCGTACCACCTGGACAAACCGTAAATCAAGTATTCTACCGCAATGTGCTCGAAAAATTACGAAAAAGGGTATTCAGAGTGCGTCCAGAGATCGCGAAGACTTGGGTTCTCATCACGACAATGCTCCCTGTCACAGTGCGTTCAGTGTCTCTCAGTTTTTGGCGTCTAAAGGCATCGCAACGTTACCACAACCGCCCTATTCACCGGACATGTCACCCTGCGACTTTTTCCTATTCCCCCATATGAAAAAATTCGTCAAAGGTCGACATTTTGACTCCGTTGAAGATATACAAGAATCTGTGACGAGGGTACTCGGAGAGGTCCCACAAGAAGTGTTCCAGAATTGTTACGAAAACTGGAAAACTCGCTGGAATAAGTGTATAGATGCGGGAGGGGACTACTTTGAAGGGGATCGCAGCGATGTACCTTAATTTTTAAATATACTCGATTTTTGAATTTTGTCGCATTACTTAATTGTCTGACCTCGTATATATATATATATATATATATATATATATATATATATATATTTATATATATATATATATATATATATATATATATATATGTATATATACATATAATAAAAATACCTTGAAAGAGTAACATGAATAGATGGATAATCTCAAAATAGTACAAGAAATATATCGAAAGAAGGTACTAGATTTCAAACTGGAGGAAACTGTAAAAATCCTTCATTCATCAAATAATTGTCAGTGATAACTAATTATCATAATGATCAAAAACCATATAATTGGTATTTAATTCGAACAAAATGGTATGCGGGACGGAATGAACCATTTCCGACCCATAGACAAGTGTAAATAATTAACCTGTACAAATAAAATGGATATCATATTTAATATTATTAAAATTATCTGTCAATATGAAAATTTAACTACAGTATGAATTATAGTTCATCAACAATGATATTTTAATAATAACATTATTTATATTGTTTACTTCATAATATTAATATAAATGTTTTTTTTTGCAATTCTTTTTATTATTAATAATTTATACTGCATATAGTTTTCACACGCTTGAAAATAAAAACTAACTATCAAGTAAATAATGTTTCATGATTGCTCTTATTTCCTTTATGTTGGTCGGTAGAAAACGAATTGCGATTTATGACCTTCAAATTCATATACATTTTTCTCTCTTTTGATTTTCCTAACTGTTTTAAGCGGTCCAGAACTGTTGGATGACTAACGCCTAAATTTTGGGCAAGATCTCGAATTGTTATGCTTGATTCTGATTCAACTAACGCCTTCAATTTGTCATTATGAACTGAATAATGATGTCCGCAATCTTCTTCATCTTCAAGCCTCTCGTCGCCAGCAAGAAATTTTTTGGACCAACATTGCACCGTACGTTCTTTAACAGTACCCTTAACAAAAACAGTTCCAAAACACGATTAGTTTCTGCTGCTTTACCACCCGTTTTGAACTCATACAAAAAACTGCTATTATTTGCTTCTTTTCCATCTTTAATTCAATAACCCAATTTGAAACAGAATTAATAATAAAACCAAAGTCGATGTCACCAAAATATAGACCGAAAAATTCATTTTAAAATGATATTAACATGAAAACATTGAAGAGGCACATTCATTGAAAAAATTAAGGTTAGAATTAAGAAAACAAAAACCGCTATTATTTTCCTACCAAATTAATAGAGCGATATTGTTTATCGTTTCTGAAAGAATAAGTCTTAACTTACTGAAAATATAAATAAATGGACAAAAATATTTAATATAAAGTCATAATTGTCTTAGACCTACATGTAAGACAAATTATAGTTTGGTTTGCTGTATGTAATATTCTTTTCAATTTTATATATACAGGTTCTGTGTATTTTTAAGGAAGTAAAAAAAAAATTCAAAAAATTATACAAATTCAGTTTTTATGGAAACTTAATGCTTTGAAGATGACGATGTTGCCATCGAAATGCATATAAGCGACATCAATAATAATTGATTCAATGTTTTTGATCGAAACATTTTGATATGATCTGTGGGATGAAAAGATTTTTTTCCCGGAAAAAATATGCAGAAACAATTAACAAAATTCCACAACACTCCACACAACACATAATTTTAAATCGCGAATAACTACCGACAGTGGTAAGGGCACCGCAAAACCTGTATAAACAAACCGGCCACACAAGGCCTTGTGTACTATTCAAGATCAATAAAATTCTTTTGATTTGATTTAATGAAAAAAGAATTCATTTGTGGAAAAAAATTGCTATATATTAATAATTTGTAGAAACTGAATTAAGAAATCTATGCCAGTAACATAGCGAAAACTCATCTGAATTTTTATAATAATTAGTAAAATTATTTTAAACTGGACAACAGCTATTAACCCTTAGCGGACCAATGCCGCTATTCACGCGGGATAGCACTTTTACTTATTAGGTCGAATGCCCGCATACATTGCGGCAAAAAATCATTTTATTATTTTCATCACTGTTATTGTTATTATATTTTCATTTAACACGTTAAGTGCTACGTCGGCTCCTTTTAGTTAATTACTTTCCATTCGTTATCTGTATTTTCACTAAATATAATTTTTTTCTTTATACCTGATATACAAATCGTTATCGGATAATTTTTCTTTCTATAAAAAATTGCTTGGACCCAACGGTAAGCAAACTTAAAATACTTCTGGCTTGTTAAGGATTAATAGTCAATTATTAGACCGTGATTCATATTATAGTCTAGTATTAAATTCTTAAAAATAAAGACATGATATTTAACTATTATTATAGTATAGCATATTATTAAAAACACACACATACACACAATACTGCTCTTTATTTAAAGTAAGGCGGAAATGAAGTTCTTGCGAAGAGTGGTACGAAAAAAAAGGAGACACTGCATAAGAAATGAGGGGATTAGGGAAAGCTTGGAGAATGAAAGAAAGAAATTCTGAAGATATTCTGAAAAAACAGATATTCATGAAAGATATTCTGGAGGAGAGACAGTTGGAGCGGTATGGACATGCATGTAGATCAAATGAGGAAAGTAAAGTGAGGAAATGTTTAGAAGCAAGGCCCCGAGGAAGAAGAGGGAGACCAAGAACTATGTACGAGGGAACAGAGAGCAGCTTGAAAAACGGTGAAGAAGCAACATACAGGAGATGAAGAAACTGATCAGTAGCAGAGTGGATGGAAGAGATGGACCGAAGTCGCTCCTACGCTGAGAGCCAGATAGGGAGAAACGAGAAAGAAAAAAATTTAAAGTAAGAAATACAGCCGACAACCGCTTATCTTAAAATTCAAATTTGCATATTCTAAATTTCAACTCCTAAAACCGTAAAAAAGTTTCTTTAGTGGCTCTCGTTACATTTTTTAAATGTATTTTGCGGTAAGAATCGATTCTTTAATTATATTATTTTTAGAATATATTGAAATCAATATTGATGAGAGAGATGATATTGAAAAAATACAAAAATGGCTGTCATTTTACTACTTCATTATTCGAGAGCCCTGTTGCTTTCCATCAAATTTCTTTATTTTGTGATGTGAGTGAGAAAATCATTTGTAAAAGCGAATCTGAACACAATACCATAAAAATATTGTCAATAATGTATTCTTTTGTAATTTCTCTAAGCCAAAACGTTTTTTTGATGCATGTGTATAGTATTTAAATTAATTTATATATTTATGAAGTTTTATTGAATGCTTTTCTTGTAAATAATCTGTACTGAAATATTTATAGCTAATATAACACCCTACTTCATTTATTCAATTATTACTCTAAAAATCTTGTATAATATGCATCATCTTTCTAAAATTCAAAAAATCACGAATTCCGAAACACAGGTAATTCAGGATGTATTATATATTTTCCTACTGAATTTTAATTTGTGTTCCTTTATGAATCATTTTGATTTTCGACAAACAAAGATATCTTGTACTCATTACCCTACATCCTTTTGTATTAATTTATTATTTTTTATTTACACCGACCAATTTATTTATATTTCTTTAAAATAAGCATCATTCAATCTTTTTAATTTTTCTTATTGAATTTCTTAACGTACAAATATATTTCTTATCATTTATACAAATTTATATAATTAAACAATAAAAAATTCCCTTCATAATTTCATTCAATCAGTTCATTTTAAAAGAAAGTTTGTATAAAAATTAAACTTTCTTCATTTAAAAATTATCCAGTCTGGTCATTTTTTATCAAATTAATTTGAATTTTATAATGAGTAGTGAACTCAAAGATTTATTATATTACTTCCAACAGTTTCAATAAATTTATCTTATAATACACATCTTTACATTGTTTTATTGTTTACTTGTATAACAATATCTAATTTTCGAAGTTCAGTGCACTGACCTTCATCGTCATTCTGTACACTGCAGTGCATCGTATGTCGTCTTTTATGCATTTAAAACGCGTTTCATAAACAAACATTTCTTATTCAATTTAAGTTCATATATTTTACTTATTTCTTTCAATCTGATGAAACGATATTTATTAGAAAAATACATGTTCAATTTTATCTCATTAATCTTGATTTAAAATTTTTGTTTTTGAGTTAAGAACATATTTAAAATAACGCTGCAGTATTATTAATTCCCTGTTTAATAGATGTAAAATAATTTAATTCTTGAAATAGAATATATATTAAGTTAAAAATATTTACATTATATATTTTTTTTAATTTTGTCTGTCAACGGTGGAAAAACGCCTTAAAGTCATGGGAATGATCCAAAAGCAAGGAAATTGGGTCCCATACGAATTGAAACCGAGGGATGTTGAAAGGCGTTTTTCTACCTGTGAACTGCTGCTTCAACGGGAGAAAAGGAAGAGATTTTTGCATCGAATTGTCACGGGCGATGAAAAGTGGATCAATTACGACAATCCCAAGCGCAGAAAGTCATGGGTTAAGCCCGGCCAACCATCAACACCAGCGACGAAGCCAAATATCCATGGATCCAAGCTCATGCTCTGTATTTGGTGGGATCATAAGGGTGTGATCTACTATGAGCTGCTCAAACCGAATGAAACCATCACTGGGGATCGCTACCGACTACAATTGATGCGCTTGAACCGTGCATTGAAGGAAAAACGGCCGGAATACTTTGAAAGACACGACAAAGTGATTTTGCAGCACGACAATGCTCGTCCGCACGTCGCAAAACCGGTCAAAACATACTTGGAAACGCTCAAATGGGAAATCCTACCCCACCCGCTGTATTTTCGAGATATTGCTCCTTCTGATTACCACTTATTTCGATCGCTAAGTCATAGCCGGTCTGGGCAGAAGCTCGCTTCTTATGAAGATTGCAAAAAATGGGCCGATTCGTGGATTGCATCTAAAGACGAGGCGTTCTTCCGACGTGGTGTTCGTCTCCTGCTCGAAAGATGGGAAAAAGTAGTGGCTTACGATGGACAATACTTTGAATGATATGTTTTTTTTCAATTTCATTTAAAATAAACGATCTTTTTTCATGAAGAAAACGCTACGAATTAATTCTAACGCCCAATATTTTTAAAAATTAATTATTGTAATTTTTTTAATTCTAAACATAAAGACAAAAATATAAAAAAAGATAATTCAAGATGACCAGACAATTGAGACTTCTTTTATTCTTTTATAATTTGAAAAAAAAATGTATTCTTTTAGTACAATATAATTTTACAGACAATTATAAACGACTGTACAATATGTCAAAAAAAGATCAATACATCAGAAAAATATGTATGGCAACAAAACCAAAATAAGGACAAAGATTGTATAAAACTGATTATTTAAATAAAAGACGTTAATACTATCTCTCAAATTGCAGTGCTTGGTAGAACTGTAAGCAATACATTTACTTCAATAAAAGTGTTTGTACAGTTAGACGGTCTTCTAAAGACCATCACGTTGGCCTACATAGAGCTGAAATTAATATGGTCATCCTATATATATATATATACACAACTAATAATAAAGAAAAAAATACTTAACTACTATTGTGTTAACTATAACAAATAACATGCAAAAAAGACAAACATTTATAACAGCAATACACCCATCTATAAACGTCACGAGCAAAAGATATCTTGCATGATTAATCACAAAATAAATTATTACATTTGATGATTATAGTTATGAATGCGTTGAAACAGTAACAACACATCAAATTAACGTGTATAAACTATTAGAAGATATTAGATTTAAAATTACATAAAATAATTAATAGTAATAGTGATGGAAGAACGCTATACAAGGTCACTGTAGCATAGTTTATACAATATATTTTGTTCCTGATATCGTATTTTTTATCTGGGTTAAATATAATATAAAAAAAAAATATAAACCAAGTTATCACATTATTCTTCTTAAGGAAATCATTGAGTTGATTGTCTTGCCTATAGCTTCTTTTTTATAAGGAGAAACATTTGCAATAATTATCTACACTACAATCAACCGTTTCAAATATGAACCTTCTATGAAGAAACAAACATGTTTCTTAATACTATTGTATAACACTAGCCTGCTTATCATTCTTCACTTTAAACATTCTCTTAAAAATATATTTATCAAATTTTATTCATAACTGTTCATATTTAATTCCTCTCCTTCATTTCAGTGGTTAGACAAAGCTTCTATCGAATAATCTTCTTTATACTTCAATAGATCCATTTTTACATACCCGTTCCTGATTACGACATTACTTAAAAATCTCTTATCAGTGAGATATAAAAAATTAACAGAGAATATTTTTTTACACTAGTTACTATATTCTAAAATAAAGTGTAAAATAATTCATCACCATTCAATTTATAATATATTTTTTAACTATGATATTTAGATCTGTAAAAATGGAATATGTTTTAATGTGATTTATATCAGGCCGGTTAAAAAATAATTGCGGTTTATGACCTACAATTCTTATACATTTTTAATTTAAGTGGTTTCAAGTGGTCCAGAACTGTTGGATGACTAATTATTAACTCTCGTGCAAGCTCTCGAATTCTTGTACGTAGTTCTAATTCAACTAACGCATTCAGTTAAACGTCGTGAACTGAAGAAGGATGCTCGTGACCTTCTTCATCTACAAGGCTCTCGTCCCCAGCAAAAAATTTTTGGAATCACCATTGCACCGTATGTTTCTCAACAGTACCCACACCAAAATCATCGTTTAATTTACGAGCAGTTTCTCTTGATTTACCACCCGTTTTGAACGCATACAAAAAATTTAATCTTATTTGTTTCTTTCCCATCTTTAATTCAATACCCCAATTTACAACAAAATTAATAATAAAACGAACGTCGATGTTGCCAAAATACAGAACGAAAAATACATTTTAAAACGATCTTAACATGTAAATGATATTTACTTGAACATGATGAAATGACACTCACATTGAAAAAAATTAAAGACTACAATTCAGAAAACAAAAACCGTAATTATTTTCTTATCAACTAAAGAATCTGATTCAATAAATAATATTACTTTTTGACTATCATTATCAGAATCTTCAATCATTTTTTCTCTTTTTCCCGAGTTTTACAAAGATAACACTATTATATATATATATATATATATATATATATAGTCACAAAAATAGTGCAATTAGTGGTAAAATTATAAATGACTATTTCTTATTATAATATAACAGTTGTTCAAAATGTAATTATTTCATAATAAAATATTTTTAATTTTTTTTATAGAATTTTATGAAACAAATCCATATTTATTTATGTAAAGTTCTTTTTTATTTATGTATCAACTGTCTATTTAGTTTACCAAAATCAAAAAAAAAATAAAATTTATTGATAATGAGCTTGTTTACAATGCAGCAGTGTTACAAAACGTCGAATGTTTTTGAAGAGATTTTCCAGTGTCAAGACCTTGCGACTTTTAACCCGAGGTTGACGGGAGTGTGGATGCTAGTATACGGATGTTTGGTTTGATGGGGAGTTTGATTCCGGAAAAGATATTTTTTTCAAATATCCTTGGATTTTTGAGTTTGAACCACATTGGCTGTGTTCAATCAACTAAGTAGTTACTGAGAACTCACTACTTATCCTCATATGATCAAAACTGAACCTTCCATTTCGACTGCATGACTGTTCTCACTGTCTGATTTTACTTTTATTCTATTCAGAGAATCCGAAATGTATATATATATATATATATATATATATATATATATATATATATATATAATTCACATACTAACAAGTTCATGCACGTGTCACCCCTTATATTAATTTTTAGTGATCATTTTCAATTATAATTAAAAAATAAAGAAAACTGAAAAAAGATTGGATATTAATCACAACATAAATAATACAAAAATTAATTAACTATCTCAAATTTAACCTTTAAACTACACACTATCTGTATAAAACATACGATACACACTATTGTTAGGGTCACTGTCAAAATGACCCTAACAACATTGTATTTCTTAACTCTTAAACTACACATGGCGTCAACCCACGTGTAGTTTAAGGGTTAAGAAACATCTGTTTCTGAACCATCCACTTTTGACATTATGAAGATTTTTTAGATTACACTCATTGGACTGACAGTAAATTGTTAAGCTCACCAAAACAATGAATAACTCAGCCAGCTACTCCACATCCATACAATTTTTCAATAAAGATTCTTACTAACAATACTGAGAGGACAATTGACAGAACATTCATTACACAAATTTCAGAAAAAAATCCGGTGATCAGGAAAAGTAATTAGCTGATCTATGGTATTCAATCTACTACTGAATTAAATATTCATAAAATATTTTATGCTATGGTATTGTAATACGGTGATGGTTCAAAAAATTATACTACATTACATAGAAAATAAGTTACAATTCGAAATAATAACAAAAAAAATATAAAAAACACACTGAGTCCTAAAAATTTCTCCCTCTCCTGCTCACCTTTTATATATATATATATATATATATATATAATATAAATATAGAATTATTCAATTTTGGCTCCCACATGGAAGTATTAAAAGGGGGCACAGGTGTTAAGAAAAGTCATGTTATTTTTTTTTTAGTATTTTAGTTCAATTCAATACTAAAATACAATTAAACTAAAATATAAAATGATGGATAATATGTTCTTATTTAATTTTTGGGTTTTTTTTTTAATATTTTTGTGTGGAGGCCTAAGTTGAATCACCTATATATACATATATATATATATATATATATATATATATATATATATATATATATATATATATATGTATGTATGTATATATATGGCTACATGAAGAAACAAGGAAACAAGAAAGATAAAAATCGAGAAAGGTGTAAGACAGGGAGATGCAATTTCTCCGAAATTGTTTACTGCGGCCTTAGAAGAAGTATTCAAATCGCTCGACTGGGAGGACAAAGGAATCGAGATAAAGGGCGAAAGATTAAGCCATCTCCGGTTTGCCGATGATATAGTTATTTTCGCAAATACTCCGGAAGAGTTGCAAAAGAGAATAGAAGAACTAAACGATGCCAGTCAAAAAATCGGCCTCAACATGAATCATACAAAGACAAAAGTACTGTTCAATGCGTTTGTATGTCCGAAGAAAATTGAAATAAAAGGAACGGAAATAGAAGAAGTCACGAAATATGTTTATCTAGGCCAGCTTATCAACAGAGATGGATCATTCACGGAAGAAGTAAATAGGAGAATAAAAATGGGATGGAGCTCTTTCGGACGAAACGCCTCAATATTTAAATCAACAATCCCACTCTGTTTAAAGAAAAAAGTATTCGATCAGTGTATACTACCGGTCCTTACCTACGGCAGCGAAACATGGGTGCTTAACGCCAAAATAGTTCAAAGACTCCAAACAACACAACGAAGTATGGAAAGATGCATGTTGGGAATAACAAGAAGAGATAGAAAGAGAATAGAATGGATACGAAAACAAACAGGAGTCACAGATATAATAAGAAGAGTAAAGAGTCTAAAATGGAAATGGGCGGGACATGTCGCAAGAAGAGAAGACAACCGATGGACAAGAGAAATTATTGACTGGGAACCAAGGAATATGAAAAGACCGAGAAAGAGACCAATGAACAGATGGGATAAGGATATTAAAAACTTTATTGGAAAACTGTGGAAAAGAGAGGCACTGAATCGAACAAAATGGAAAGTCATGGAAGAGGCCTTTATCCAGCAGTGGATTGACAGGGGCTGAAGATGATGATGATGATATATATATATGTATATATATAATATATATATATAGAATGATTCAATTTCGGCTTCCACATGGAAGTATTAAAAGGAGGCACAAGGGTTAAGAAAAGTCATGCTATTTTTTCATTTAGTATTTTAGTTCAATTCGATACTAAAATACAATTAAACTAAAATATAAAATGATGGATAATATGTTCTTATTTAATTTTTGGGATTTTTTAATACTTTCGTGTGGAAGCCTAAGTTGAATCACCTATATATACATACATATGTATATATATATATATATATATATATATATATATATATAGATAGATAGATATATTTACATAAATGTATATATATATATATATATATATATATATATATATATATATATATATATATAAGCCGCATTATACAGAACAAAAGTAACTAAAGTATAGCTATATATTGAAAAATTGAAAATTTATTGAAGGAAATACAAAAGCTAAAACATTTTAGATATGATATTTAATATATTCACTTTTTTAATATAAAAGAAGATAAAAAAATAACTTCTCTTCGTGTATGTAAGCTGAAATTAAAGCCACCATCTCTCCTCTCTTTCGTAAAACATCAAAATTACACGAACAATTTTACTTCCAGCTTACCAATATCATTCGATGACTTCAATGTTTAATTATTGGTTAAAATATTTTTATTTCTCATACGATTCTTAATAAATTTTCGATTGCTCTTATTCGAAATTGAAACGACGGCAATATTCCCGTATGCTTTGCAAGAATGACAAAAAATCACAACGAAAAGAGAATATTAAAAAATGAATGAAACATAATACTGCCATAGAAATATATCCGTGTATGATTCTATTAAATAATCAATTATACTTTACTATGGTAGTAGAAATTTTAATTATACCTAAAAACAACCTAAGTTTTGCATTATACAGTACAGTAGATTAAAATACGAGAGACGCTATTTATATATATATATATATATATATATATATATATATATATATATATATGTATGTATATAATATTCAGCGTGTGAAAATGGCTTTCATCTCTATGAATGTGGTTGATTAAAATACAATTGTGTGCTCACATCAGAATGCATTTCTTCGCACGTTTTGTAGCGCAACGTGCCGCAGCGGTTCGCTCGGAAACACTCAACACTTGTGCCGATGGCTGCTGCAAGATTGACCTGAAAACGGCAAGCCCCGCTCACCTACTTTGATCCTGTTATTGTAATTCAATACCTCATGTTCCGACGATATTCAGGTCTGATTAAATCTATGATCGTAGCTGTAATAATGAGCACATATGCATAACAAGAAAAGTACTGAAATTTCCAATTAAGTGCCCTTTCAATTTAATTTATTTCCATTGGCATAGTAGCGATAAACAGCACACACACACACACTCCTAACAACGGCTACGGTTCAAGGGCCTGACGAACGTGTAAGTAGATATATATATATAAATATATATATATTTATATATATATATATATATATAAATATAAAAGACAGATAAACATTCAAAAAATTTCCAATTAATTACACAAATGTAATAAAAAGATTAATCTTATCTTTCCAAACTTACTGAAAAAAAATCATAATATGTAGCGGACACGAACATAACACTAAAAATAGAATTTATTTATAACAAAAACCCGTACAGAGACATTAAAATATAACATTTTTCTATACTCCAGCGCTTAGAAAATAATGGTATCACTGTTGAAATGCGCATTACCAACAATCAGAAATGATCAACA
Source organism: Acanthacorydalis orientalis (assembly GCA_034766995.1). Classification (NCBI taxonomy): domain Eukaryota; kingdom Metazoa; phylum Arthropoda; class Insecta; order Megaloptera; family Corydalidae; genus Acanthacorydalis; species Acanthacorydalis orientalis. Next base: position 15,843,966 of record CM068316.1, on the reverse strand, counting down.
ATAATTTATTGAACTTTTTAATCAAAAAAAAATGTTTTTTTTGTCTGTGAGGTGAAAAAAGAATTCAGTTGTGAAAATGAAAATATAATATTTTACATTTTACTAGATTTTACTGTTTTTTTAGTGTATTTTCATGATGAAATTTTAATCAAAAAAAAACATAAATGCTGTTAAAGGAAATAAGATTTATAGAAAAAATGCAAAATTACATTATTTTTCAAAATAATTTATCTTAATATTTATTTATATATATATATATATATTTATTTTATTATTTTTTTTACAAAATTCTTGAATATCAAATATCGAGTTTTATCTACACTGTAATTGATTCAGATGACTTCCGCCATTGTATTTCAAAATATTATATTGAAAGATAATCTATTTAGGTTATAAAGCAGAATTACTATTATGTTACCAAAAGTCTGTTCTTTTTATATAAATATGCTTAGTTTTAGGAATAATCCAATCATTGCAGAAACGTGTATTTTTATGAGAATTCAAATAAAACAATGACACAACTCCGTTAACTATATCAACAGGGAGTATGGCTAAATAAGCGTGAACAAAATAATAAGGGAGTGAGAAATTAAAACGTTTGTTCTAGAAGAGTTTACTTTGAAAATGTACTACAAAGATAAAATTTCAATCGACTTTTCAAGAATTTATAGTAAAAATATAATTTTCAAATCAAACAAAAAGGTGTACAGTTTAAGTTCTTCAATCATTTTTCCTCATCGTATTAGAATTGATGAAATTAAAAGGCAGGATAAGTGGGTATTTCGCATACTGATTGAATGGTATAAATTTTTTAAAAAAAACGTGAACCATCATTAATTAATTTAACTAAATAAATCAATGTGGTAAGAAGGATTGTTTTTTTCAGTTTCATCTTATAAATCCGATTCAAATAAATTAATATTTCATTGTAACGTTCAATATAACTTAAAATAAAGAGAAAGCCCTTATTAAAACAATCTTTCAAGTAGGGTACACATCATCATTCAAAAAATAATGGTTTTCTTGACTGTCATTTAAGAGTGCACATCATAATTTAAAGATTGTCTTATAATGCTCTGTAGGGCTAGCGAGATGCTGGGTCAAGGGCGCCATTCGGGAGTGGGTCGAGTCAGAACACTCAGAATGGTGGCTAAAGATTGACGGTTGCCGTCAATCCAGGGTACTCTTAGGCCAGGCCCCAAATAAGGACTGGACCAAGAGAATCTATACAAGTGGCAGATCCTTCTCCCGGCTCCTGGTGCGAATTGTCACAGGACACGGGAGACTAAGCTATCACAAACATATACAAGGCTGAAGGACGGACAGGAAGTGTAGATGGTGTGGGGGGAGGGGGCAACGAGACCCCCATTCATCTCCTCGCGGAATGTCCGGCATGGATCAATTAAGGCGACGATGGTTTGGGGAGTTTCTCCTCACCGCGGCCGAACTAGGATCTATAAACTCGGGCAGGCTGATAGGCTTCTGGAAGGAAGCGAGACTTCCCGAGTAGTTTTGATCAAGCCGAGGGAAGGCATAATGGACCTCGAGTCTAAGTGCCGGGAGGCAAGATAGCTTCCTCCCCCCTCAAACATAATCTATCTATCTATCTATAATACTCTGTTGCTTTTATGTAAATCAATAAAGGCTATTAACATGGATTTTTCACTGTCCATTTTTCATTTTTCATGAAAAAATATAAAAACACACTTTCTTTTTTAAAACTTTAACATGAAAAATCAAGAAAATCTTATTTTACTTTGACCTTACTTGTTAAAATCTTAAGACTAAATGACAGCTGACAGAAACTAAGCTCATATTATCAATTACTAACTGACAATTTCAATATAAATGGCAGTCCATATCCAAAATTTTTGAATTACTTTAGTCGAACAGACATTCAGTCATTTCGACGCATACATTATTATTTGACTGTCATTTACCCTCTTACTGTCAGTTTTAACTGATGATGTGTACCATACTATACAATTTTTAATAAATGATTATCGATCATTTTTGATTGTTACTTATACATATTTTGATGGCATTTCTATCATTCTCATAACGACAATGGTCAGAAAAAGTTGATAATATTGACATCGAAATAGGTATAAACAAGAATCAAAAATAATCAATAATCATTTATTAGACATTATTAATCAGAAAAATTGTTTGTGGTTTGTGAGATAAAAAACAAATCATTTAAGAAAGTAAATTTAAAAAATACTGCTTTCATCAAATTAAATATTTTAATAAACTTCAATTAAGTATTGATTTTCAACTTTACTAGGACAAGTATAGAAATTAATAGTAATATTCCATTAACTATTATTAGATACAAAAATATAAGTACACTTTTTATTTTATTAATAAAATCAACGTGCTTGATCAAAGTAATTAGGGATATTCCTCAAAAAAATAGATCTATGTGTACCATAAATATTTAAATAATAATAATAAAATGAAATTCGAAAGAAGTTTTTTAATACCGTCTTTCGCTTTCTCTCAAAAATACATTTTTTTTATAAATTATTTTTGTTTATCATATTTTTACAGTTTAACCCCGAATCGCATTAAAGTCATGTGGAGTGATTATTAAACAACTATTCATATATACGAGTATACATTGGTTATTTATACAACATAATTATTCATAAGTAATTATAAATAAATTTCTAAAAATTAAACTGTAATTCGAAATTAACTTTTTTTAAGTTTCTATTGGATTGTTAAAAAGTTATAAAGAAATAAATCATTCAGTAACTATCTCTCTCTCTTCCTCTCTTTCTCTTTCTCTCTTTCTATATATATATATATATATATATATATATATATATATATATATATATATATGTATGCATGTAAGTATACACACATTACTATGTGTGTGTTTTGAGTATGTATGTGCATATACGGATGTGTTAATGTGTATATCAAGTTATCCCATAAATAACATACTTGTAAACATAAAAAATGAACACGAAGTTTTAATTAAGAAGTGTACTTTCATTATTTTTAATAGACCTATGTAAAATAAAACACTATTCGAGTAACTTGTTTATTCATTTGACTATAAAAAAGCAGAATATGGGTACAGAGCAATTTTGGTCGTTTTCAAACCATTAAGGAATGTTTTTATTGAATTCACTTTATTATCGAATGATAAGTAATTCAATAATGAAAGATTAGGAATGAATTATTAACTTTTATCTTGTAAACGGATTTGTTCTTAGCATTTATTTTATTAAAATTTATATTTTATATTGATATACATATATATATATATATATATATATATATATATATATATATATATATATATATATATATATATACATACATACCTATATATATATATATATATATATATATATATATATATATATATATATATATATATATATATATATATATATATATTAAAGTATTTTTTCAAAGTGAAATTAGTATTAAATTGTGATATGGAATGTATTAGGTTATAGGGAAAGTAATTGAGGTTTTTGGTTTTGAATTCCAACATTAATTTTTTTCAATGAAAGTGTCATTTCATCGTATTCAAGTAAATATCATTTTAAAGTGCATTTTTCGTTCTGTATTTTGGTTATATCGACTTTGGTTTTATTATTAATTTTACTTCAAATTGGGCTATTGAATTAAAAATGAAAAAGAAGTATATGAGTAAATTTTTTGTATCAATTAAAAATGGGTGGTAAAGCAACAGAAACTACTCGTAAACTAAACGATGATTTTGATGTGGGTGCTGTTAAGGAATGTACGGTGCAATAGTAGTTCTAAAATTTCATGCTGTGGGCGAGAGCCTTGAAGATGAAGAAGGGCGCGAGTGTCCTTCTTTAGTTCATAACGACCAACTGAAGCCGTTAGTTGAATCAGAACTAGGCATAACAATTCGAGAGCTTGAACAAAAGTTAAGCGTTAGTCATCCATCAGTTCTGAACCACTTAAAACAGCCAGGAAAATTCAAAAATCTGTTAATGTTAACGAATCTGAAGGACATACACCGCAATTATTTTTCTACCAACCTAATTTTACTACTAGTTAATTTTGTAAAAAACAGTAGTATTACAATTGGTGGCAAGTTTGTCTCAAAAATATGCTGAATGGTCAAAATGATGGTATTTATTGCATCTATGTAAACAGAGATTAATAATTATACCGGTTGTTATAAATTCCTGCGTTATATAAGTTAGGTGTTAGTCATCCAACAATTCTGGACCACTGAAAACAGCTAGGAGAATCGAAAGAGATTTAAATGTATATGAATTTAAAGGTCAAAAACCGCTATTATTTTTCTGCCAACCAAATAGATAAATATTAACCTTCTACTGCATACATTTTAATATTTTTTTAAAGTCACGAATGTGTTGAAGAAGGCAATTTGAAAAATGTTTTTGATCCTTGATTCTTATTTACTCAGACTTTTTTAATAGAAGATATGACTACATGTATCATAGTCTTAGATGACTTCGAGCAGATTTCAAAAAGATTGCAGAAGTGACATATGCATGGCGTTGGGGAGACATGAATGTATTTTTTTTTCTTGAAGTGTTCATCCTTAATTATTATTATTTAATTATAATTATAATTATTAGTATTAGCGATCTGTAAGAATTTGAGCGCAAAACATTTCTTAGTTTAACATTGACAGAAATTTTAAGAAGACGTGTTTGGCTATTTTTTTGAAATTGATAAATTGAAAAATCGTATGGTTATTGAATTTTTATTTTTGGATAATATGAATGCCGCCCAAACTTTTGAAAAGATGAGTAGTGTGTACGCTGACTCCTCTCCAGTGTATGCCATAGTGGCAAACGCTGAAGACGAGAGCCTTGAAGATGAAGAAGGTCGCGGGCGTCCTTCTTTAGTTCATAACGACCAATTGAAGGTTAGTTGAATCAGAAGCAGGCACAACAATTCGAGAGCTTGCACAAAAGTTAGGCTTTAGTCATCTAACAGTTCTGGATATTTTAAACCACTTAAATTAAAAAATGTATATGAGTTTGAAGGTCATACATCTCAGTTATTTTTCTAACAAACTAATAAGTTCAATAACAAAAAAAAGAAATTAACAAGCGTTTTTTTTTCTATTATATATATATATATATATATATATATATTCTTTGATGGCGCTACAAACCAAATCGAGCCTTGACTTTCTCAATTTTCTGTCTCTAGACATTCCTCTGCCCGGCAGTCATCCTCCAGTTCCTTACTACCCACTGTATTCTTCTCTACATTGTATTAGACGTTTAAAACATCTAGTGTCCGAGGCTTATTTTTAAGTTTCGTAACGTTGTTTACCAGGTTTTACTAAGGGGTGTTGTTAGCCACACGCCTAATTGCCTTTTTGGAGAATCATTCTCGCGCTAGTGCTAGCCCTGACCCCTCTCGCCATCGGTGTTCCCAGATCTTGAGTGAGGTTACCAGGGATAACCACTTGGAGGTGAAAGTCGTAATTGGGTAAAAGAGGTTAGCATGAGTCGGCGTTGTGTGGTACCCATCTACTACCCCATTTTAACCCCACATATATATATATATATATATATATATATATATATACATATATGCATATATATATATATATATACATATATGCATATATATATATATATATACATATATATATATACATATATGCATATATGCATATATATATGTGTATATATATATATACATATATGCATATATATATATATATATATATATATATATGCATATATATATACTTATATGCATTACATAAAAACATTTGTCTGTTCATGAAAGTTTTGAAAATACCCTAAAATTCGAATATAACAACTTCTTTATAACGATCCTTTCAATATTTCTCTAAATAATGAATTTTACTAAATATATATATATATATATATATATATATATATATACATATACATATACATATATGTACATATAAATTTGGTTACAAAATCACGACACACAATTATTTTTTACTGTAATAATAAAAATATTGAAAATATGACACACATACTGAAAACGAATATCTAAAAAAAACGAACGTTCATAATGTATAAATAAATCATTTTTCATACTTAAATAACAGTATCAATGTTTCTTCTATACATAAACGTAACGTTTTGTCATAATTAACAAGTATTTATTTATTTTATTGAAACAACATTTCTTGTTTGAAAGCATAAACAGATATTTATCCGATGACATTTTATGTTGACAAATTATTTCAAACAAATAAAAACTTTTTAACACAAAACATAAATCTCATTAAGAGTAAATGTACGCTTATATCAATTTGTTCATTGTGTATCTATATATATATTAAATATATATATATATATATATATATATATATATATATATACAACTAAATACACAAGGCATGCTAAAAAAATATATAATTTATAGAATGTCATAATGAAGAACTCTTATTCGGTCGTTAATCAGTCTAATTGAATCGTTCTAGTTCGAAAAACTATGTCGTTATATCCGAATTGATATACGAATCAACGCCATTATAAATACAATTTATTTGTACACATTTTGTATAATTATATACACGATCATCTACATGAATATATATTTGTCACAAAATGTCATAATAAGATACGACGATAAACGTTTGTAGTTAAATGAACATTAAATCATAACCCATGTTCATTATTCGTTTATTTCTTTCAAATACCGTTATCCGCTATAAAAGATGTTATTAAATGCAATAAGAATAATTATTTATTAGACTGATAACTATTCAAATAGACTACATGTATCTATTCAAGTGCTACGAACAACCTACTGTACGGTGTATATTACATTTTCAACATAATAATGATTAAGTATTCAATAAGTTGTATCTTATTGTTCAGCATTGCTGAACATGCATGTAGGAAATGTCACTTTAACGACCGAGATATGAAAAATCTACAGATATTATGGTAATTTCAGTTGTATATAAACTCGTTGAAATACAATTCAATGTAATCAAATCGTTTACTGAAACGGATTCTTGTCGATAATTAATCTACCTTTGTAGTCTTAGTTCGAGATATTCCAGCCATATCTGTTTTTCCATCTCCGCAGGAATCTTTCTGACTTGCCTACTGGTATAACTTATTGTTGATAATTGGTTTTTATCGTTAATTTCAAATTTTACATTCCTTTTGTATTATTATTTTTATTCACAGGACTGTTCTGACATTGACTCAATTCGCTTTTGCAAATGAATATTTCTTAAACCTATCAAACACAAAAAAAATCTGTTCAAAAATGTTCAATAAATTTTATTGATCATTGATTATTTGACTGTTGCTGCAGAATATTTCTATGGGATGCAATTCCTCTCAGAACGCCAAGGTAGAGAAAACATTAATATATTTTTACCTTTCCTACTTTTTTCCTATCTTATCTTTTTTAATATTTGAATATATGCACTTTGATGTGTTGGAGATGATGGCAGTGCCATCAAAATGCGCATAAACAAGAATCAAAAATAATTAATAATAATTTATTAAACATTTAGAAAATATTATTGTGATTTATTATAAAAATAAATTGCAGAAATAATTTCTACTATTAATCTATCAATATTTTACGTATTATCCCCCGATATTTCGAAAATAAAGAGAAACAACAACGTGTACTGCAAAGTAGAAAGATTTTATATACGATTTTTTTTTTCAAAAAATAGAAAACTAAGGTACTATTTTTTAGAAAAAACAGAAAAAAAATATCTTTTATAACTTTATAAAAATGTGTTAATTGACCTTTTATTTCCCAAATTTATATTTTCAGTAAGTTGACTTATTTTTAGAATATTTTAATCAAAAATGTATAATAAATATAAAAATATAACGTATTGAAGATCTCTCTTTTAAATATTGATTGACATAATAGTAGAAATACTATAAATATCATCTGAAATCAAGGCCGTGAAGTCCAAATCACTAACGTACCATTTTCAGCATTCAGCTTACCGGTTATTTTTAAAAATATTGCCAAAAATAATAAATAATGCTAGAAAAGTTTTAGCAGTAGTTTTACTGGTAAGAACTGGAGGAAACAGAGTCCGATACAAAAAAATATTTAAAAAAATGCAAAACATTTTAGATTAATTCATTTTTAACAAAACGCGACATATAAAAAGTGGACGAAAATCATCTACATTAATAGCTAATATCAAAATATTGTCAGATATATTATACTAGTGATAATTTCATACAAAATATTCACTTTACACTAATATAAATTTTTACATATAGACCTACAGAGGGCCCAAAACGTGATTCTAAAGTTATTTTTTGCCACACGACCCATAGGTATTTTTTTAAACTATTTCTTTCCATGTAATCGATTTTAAATTCACCATATAAATTGTTTCTAAAATTTTATTTTCTTGCACTAAATTTCTATTAAACTAATATGATTAGTGGGTGAAAACTATTTCACAAATATTTTTTTCTTAAGCGGTAAATATTAGCTTGCCCCATTATTAACTATAAAATTTGCATACTAGTTTTATCAAATGATTTGTACATTTCTTCATAAACCATAATTTTTTGTCAGATAAGTACAATAATCTATTAGTGATCATTTTTAATTACTACTAACCACTTTAAATGATCATGTTGGGATAAAATTCGAATAAAATAGACTTGGTATTTTAAATAAACTGCAGCATATTTTAATTCTTCAAAATCAAGTTATAATTCAAAAAATTACAACTATATTTTCAACAAAAAAGTCGCAACTTAAAGAAATAACAATAAAAGATATAAAAGGTTCATATTGATAATCTGCAAATACTCAAAAAAGTGCAATATTTAACCTTTAATCAATGTATATGCATAACAGCATTCAATTTGAAGAAGTTATACGAACATTAATTGCATTTCAGGAAAATGATATCTTGTAAATGCTTCTCATTTCATATTTATACTGTTACAGTTATGTCACTTTTATCTATGCAAATTTAATTTGAAATTACTCTTGGATGACTTAATATATTGACTTAATTTTTTTGTCAATGTGATACTATTTTTATTAACTATATGTACGTCCTTAAAAAACTATTTTCTTGAATATCAAACTTAAATCGTTGTAAAATAATGCAACAGAAAAAATATTAACTACAATTATTAAATTATCATAATTTTCTGACAATATTCTTCTATATTGTCAATATTAAAATGAGATGTATTCTTAATACTTTCCGAACACAATTTATAATAAATAAATTATGAGAAGTAATAACGTACGAATGTTAATAATTTATTATTTAATTAGTATCGTTGCGTTCTGTACAAAATATATAAATATCAATTAACTTATTCTACTGTATGAGTCGACAACATTGTGTTCTAACATTTCACTACTTTTATGAACTGTAGGATGTAATTATAAAATTATATTTCATTTTAACCTATAGCTGCAACGACTACTTCAATTATAATATACGACCTCATTATTAATTACGAAATAACCGCTCAAGAGTGACCAAAATAAACTCATTTTATCTTTTTAACGGCCAGTAATTGAAAATTAGCGGTACTAAAAATTAAAACTGTTAGGCGTTCAAGTACACAGCTGTGGTGAATATATACTATATATATATATATATATATATATATATATATATATATATATACATATATATATATATATATGTATGTATATATGTATGTATATATGTATGTATATATGTATGTATATATGTGTGTGTGTGTTAGTTTAAAATATATTTATTGTAATATTTAAACGGCAATCGAGACATTTAGTAAAATAACAGGTATTAGCTTTTATAATTTTCAACACAGTTTTCTGAATTGAAGTCTGTCAGATTTTCTTAAGTGACCACCAATGCATTTCAAAACAAATAATAAAATTTTAAAATACTTACAAGTATTTGACAAAATCTTGTATGGTATAATAACAAACAAATTACTATTTACTCAAACGGATCTTAATGCAATGCAAAAGTTGCACTTATAGTTCAATAATGAACTGCTACTATAGAGAACCGGTTCATGAAAGACACCGATACGTGTATATATATATATATATACACATATCTATATATATATATATATATATATATATATATATATATATATACATATATATATATATACATATATACATATACATATATATATATATACATATATATTATATATATATATTATATATTATATATATATATACATATACGAGGTCAGACAATTAAGTAATGCGACCGATTTTTTTTCTCGACCTGTGGTAACACTGCGAACCTCTAACTCCGCCACCGTAATAGCAGATCCCTACTCTCTCGATTGAGACCTTGACCACCCTCGTACGATCATTTCTTCACCACCTGTTTAGTGTTTTGTAACAACGCGCGAGTAGTGCATGTCACGAAAATGGAACAGAGAAATTTAGAGCAACGGTGCGCGATAAAATTTTGTGCAAAACTCGGCGAAACCGCGACAGAAACTTATGAAAAAGTGCTTAAAGTGTATGGTAGTGATGCCCTGAGTCGTAGTCAGGTGCTTCGGTGGCATGCCAATTTTAAAAAAGGCCATTTTAAAAAAGGCGATTTTAAAGTGAAAACCATGTTGATTTGCTTCTTCGACAGCAAAGGGGTGGTTCACAAAGAGTTCGTACCACCTGAACAAACCGTAAATCAAGTATTCTACCGCAATGTGTTCGAAAAATTACGAAAAAGGGTGCTCAGAGTGCGTCCAGAGATCGCGAAGACTTGGGTTCTGCATCACGACAATGCTCCCTGTCACAGTGCGTTCAGTGTCTCTCAATTTTTGGAGTCTAAAGGCATCGCAACGTTACCACAACCGCCCTATTCACCGGACATGTCACCCTGCGACTTTTTCCTATTCCCCCATATGAAAAAATTCGTCAAAGGTCGACATTTTGACTCCGTTGAAGATATCCAAGAATCTGTGACGAGGGTACTCGGAGAGGTCCCACAAGAAGTGTTCCAGAATTGTTACGAAAACTGGAAAACTCGCTGGAATAAGTGTATAGATGCGGGAGGGGACTACTTTGAAGGGGATCGCAGTGATGTACCTTAATTTTTAAATATACTCGATTTTTGAATTTTGTCCCATTACTTAATTGTCTGACCTCGTATATACATATACATATATATACATATATATATATATATATATATATATATATATATATATATATATATATAGTAAAAAAGTACACAAATAAGTAGACATGCAGATGATATCAACGAATATCCAATAATTTTCTTTTATTTTGAGTAAAATCTGCATGCTAATATTTGAAGCGAAAGTAATATAATGCAATTGAAAAACAATCAGATTATGTTATACTATTACAAAATTATAAAAAAAGTATAATAAACTACATAATAACCTGAAATTTTAGAAGCCAGAATATAAGACACAATCTAAAATAATACAAAAGTTTACAACCAAAGTTAATTTACTGACAAATAATCGAATTTACTAAATATAAATTATTGAAAATCATACTTTGTAATAAAAAATGATTGTATTAAGTACAAAACCGTGTTTTTATAATTAAACTAATGGTTAGTAATAGATTAAGTAACAATTTTTATATCACGGACGATGAAAAATATTTTCAGTTTGGTTTCTAAATTATTGTTTTTAAAAAATAACAATGGAAAATGTAGGCTTGTTTATAAATAGTGAGCTCATCGGCAGGACTTGGAAATTAATTAAAATCTATAAAACTATACTTTTTTGATGAAAATGACTTCAGAAATCAATCTACAAATCAAACATTTATAACAAATGTTTCATGTTATCGTCGTAGAATCTTCAAAGTAAAGAACGGAAAATAAAAAAACAATAAACTGTTTGATTATATTGAAAAAATGCAAAAGTATCAATTGCCAATATTAAATTTAGAACTGACATTTTTTAAAACACGGAATTATTTGGTCAGTACTGGTGGAAGAACATGACATTCCTCTTAAAAATTTAAAAGAGATTATAAATTATTATCGTATCAATATAATTTTTATAAAATATTTTAATAAAATATGGTATTGACAAACTTAGATGAAAATATAATATTTAATTTCAAATTTCAATTCTAAATTTAAAAAGATTTTCGATTATATTCAAATTGTTACCAACGTTTTGAAAACTATCTTCATACAAATAATAAAATTTTAGAAAATACAATAGATTTTTCTCTGATCCTAAAAGAAGAACATTTAAATTACAAAGAAAATTAACGTTTTCGTTATACAGCCGAACGCGTCAATAAATACCGCAATTAAAACGTTATGTTTATTTTTTTAAATCGAAACACAACTGACCTGCTTTACAACAGATTAATCGGTTGAAGTATTTTATGAAAATAGAATTTAAAAATCAGTCATGTATTACAGATTGTTTTCAAACAAAATCTTAAATTTTAGTTACAACTGACATTTGTGTTATACTTGCAAAATGTTTAAAGAATCGTTTCAAGATAACAGTTACTAAAAAATGAATGAAAGTATGACCTCTTATTTATTTCAGTAATGATTTGAATGTTAAAAGTTTGATTAAACATGACGAGACCGCGCATGCGCATTAGCTTTAGGTGATTCACGGGTTAGCCATTAGACACTTGATCGCTATTGGATTCTCTTCTGATGCCACGCGTTCTAAGATACATTTTATGTTGGAAAATTCATTAAAAAATAAATCTTATTACAGTGGCGCGTTATCCCATGGATAAAAAGCGTAATTTCCTGGGACCTGCACCAATAGGGGGGGTCCAAACCAATCTTTCATAAATTCATTATTGTAGTACAACACTGTACATGAAGCCCCTAATTCAGATTTGCCTAGACCCCATGAAGCTATAACGCGCCACTGTCTTATTACAATATTTTATATACAAATACAAATATTGTCAATAATAATTCCAACATTCAATACAATTCAAATAAATGCATGTTCTAATATTTACTTAAATACTATTCATGTATATGTATTAAGAAAAATAATTTATCAAATATATAATAAACAGAGACAAAAATACTCAGAAGTGTACATAAATAAAATATTCAACTAGTTTAATTTTTATTTGGACTTTGATAAAAAGTATCTTCTCATGTATAAAAACCCACATTTCTCGTTTGTTACTTTGTCCGCAGGACAAAGTGACGAGTATCTATGGTGATGAGAAATATTTCCTTTGTCAACTCATAGGCTTCAAATCTAATTCATTAAGTTTCGTTCTCAGGTATTTTTTATCTTTAAATATATTAGGTTGTAAAGACCAATAAACAGGCTTTTTTCTATTTTCCCATCAATTTTGAAAGGCTATATACTAGTAATAATATAAACAGACAACCCATAGTCTACCCATAACTAGTATACAACAGTGCCAAATTTAAAACGAATGTGAAAGTAGTAGATTGGTGCAAAAAGAATGCGGTTTTTATCATTTTAAGTTAGCCGTCGATTTTTTTACTTGCCGTTATATTTTATTATAGCCATGTGATATAACATTGTAAACAATAAAATTAGCACTACTGACTTCAGCTTATATCTATTGTTTTCATTATTAATATTGTTGGATATAACCTCATAAATCAGTCATGAAAAAAAGCAAATTTGTTTTACGAGTATAAATTGGAACGTAAAACAATAGAAACTGTTCGAAATATAAAATTTGTTTTTGGCGAAGAGTCAATTAGTGAACGTATAGCTCAACACTGGTTCCAAAAATTTCATGATGAAAACGAAAGCCTTGATGATGAGGAGGATCGTGGACGTCCTTCAGGTATAGACAATAATGATTTAAGAACCATTATTAAAACGGACTCGCGTAAACAACTCGACAGGTGGCAGAAGACCTCAATATTGATCATTCAACAGTTGTTCGACATTTGAGCCTAATTGGAAAAACAAAAAAACTGGATAAACGGGTGCCGTATGGACTAAACTAACATCAAGCAATTCGGCGATACGAAGTCTGCTCTGTGCCTCTTTTGCGTAAAAAATATGATCCCTTTCTTGATTGCATTGTCACATGTGGTGAAAAGTGGATTCTCTACAACAATCGGAAACATTCATCACAATAGTTAGACCGAGAGGCACCAAAACAGTTTCCTAAACTGAAGCTTAATGAAGAAAAGTATGGTCACTGTTTGGTGGTCGGCAAGTGGCATCATTCACTACAACTTCTTAAATCCTGGTGAAACAATAACAGTAGACAATATTGCCAGCAAATTGAAAAAATGCATGAGAAGTTGCATCGTTTACATCCAGTATTAGTTAGTCAATCGAAGAGGACCAATTTTTCTTCATATCAACGGTCGACCATACGTCTCACAAATAACTTTAAAAATATTAAATGATCTGGGTTATGAAACCTTACCTCACCCACCTTATTCTCCTGACCTGTCTATCTCACAGATTATCATTTTTTAAACATTTGAGTAATACCGTACGAGATAAGGTTTTCAAAGATCAAACATCAGCTTAAAGAGCTTTTGATGAATTCGTTAATTCCAGGACTTCAGAATTCTATCTTGTAGGAATAAACAAACTTGTTTCCCGTTGGGAGAGGTGGTGCAGGTCAATGCTCTTTATTTTGATTCATAAATATAATTTTTAACTGATATATGCGTCTTTATACTTGATACGTTATTAAAAACTTTATTGGAAAACTGTGGAAAAGAGAGGCACTGAATCGAACAAAATGGAAAGTCATGGAAGAGGCCTTTATCCAGCAGTGGATTGACAGGGACTGAAGATGATGATGATACTTGATACGTAAAGACCGCAATTATTTTTGCACCAACCTAATACTTTAAGGCATTCAATTTCTTTTAAATACAGTATTTATTTAAATAACATATTTTTTTATTTATTGACAAGAAATTATCTTAGAATAGGTCAACATTTATTTCTCGATAAAAATCAACCTTTAAAAATAAATGATATTACCTGTATTTATCAATATATAAAATATACTTTTAAAAAAATGCCACTATTTTTAAACTATCTATTTTCTATATAGTAATATATATATATATATATATATATATATATCTATATATATATATATATATATATATATATATATATATATATATATATATATATAGATATATATATATATATATATAACTGTATAGAAAATTATTTTTTGTTACATTAAAGATCCATTATTTAAATACACCATTTACAATCGTCTCAACTTTTTGTTTTGGACTTAATATAATTTCTGTTGTCTTTTACTAATTTTGGTAGAAAAAAAAACAAACAAAACTCAAGTTAAAATTAGTTGAAACGTTAAAAAATCACACAAGTTATTTAAACATTCCTTAATATTTTTTTCAAACGCCACTGAAATATACGAGGAAATATCAGAAGCATCAAATCAGGTAGTAAGTGCATTAAAAAATGTATCAGGTTAAAAGAAAACAACAAAAATATTATAAATATTAGTTATATAAAATAAAAAGAGAAACATTGATAAAATGATATAATTATACACAACGAGTATAATTTGATTTTTATTTGGACCCATTTTCAAGATAAATAAAATTTATTGCACATTGATAACAAATAATGTACATAAATACATAACATCGCATAAATCAAATTCAATAAATACAATAATCAAAATATAAATTACATTTAAACAGAAACTGTAACGCTATGTAGGACCCCTAAAAAAAGTGTTATTCTATTTTTTTATGTGCTCTCGTTTTGTTTAAATCCATTCGGATTACGTATCTGCCACATCCATGTATCTTTACACATATCGTCGATATCTCTCTCAGCTTTCCATTTTAGCTCTTTTTGTGCTAAGCTAGCGTCTGCATAACTAGCCGCAATATCTCCTTCACGTCTTCCCACTATCTCATACGGAATCTTTTTCCTACATGCTTTCTTGAATGCTTCGATTACTTCCAATACGGAATAACCACGTCCGGTACCCAAGTTGTAAACCTTGAAATGTTTGAAATTCACGCTTAGCAGCTTATAGAGCGCCTTTACGTGACCAATAGCTAAATCAGTGATATGGATGTAGTCACGAATACCAGTGCCATCTTTTGTAGGATAATCATTACCATATACTTGTACTCTTAGACGACGGCCAACAGCAACCTTTTCGTTTACACAAAATAAATGTGAATATTGAATTATATTTAATATAAACATTCATAATATATTTAACAAACAGATAAGCCTCCATTTAGTTCATCGATAAACAGAAATACTTCTGATAATATTTTATTACAAATATAAGTTCATTAAAAATTTGATAAAATATATAAATAAATAGTATCAACAGCAATGCTTATAAATTAATATTGGTTTCTTTTCATAACCGACTATACTTCACTCAATAACATACTTATCATAAAAACAAACATTAGATATGAATATCTAATAATTAAATCGAGGGCAAATTGTTAATTGAACACATAGCCAAATGAATTTAGTTCTAATAGAAACTAAACTTCACAGAAAACTTCGTATCTTTATTATACAATAATAAAATAATTTTATTATCAATCGATTTCTATACAATTATTTATATACTTTTTTTTATTTTGACGAATGTCATTTGAATTGGGTATAAAATTTATCTTTGAAATTTAATTTAAAACATTCATGATCCATTTATCACATAATCTTATTAAACTTTTTTTCGAATTATTTTATAAAATAAATTGAACTGTGACAGTGATATCAACTTTAAATACAATCAATAAATATGAAAATAATTTTACTACACAATGTAACAAGCGAATGTAAGAAAAAGTTTAATAAATCTGTACATTGATTAAAAAAACTGTTAACAAACTATGTTTTTCCTTACAATGATATATATATATATATATATATATATATATATATATATATATATATATATATACGTATGCATATGTGTATGTTAAAAAATACTTTAAAATACATGGAAAAAATAAGTACCATATCAAGCAGTCCTCAAAAAGTTTATAAAAAATTAGTTACATAATCGATAATGCTTTCAAAATTAAAAAATATACTTAAAATATTGAATACCTCCAGCACAATTCTACAAAAGCATTAAAATACTGATACAAATGGTTTTTTGTTAAAAATGATTCAAATTCAACGTTTAGAAATAAAAATCGGGAAATTTTCAATAATGGCAATGCCATCAATAAATAAATCTATAAATTTCAGATATGAAACTTATTTGAATTGAACGAGCTATTCAAATGTTAAAAAATAGGAAAAACAAATGACCGATGAACCACAGATTATACATTTAAATTATTTTCAAAATAAAACAGGAATCATTTTGCTAATACTATGTATTGATATCAATCCAAAAATTCGCGTGTATGAAATATTATTTAACCCTTTGACATACAAAGACATCTCAGATACGTCATGTGTTTCTTATGCCATTGTAAACATTGGTGTCTCTGAGACGTACGCAGATTTAATTCGCTTTAGTGCAACTACAAAACAAATATTAGAAGGAAATAATTATATATTTATTCAGTGTTAAAGTGTGAACCCTAGAAACGAATCCTGCAACATGTCTGTTTTGAATTTGTACAAAAGTGACAGTGAAAGCCAAATGGACTACTCGATTGAGGACACATTTTCCTAAACATATCCTTCCACTAGTAAAAAGTAACACCCTGCAAAGAGACGACACGTGTGCTCAAAAAATAATATAAGAAGCGAAACGACATGGCAGTGTAAAAAATGTCAAATACCTCTACATTTACAAGAATATTTCGAAAAGTTTCATACTCTACAGGACTATTGAATAATTGATTAATTTATTATTTAATTATTCTTTATTAATTTTAATTATTAGTATTGAATTATAATATTTAGCAATGTATATTATTTTCTTTGTAAAGCTTACAACAAATGTTAAACTGGGAAATAAATAGTATTTTTTGGTCATATCGAATTTCAATTACTTCGCGTGTCAAGGAATTAATATAAATTTCCTATTACTAACCATGTATTATCAGTTAAACTCTAGTCATAATCATAGAAAAATGATGAAAATAAGGAAAAATGTTAATCAGGTAGATTTTATACAAATAAATTTTTATAGATAAAATTTAAAACACTAAATTGCAGTTTCCATGTTTTAATTCTCATGTTACGGAATCGAGTTTAAAATGTTAGAAAACAATGATTTTCTAAATAGTACATTCATTTATCTTTAATATTATTTTTTTTAAATATTTAAAAAATATATTTCGAAGTAAAAAAGTTCTACACATCAAATTTTAATGAGTTTTTTATGCAAAACTAATACTTAAAAGAAATAAAACAGTCCAGTAGAAGAAAATTAAATATTTTTTTAAATTAAGTCCAGACTGGTTAGGAAAAAATGTAGAATTAATTATTACAGAGTGTATATGTATATATATACATATATATATGTATGTATGTATATTTGCTTTAAAAAAATTTTTTTTGAATTTCTTTGGATAACATGTTTCTTTTTTCAATAAAAAATATGTTTTTTTTTATTACAAGACACATTCATGTAATAATAATAATACAGAAGTCTGCAACTTTTTAATAATAATTAAAAATACTATTAAAAAATAAACAAGATGTACACACAAATAATTATATTATTCTACATTTCATTGATAGAAAAGCACCCAATGTTTAAAATCAATTCTGAAATAGCATTACTCTTTTAAAGGTTAGTAAAAACAGTTTTTTGTATAACATTTCGTTTTCAAAAACAGTTTAAGTAAAACATAACTAATAAAATCGCAAAAAAAATTAAAATAATCTACAAATTTATAGCCCATTAATATTTATCACTCCTTTGTTTATTTATTCTTCTACATAAATTTAAGTATTTTAATAAAAAAAAACTTAAAATATCCAAATTGACTAGTGAAAAAACAGTAAAATTTTATCACAGAAAAGGCACAAAACATATACTTCTATTAAACGTACAGAGTAAAATAAGTAATATATACATATAGGGAGAGATAAAAGAGGAGGGATAGAGAGAGAGAGAGAGTTGAGTTCTACTCATAATATGTTAATAGCATATTCCAAGATCAAATTTATTAACAAATATGGAAGCCAATGTTTGATTTCTACCCATTTTGAATATATCCTATTTAAAATATTTTAAACAAAATCGGATATTACAGAGCTATAGGGCTAATAACCACAGTAGAATAAAAAAAGCCATAAATTTAAAGTGTTTTTTGTAAAGATTAGTGATATTTACACATTACATGAATAAAACACGCATTATTATTTTAACTAGTAAAAGATACACCTCTGTAGTATTCAATTTGGTTCGAAATCTTTCAAAGGCAGTACCTAGAAAATACAACAAGACTGAATATGTTTTTGCATGCGTTTTTTATAAAATTGTCCGTAGAATACGCTTTTAAAATATTACGAACCTTGTTCAGGTCAACATATATATATATATATATATATATATATATATATTTACTTTGTGATTATTTTTAAGTGTAAGTGTGATCTACCTACAGAATTACTTACTTTTAATTAAGCATATATAAAAAAGCAATCAATTCTACATAAAATATGATTAAAACGTTTTTTCTTAATTATTTATTATGAAACCCTCTTTAGTTTGATAATAACAGTGTAATTAACACATTAAACTATTTCAACCCTACTGTAAATTTTAGCACTGTTAACTAGATTTGGTATGAGGATACATTTTTGAAATCAATAATTCAAAAAGAGTAAGTTTATATGTTAAGGTTTAAACGTCCGTTGAAATTTAAAAAAATTAAGTGCTTTTTCAAATATCAAATTCATTAAAAAAATAATTTGTTTAGTGCTTCTGCTTTACTGATGTCCTAAGTATGTACTCATTTAGCCTATTAGAGACTCCAGCACCGATATATATATATATATATATATATATATATATATATATATATATATATATATGTACTGTATACATAATCCAACATTTATGTCTACATTATATATAAAATTTTACCTGAGAAATGAAAGGCATTAAATTATTTGGAATTCCTGCCGGATCTTCACCAATCAATCCTGATTCATGAGCACCAACAGGATTGAAATAACGTAAAGAAATTACTCCCCACGACTAAAAAAATACGTGTTTATGAATAATAAATTTTGTATTCTTTCATATATCACTTACTTCAAAGAAAAGTGACATAACTAGAAAATTGTAATTTTTTCACGAAGCATTTTAAATTTCTTTTTGACTGTAGTACATATTTTTAAAATTTTGATACCGCTTTTATTTAAAAACACAATATGAACAGTTGAAGCAACACTGTTATTATAAAAACATTAACAAGGGCGAATTGATTATAGGACATTCGGACCAACTGCCAACCAAACCAGACCGACTGTTCAAAGTGGGTTTCTTAAATTGTAAACATAATATAAATTATTAATTTTTTTAATCGTTATCATAGACAGGTTGTTTTATAGAAAAAATCCCAGTCCAAATTCTTTATTCGATTCAATTCTAATATTATATTTTTTAGTAGTGTTAAAACAAGAAAAACAGATTTCTATTCTCTTGAGTTGTCACTTTACCCTTAAATAAGCAATATTTATTATATTCAACGTACATCATCTGCAGTACAGACATCTTTTAATATTTCCTCTACGAAATATTTTGTTTTTCCGTACGGATTCGTACATCCTTGACCCGTAGGATGTTCTTCAGTGATTGGCAGTGTTTGAGGAGTACCATAAACGGTGGCAGAAGACGAAAATACTAATTTTGTTACATTATTTGCTTTCATTACCTTCAAAGTACACACAAGTCAGTATTCATTAATAGATTTAGGGATTGAAAAAAATTACCTCGAGAAGGGTATTTGACCCGGTGATATTGTTTTGATAATACGTTAATGGAATTTGGCAGGATTCTCCGACTGCTTTTAAGGCCGCAAAATGTATCACGCAAACTATTGGATGCTATTATTTGAAAATTTTGATCAATAATATACTCAAATCAATATACAGTCTAATCCCGATATCTTACATTTTTGAAAATTGAATCCAATTTTTCACGGTCTCTTATATCGCAATTATAAGATGTAATCGTTTTACCCGTTATTTTCTCTACACGTTTCAACACCTCCGGTTTTTCATTTTCATTTTCTGCATAACAATTTACTAAATTATCGACTGACACAACTTCGTAACCATTTTTCAAAAGTTCCACAACCGTATGTGAACCCACATAGCCAGCACCACCAGTCACCAGTACCGTTTTTGATTTTGGACAAGCACATGCTGCCATTCTGTTGTATATTGTAGAAACCCCTTTTTTGCCGAAGAAAATTGAAGTGAAAATAGCGCAAGCTTAGAAATAATAGAAGTAAATTAGCAGTTTTCAAATATTGCGTACGATGCAGTTTTAAAAGTATTATTAAATGCTAGGAATGTAATAATATAATTATTTTTATAATTTTATATTCTAAATTACAAATAAATAATATCATAGAGAAGAAAAATTATTAAAAATTAACAAACCCCCTTTCAACACGATTTTATTACACAACAAAACTGTATGAATAATTATTTTTAATAGCCTAATAATATAACACACGTCTCAAAAATATTTAAAAAACTATATATGCAAATTAAAAGAATACATTTATTTATTTTGCAATTCTTACACGTACAACTACTGAATGAGAGTATAAACTAATCTATTAATAGATTTTATTCTTGTTTAATTGAACTTATTCTAACCGTTCATTTATCTTCTTATCAGTAAAATAAACATAAATTATCAACACTGTCAATGATCTTATTTACAATCAATATATATATATATATATATTGGTGTGTGTAATATTCCATAAAAATATTAACCCTTCGTTACTCAATATAATTAATAGTGTTTTTATCTGCAAGCATTGTAAAAATGAATAAAATAAAAATAAGTTTTTAAAACGAATTTTCAATGAATTCAATTCACAGTAGATTATTTTGAAAGTCCCGCTTTCTTATATGTATATACCCTTAAACAAATCAACATTAGCAAAGTCAACCCTTTTCCAAAGAGACAAGTTTGTTGAAATAAGGTTAGTAAAGTGTATGAATACATAGTAGAAATATTTTTTACATGCAAATACGTACCGTGATAAAAAATAATTATAAACTGTTCTGATCACTGAATATTAGATAACCATATCTTGTATCACTTCAACATACCTTTTTTAACTACTGAACATTAAAGAAATCGCTAATACGTATAAAAAAGAACAGTATGACAGTAAAAAAACAAGATTATGTTAACACATAAATAAAATTTATGACCATTATTATGAATATGTGTACACAGCTGATAAACGTTTATGAAGGGATGTAACGTGGCTAGTCATAATCGACACATTTTTTATCAATAAACAATTGTTACAAATAGAATTTGAATACATAGTAACAATAAATATGTATTGAACATGTTTAGAAGGATATGATCATGAAGTAAATTATATTTAAACTCCCGTCTCTCTTTTCCTGTTTAAATACATTCCAGTTAGAGCAATTTCAAACATTTCTTATTCATTAAATTATTATAATCGTCACCAAACAGTATGCTCTAGTCTTCTAAAATTATGCTGCATTTTTTTGGGATTTAATATATTTTCGTTTCTTTTTTATATTGACAAAATGTAGATATGACTCAGTGCCCAATTATATATTTGCAAGTCTAACATATTGCATCATACTTTTTCATATTTGATAAAATACCATAAGTGAGGCAGTTCCTGGATATAAAAATAAGAATAAATTATAATATTTTATATCAAAAAATTGAACAATTTTTGTGCTAGTGTTGAGGTTTGTTGTTATTGTTTAAAAACAATTCAATTTATCAATATAACAAAGAAACGTCATGTATTGAGGTTATGTCTTTCAAATAAATATTTTCCTTATAAAATTCGCCAGACTGGTATTTTTTAATACACGATTTATAAATTTAAATAATAATATTTATTGTGTTTTCATAACAGGTACAACATTTAAGCGAAAACAGTACAACCATGCCGAGAAGGAGTAACGAATCTGCTAGTTCTTCGAATAAACGAAGAATTGCTAGTAGTCATGATTCAATGGAATCAGATGATGCATCAGATGATTACAGGAAAAAACGTGAAAGGAATAATCAGGCTGTCAAAAGAAGTCGAGTAAAATCGAAAATGCGTACGCAAGAAACTTTAGCCAGAGTGACACATTTAAGAAACGAAAATACTATTTTAGAAGAAAAAGTGAAAACACTTACGAAAGAGCTGGGCTTTTTGAAAGAACTGTTTTTAGCACATGCCGGTACGTCAAAAAACCTCAATATAGATGCTGGTGACTTAGAAAAATTGTTATCTGATGAAAGTACAGGAACAAAGTTAATAGACAGTTTTAGTGGTAGTTCAGTTTCAAGTATAAAACAAGAATAAAAGCTAACACCGAATCTGTTGACATTTTTTGATAATTCTATAGTTAGTAATGTTGAAATTTTATATTCAGAATGTTATGGTTAAATAGTTGTTTTTACATGTAGTTCATTATAGTATTTGCATTATTTTATGCCATGACTATAATAATGCATTAAACTTTTATTTTTCTATTCTTTTTTTAATTGTAAATATTTAAAAATAAAGCAACAGATATCTAGTTGATTTACTAAAAAATGCATAAAATGCATGCAATATAAACTTGAAAAAATATAAGTACAAAGTACTTAATCACAAATAATTATATAAATATTTATATTTTGAAACATTACTTGGATTTTTAACACAGTAAAAAGTTTGAAACTAAGATTGTTTTCATAAATGTAAATCTTAAAATCCACTTTATAGTAGTGTTATTAAAATGGCAATTTGTAATGCATGGATATAAATTGATTTTAAACAAATGTTTTCTTCTATTTTACATATTATCTATGTTATTTTGTGTTCGTATCACGTAAGGTTTTAAATAATTATAAAAATATTTAACGAATTTCGCTATGTGATACCAATGCTTGTTTATTAAATTTGATGATATGAAATAGAAAGAAAAACAAACTCAAAGATGGTGTCTTTTTTAATAGTTGTCAAAAATATATGTCCTTTTAAAATAATGCAAATGCCAATAAATAGTAATATAAAACATGTATAGTAAGGAACAGTGTCATTATAAGAGAAATGTACAAAAAAAATTCATTCATTTATAGAATAAGTATTGACACAAATTGAAAAAGTTAAAATTAAATTTAAAAAATATATATTTGGCTCTTGTACATATTTAAATAATTTGTGGTGCTACAACAGTAATAAAAATATGTAACTATATACATTTATATTTTTATATTTACATCCATGAAAAAATTTAATTTTGTTATACTGAGTAGATGTAAGATTATTGAATGTAATTTTATCATTATTTACTTTTGATCTATTTTGATAAAACTAATAAGTATGGAAATATTATTATACTTGTACATTTTATTGATTTACTCTCTTAATTTTAAGTATTGTGCTATTTTAAATGATTTTATAATAACATTAATTCGATATTGTATCGATGAATATTTTTAATTTATTTGAGAAACAGTTGACTTCATATATTAAAAGTTAAAAAAGTAATTGTAAACACTTATTCTAATCGAGTTGAATTCATTTGCTGAAAGTCTAGATTATTTTAAAGTTAGAGACAGACTCAAAAAGATAATATAATATTTTCTGTAGTAATGATTGATAATAAAAAAATATAAATATAAAACTGTATGGAAAAACTGAATTCAATAGTGAATTAATAGCTATAATTCAATTTTGTTAAAAATACAAATCTATTTTGAATTCTTTATTGCAATCAAAGAATGAGTATTCTTAATTCATTAATTGAAATATTTATATTTTGTATTGTCTAAAGGATCGTATTGATTTATTTAATCAAAAAGTATCAATAGTATATATATATATATATATATATATATATATATATATATATATATAAATTTGGATTATATTTATTTTGAAAAGTGAAAATGTGTCATTTCTAAACAAAAATTAGAGTTCAACGAGATTTGTTTTTAAGTAAGAAATGGTAATTGATTTAGAAAGTATGAAATGGTATGTAAACTGTGATTATTGTGAATTTATGTTCATGAAAAATATATGTATAGATTCATTTTTTTGAATTTGTATTACTGGTAAAATTGTGTATATACAGATTATATATCTGCTATTTAAAATTTGTGTATAATTGTTTTTTATGAAATACATTTTAATTTTTATTTTGGTTGTTAATTGTTTCCTTTTAAATGTTTATTTTTTACAGATTTATAATTGAGAAAATACAAATTATTAATTTTTACTTTAATATTTATATTAATTAATATTTACTGTAGTTATGAATAATATTAAAATCTTAATTCTTTTAATTACTTTTGTGATGTTAGTTTATTATTCAACATGTTAAAAATTAAAGAATATGTATTTTCCTTACCAAAAAAGTAATATATATATATATATATATATACATATACCAATTTATGTGTTCTTGTTATGTATACTTTAAAAGATGGTATATATTTATTCTAAATCCATATTCTTCTAGTATCAAATATTTTTTAATTAATAAATGTGGACATTTCGATGGTAATGCCATTGTTTTCAGAATACTAATCACAGAAAACCAATTACATTTTTTAATTAATTTATTTATGATATCTCCTTCCTGTATTTAACAAAATTAGCGTGTGAATAAAAGTTATGTGGGTATATTTCTTAAATTCATTATCTCTAATTCCTCAGAGTAGATCCACTTTTCTTCCTAACTAGAATTCAATTAATTTGATTTTTTTTTATATTTTTTATGAGTTTGTGAGATGTAAAAAAGTAATTTGTGAAACTATATGTAGTTAAAATGGTAATTCTACAAAAATAAAGTTTCAAATGAATAATATATTTATTTATGCATTTCTACATAAGTACAATTGAAAAATGATCCTATAAAGTTTAATCAGTAAGACACTATTTTTATGCACCTACATATATACATATATATATATATATATATATATATATATATATATATATATATATATATATATATATATGTATATATATGTGTATGATTTGAAAGTATTTTTGTATAATTGTAAGTTATTTTTTGTTGTACATACATATTTGGATAATAAATTATATTAAGAAGAAACATTTTTTTAATATAGTTTAAGAAGATAATATTTGTTTTTCATATTTACTTTAATTACTGAATTATAGTTTTATCATTTTTTCAACGTTAGGTTTTTTAAAAACGTATTAAAATGTAAATCAAACACGCCATTTTTTATAATCATGCTATGCAGATTCAATATAATCAATAAAATGACGACGCACGTTACAATTTTATATAATTTTGTTATTAAATGTGATGTTAAGTTTAAAACAATTTATTAATTACTAACTAATTTATATATTGTTATTGATATACACGTTTTTATTGTAATTAATTTACAAGTATCAATTTTCAAGTTTTAATGTGCTTAAATTTCAAATATTTTATTATGAACATTCTCTATACATGTTAAAATTTGTGTGTACATATGTATGTATGTATATATATATATATATATATATATATGCATACATATATACATATATATATACATATATGCATATATATATATATATATATATATATATATATATATATATATATATATATATATATATATATATATATATATGTATATATATATATATATATATATATATATATATATACATATATATATATATATATATATATATATATATATATATATATATATATAAATATATACATATATATATATACATGTATACATATATATATATATATATATATATATATATATATATATATATATATATATATATATATATATATATATATATATATATATATATATATATATATATATATATATATATATATATATATACACATATATATATATATATATATATATATATATATATATATATATATATATATATATATATATATATATATATATATGCATATAATGTACATACAAAATTTTTCTAATTGAAATTTATAAAACAATCTTCTATTTCAATTTCAATTAATTCTGCTATGTTCAGAGCGTGAAGTAATTGAGGTAAGAGGTAGACTCTTAATTCATTTAATCCTTCACATTCCAGCACTAGTTGTCCGTTTTCAACTTCACATAACACACATATTGTTGTACAAGTCATAACGAATATATCATATCAACCCTCCGAATGTATTTAAGAACATGCATACTATACGTTATTTAAATATAAAACATAATAATTTTGCATATATAATATATATATACTTTTCAGTGAGCACATTATTTTTGTATTACTATTCTGAAAATTTATGTTAGAATATATCATCCAAATCAGTGGCGTTCAGTGTCGGCGTGCAAGACTCTAGAATGGGACCCAAAGCTAGAAGTTGATTTTATTAAAATAATGAAAGGAAATTTTAAAAAAATATAAAATAGATTTTTAAATCATTGTAAGTTATAGAAGTATATTGTAAGGAACACCGTTTTATGATAATAATATCTAAAATTAATGTATTTTTTTAATTTGTATAAATTCATTAAAGATAAAGTAAATATAAAATTTAAATGAGATTTCGAATACAAATAAAAAGTCTTTTTTCGTTCGTTAAGTTTTTTTTTTGAGTGAGTTTTCTTAAATACAATTTTTTGTCTGCGTCCACAGACTCTTAAACTGAATTTAGTGGCCCGTGTTCATATATGAGTATAACACTCCTGATATAAATCATATCTTTTGCATACATAAATCCATAATTTGCAACGATACATAATTTATTTAAATATATCACAATTAATTCAATTAATAAATAGTGCAATGTAAAAATAGAAAATTTTTAATTGAAATGATAGTATGATAAAATTTGTCAATTACAATAAATTATCTCTTCGAAACTTGAAAAATGAGTTTGTCATTTTTATATCTCTTAAGTGCGAATAGTTTCATCTTAAATCACTTTTGTATTAAAATGAAAATAATATATCAAAAACTATAAAAATAATGTGCGTTTAGTTAGTCGTAGTATTATATTATATTAATTAATAAAATGTATGGAAGTAAAATCATCACATCCGATTAAACATTAAAGTGCATTTATTAAATTCACTTTATCACACATTTTTATGTTAATAAAGATTAGAAAAACTTCAAAATTATAATGAGATTGACGAAAGAAAAAATGATAAAATAAAGAGCTTACTAAATGATTGAATTGAATAGAACTCTAATTACATCAGAAATGTTTGGGGTTCAAATAAATGTTGAGCTATCAAGTATATACAAAATTCCAACATGTTTCGTTTTCAATACATACGGTTCGATAAATCTAATGGAATATAAAAAGTAATGTGATTTATTTATTAGTAAACGTTTCATACTGATTATAACAATTTTGTACGCGAACATTTACACAATACAACATATCACATACAGATATCCGGATGAAATCCTCACGAGAATAGGAATCGGACACACCTACACAAAACAACAATTGTAAAAAGTCAATTATAAAATAAATTAAAACAATAAAAATAGTTTGGAAATTGAAATTATTTCAGTAAAAAAAATTAACTAGTATTGGATTGGTGCAAAAATAATAGCGGTTTTTATGTATCGAGTAATTAGACGCATATATATATATATATATATATATATATATATATCAGTTAAAAATTATATTAATTAATCAAAATAAAGACCATTGACCTGCACATATTTCTCCCAACAGGAAACAAGTTTGTTTATTCCTACATGATAGAATTCTGGAGTCCTGGAATTAACAAATTCATCGAAAACAATTTGAGCTGATGTTTGATCATTAAAAACCTTCTCTCGTAGGAATTTACACTGTTTCTTTCAAAACTGATAATCTGTCGGAGACAGGTCTGGAGAATAAGGCGGGTGAGGTAAAGTTTCATAACCCAGTTCATTTATTTTTTTAAAAGTCATTTGTGAGACGTGTGGTCGGGCGTTGTTATGAATAAAAATTGGTCCTCTTCCATTGACTAATGCTAGCCATAAACGATGCAACTTCTCATGTATTTTTTCAATTTCCTGACAACATTTTTCTGTTGTTATTGTTTCACGGGGATTTAATAAGTTGTAGTGAATGATTCCACTTGCTGACCACCAAACAGTGACCATAATCTTTTCTTCATTAAGCTTCAGATTAGAAAACTGTTTTGGTGCTTCTCCTCGATCTATCCACTGTGATGAACGTTTCCGATTGTTGTATAGAATCCACTTTTCATCACATGTGACAATGCGACCAAGAAAAAAAATATTTTTTTTACCCAAAAGAAGCACAGAGCAGACTTTGTAACGCCGAATTTCTTGATGTTCGTTTAGTTCATACGGCATTCATTTATCCAATTTTTTTGTTTTTCCAATTAGGCTCAAATGTCGAACAACTGTTGAATGATCAACATTGAGTTTTTCTTCCATCACTCGAGTTGTTTTTCGTGAGTTTGCTTCAATAATGGTTCCTAAATCATTATTGTCTGTATCCAAAGGACGTCCACGACCATACTCATCATCAAGGCTTTCGTTTCCATTACGAAATTTTTGGAACCAGTATTGACCTGTACGTTCACTAATTGACTCTTCGCCAAAAACAAATTTGATATTTCGAGCAGTTTCTGTTGCTTTACGTCCCAATTGAAACTCATACATCAAAATCGCGCGAATATGCTTTTTTCCGTGACTAATTTAAGAAGTTATATCCAATAATACTAAAGAATAAAAACAATAGCCATAAGCTGAAATCAGTAGTGCTAATTTGATTGTTTACAATATTGTAACACATAGCTATAACAAAAGATAATGGTAATTAGAAATATCGGTCCCAATTTTAAAATGATAAAAATCATAATTATTTTTGCACCAATCTAATACATTTGATTGTTATAATAATTTGAACTGTTATAATAGTAAAAGAGTATAAAAGTAAAACAGATAGTTATACAAACAATTTAAATAAATATTTTATTTTCTATATTATTTTATTTTCAGCAAAAGTAGTCAAGTTTGTAATAAGCTGCAACCATATGCGTAAAGTGGAACTATTCCATTTTTTTATATGTTTTCAACAAAGGATTTAAGAGAATAAAATGTAATAGATCATAGTTTTGTTGCAAAGATAATCCCGCCACTAAATTAATTTATCATAAACATACATATGATATATCTATAGATATATATATATATATATATATATATATATATATATATATATGTCTATATATATATATATATATATATATATATATCTATATCTATATATATATATATATATATATATATATATATATATATATCACAAATTTAAATATGCAAATATACTAATTATATAAAACTGACTTCAGTGATATTAAATAATATACCTGTATATATTTTTTTGCGTGTGTGTGACAATTGTGGGTGCTTTATTTGTTCATAAAAGAATTTTAATGTACAATATTAGATAATATTTTTTGTAAGAGTGTACGTAAACCATCAAAATAAATCAACACCTACGTTAGGAACGAAAAAAAAAACACTGAACATAATTACAGTCCGAGATCAAACAAAAATATTGATTGAAATATAAATGGAAAATAATCAATGTTGTATATTTTGGTTGTATAATGTAATCAGAAATTATCATAATATGCTTAAATGAAAGCGAAAAAAATATTATAATCTTGACGAAATATATTTTCATCTTAAAAATGAAGTGCTTAATGTGAAAATGTGTTTCGTCTCTTTAACTTATTCTGCTTCAGATAATCCAGTCCCCCTCGTATCACAGATACCTTTGACTAAAAAAAGATGAAAATTTTATTTCAACCAAATTAGTTTACTTTAATGTCTCATCTTTTTATTCAAGCTTTTATCATTATGAATATTCAGACGATAACAGTTCATCAGATGTTTGCTTTAGACTTAACTTTTTCGTTATTTCAATCGATCACACTATATTTCTTACTTTCAATTTATTTTAAACTGCTTTTTTATATTATTAAAAAATGATTATATGTAAATAGTTAACGGTTTAATTATATAATGATATAATTGAAAATTACTTCATAAAAATCCCTGTCTCTTTCTCAATATATACATACATATATATATATATATATATATATATATATATATACATATATAATTTTGGAATCGTATTCCTTATATCCATTTTACATTAAATTATCTACAATGTTATTCCTTTTCGCAATTAAATTTCAGGGATTTTACATAAGATGCAGTCCTGAAAAGTTTCTAGATTATTTTCAGTTCTTTTTTTCCAAAAGATAAATGTCATTGTCATTTGAAATGTAACCATCCTATGTATCAATTGATATTTTTTTTATTGAATATTATATTTTTCAGTGTGTATGAAATTATAATAAGTTGTAATGGAACCAAGGCTTATTCGAGACACTTTCTTGTATGACTTCAAGTTAAATAACTTTCAAAAATCGGTTGTAATGAGGTTTTATCAAAATGTACATTTTGGAATTGTAGTGAAAAGCAATACTCTTTTGATTAGCCAAAACTAGACTTCTTTTAGATGACTTGTTTTAGTTATGTCAAAATTGGTGGATTATCTGTCGTGATAAACATCGTATTTTTGGATTGTTTAGGTTTCTGTTATCTGCTATTAGCTTCGGCACGTATATAATCTTCAGATAGATTCTAAATAATTAATTATTTCAAATCTACCTGGAGATAGTATATGTGCCGAAACCAATAACGGAAAAATGATCCAAATGGATGATTATTACTAGGATAACACAACTGTATTATAGATATAAAAACGTACAATTGTCTGTAAAGTGATTTACAGAATGCAATTGAAATTATATATATATATATACATATATATATATATATATATAAATATTTATATATATATATATATATAAACATATATACATATATACATATATATATATATATATATATATATATATATATATATATATATATATATATATATATATATATATATATATATATATATATATATATATATATATATATGTATATATATATATATATATATATATATATATATATATATATGTTATGTACTTAATTCTAATATTATGAAATGAAATATTCTAATGATATTGAGTAAAAACCTTAAATGATCATAATTTATCTATTAACCTTTTGAATATCTTTCTAATCTAGAAGAAATCTAATAAAAAAAATATGGATTGTATTTTGTAAAGGCATATATCTTAATTTAGATATACATAACTTTTTTCTTCACATATATTTTTATAAAAATATCCGTTTAGTACAAAGTATTTTGTCAAAAAAAAATTATTTTTATTATAATAGTACTAGTACAAAAAATTGGAAATATCATAAGATACGATAATTGTACCATTGAAGATTGTTACAAAAGTTAAATGAAAACGTTTCTGACATAAGGATTGAATTTACTGAGAAGCTACTGGAAATGCATCAGAAAAAATCCTATTGGTGTAGTAAAAAACATCTGACGGATAAATAAAGATACTTTTTGAACAAATGGGCATTTAAATGACATTTAAATCTGATGAGGTAATAAAAACCATACATTTTCAGACAATAAATTAAATATTCTTAGAATAAAAGTTTGGACTGAGATTCATTTTTTTGATAAGACTATCAATATTGATGTGTACCTTTATCTTTAGAGAGAAATACTGTTTCCCATATTGTCAACTCGTTCAAATTTCGCAAATTTTATATTTTAACAACTGAGGGTTCTATCATATTATTGGTGTGAATTTCGTGAATTCATAGAATCGACAATTATTTCGTTGATAAAACGTCATGAGATAATTTTATACAGCTATTTACATTGTCAGTTTTATATCCATACGGTTAAACTAAGTGGATATTAATGAATATTAGGGAATATTGGTTAAAAAAAGGAATTTGGAGGTCATAACGGAATTTTTCACGGAATAAACAATGAAAATATTCCCTTTCTTATTGTTATCGGCCAGTGGCTCGCTGGAGTAAAAATAATGGATTGCACATTAAATATATTTTTAAATAAACTGATTTATTTACATTTATCGACTTTATCGGTTATTTTTAATAATTTATTGTAAACATACATTTTGGAAAAATGGCTTTTGTCTTCCTTTCTCTTTCTACACACAAACAAACACACACATAAGTAAATATATATTTATATATATATATATATATATATATATATATATATATATAGTTATTACAATAAAGATGATTTTATAACAATACTCAAATAGTTACAAGTGTAAAAATTGTATAATAAAAATTATTAACTTTCACAAATGAATGTCTTTTTCACTCCATAAACCACAAAACATTTTTTTCGTTTCAAATATGTCCAATAAATTAATATTGATCATCTGTAAATTTTGTTTATGTGCATTTCGATGATGCCATTATGTTCAGAGCGCCAAGGCAATGAAAAATCTGTGAAAATGAGTTTTGCCACAGTGTCCAAACCAAGTGGTGAAACAATATTAAATTATAAATGATATACATTTCAATGTCAAGATAATTAATAATCCAAGAAAAAAATTAATTAAAATCAGATTGTTAGATAAGCCAGTTATGACATTGTGTTAATTGAAATCGTTATCACAATGTACTTTTTGTGTATTAAAATATATAGATGTACAAAAACGCTATGAACTGATCACAAAAATATATACATAGTGAAGAAGATAACGAAATTCTTACAAAAACACAAAAAACCGACACAAAAGAGGAACTCCAGTATAATAATATAAATGAATTTGAGGGAAAAATCTCTTCTCTTTGTCACCGTTTCATTTCACTGCGGGCTAATTTTATTAATTTCACTTCTCGAGCATTTATATATTAATGAGCCGACGACGTAGCAACTGGTTGTTGCCGCCACCCTCGCTCCACAATTGTTTTAATTCCAAGTTTAAATAATATTATTCAGTCGAATTAATAACAGGAATAAAGCGGATAGATTTCATCGCTAATATCTTTCACAATTTTCGACACTAGCGGTTTTGTTTCGTTCAATTTAAATTGTTTCGTTCTGTATACGCTTTATTTGGGTTATGAATTCTTTCTTGCAACAGCGTTAAATAAAATATTATTCGTTTAATAAAAAGTATACTCTTTAATTTGTTCAAATATTAATGTACCATAAAAGTAGAAATTCTAACTGATTTGAATTGTGGTTTATGTTAATTTCGTCTCTACTGTACAGTTGAAAAAAATCAAAAGAATTAGTTATTAATCGCTGAATAATTTTTAAATTAACAAAAATTTTTTTACTATAATCAATAATATATTTAATATCTGAAAATATACTTTCTACTTATTAAAATATATATGTATATAACTCATAAATTAATATACGAGTATGCTTTTCATGTTTTTGTTCATCTTATATGATTACATTGTATCTTATCACACTTGCATTCTTTTAGAATTTTATTAATCAAATATATCAATTGTTGCTTGTGAGGATTTATATGGTAATACCATCATTCTCAGGGAATTAAGGTGCAGAGATATCTGATCTCCGTTGAAACGCGCAAAAGCAACAATCAAACAAGATAAAAAAGCATTTATTGTATATTTTCGAACAGTTTTTGTGTTTTGTGGAATGAGAACAATATTCATTTGTGAACATATAATTTATGTTTTTCGTTTTATGTTTATTAAAATGGTGTATGCATAATTAATTGAAAATTACAATACCAGTAAAGCAGTTATATTTTCAATTAAAGACAAATCGTTTCACATATAATGAGAAAATGAAAAAAAGTAGAAATTTTACTGTGATGTAAAAATTTATATTCAATGAATAAAATTATGTTTTTTAATAATTTAAATTTGGGTTTATAAATTATATATATATATATATATATATATATATGTAGATATATATATATATATATATATATATATATATATATATATTTGTTTTGAAACATATTTTCTTAATAATTTTTTGAGATGAAAAAATTATTAAGAAAACATTAAAATATTTTAAAGATGGAAAACAAAGAAGACATAAAACGCTAAGCGACATTAAAGCGCTATTTTATATAAATGTATATGTATATATATACGAGGTCAGACAATTAAGTAATGCGACAAAATTCAAAAATCGAGTATATTTAAAAATTAAGGTACATCGCTGCGATCCCCTTCAAAGTAGTCCCCTCCCGCATCTATACACTTATTCCAGCGAGTTTTCCAGTTTTCGTAACAATTCTGGAACACTTCTTGTGGGACCTCTCCGAGTACCCTCGTCACAGATTCTTGGATATCTTCAACGGAGTCAAAATGTCGACCTTTGACGAATTTTTTCATATGGGGGAATAGGAAAAAGTCGCAGGGTGACATGTCCGGTGAATAGGGCGGTTGTGGTAACGTTGCGATGCCTTTAGACGCCAAAAAATGAGAGACACTGAACGCACTGTGACAGGGAGCATTGTCGTGATGCAGAACCCAAGTCTTCGCGATCTCTGGACGCACTCTGAGCACCCTTTTTCGTAATTTTTCGAGCACATTGCGGTAGAATACTTGATTTACGGTTTGTCCAGGTGGTACGAACTCTTTGTGAACCACCCCTTTGCTGTCGAAGAAGCAAATCAACATGGTTTTCACTTTGGACTTGCTCATTCTCGCCTTCTTTGGCCTTGGTGCTCCAGGGGACAGCCACTGTTGGCTTTGTCGTTTAGTTTCGGGGTCATATTGAAAGAACCAACTTTCATCACCAGTAATAACTCGATCGAGAAGAGTAGGATCACTTTCAACCTGCTCGAGACAATCTTGGGCGATGTTCATTCGGTGGGCTTCGTGACATGCACTACTCGCGCGTTGTTACAAAACACCAAACAGCTGGCGAAGAAATGATCGTACGAGGGTGGTCAAGGTCTCAATCGAGAGAGTAGAAATCTGCTATTACGGTGGCGGAGTTACAGGTTTGCAGTGTTACCACAGGCCGAGAAAAAAAATCGGTCGCATTACTTAATTGTCTGACCTCGTATATATATATATATATACATATTTATATATACATATATATATATATATATATATATATATATATATATATATATTAATATATTACACATTTTTATTTTTTAATATAGTTTTTTAATAATTTTCGGATTTCTTGAACTTTTTCATGACAAAAAAATATTTAAAAAAACAGTTATTTAATTTTCATTGTGCACAATATAAAGATTCAATAAGACAAAGCCTGAATTTTACTTATATTACATCTTTTTGAAACTTGTGTTGGAAGTATAATAAATGTTAAAGACGAAAAACAAAGATGATATTTAAAAATAACTTAGCGCTGTTTTATATACATACATATATATATATATATATATATATATATATATATGTATATATATATATATATGTATATATATGTATATATGTATATATTTATAAAATATATATATATAAATAATATATATATATATATATATAATATATATATATATATATATATAAATTCAAAATTAATATAATATACATTTTTATTTTTAAACATATTATCTTAATAATTTTCTGATCATGAACTTTTTCTCGACAAAAAAGTATTTAAAAAAACAGTTATTTAATTTTCATTGTGCACAATATAAATAAAGATTCAATAAGACAATGTCTGAGTTTTACTTATATTACAGCATCTTTTTGAAACTTGTCTTAGAAGTATAATATATGTTAAAGATGAAAAAAATAAGACATTATAAATACCTAAGCGCCATTTTTTTAGAAATAAATTTAACACATGATCAAAAATAAATGTATTTTTTTAAAAGATGAAAACAATGAAATTTATTTAGTGCATAATATAATAGTGCAATAGTATATAAATTAATTTTCTCAGTATACTGTGTCTAATGATGAGTTTCATTATAATTTCTAAAAAATAATTACGAATTATAAATGGTTTAATATGTTATAAGAAATGTACTACATTTTATGTACTGTACAAAATGTACGGTATACATATTGATGAATAAACTCCTCATAGATAAAATATTAAATGTATATTTATTAGACACATTGACCTATATTCAAAATATATATTTTAAGTGGCTAATAACTATCAATTTTACTATAAGTAAACTTCATACTGAAAAACATCATTTAGATACAGAGAAAGACGCATTTACTATTAATATATTTATATTATTTTAATTGCATATTTTTGAATCAGTTCATATTTTGCTGGATAAATATATTATGATCTACAGGGTGCCCAAAAGGAGTAAACACACTTTATTAGTCCATAAGTCAGTAATGTATTTCTGTTACAAGTTGGTTGTAATAATGATAAATATTAGAGTTTCACTTGAAAAGTGGATACCTGTTCTACGCTTCTTTTGGGTAACCAAAATGATCCTTTTCTTGATCGCATTGTCACATGTGATGTAAAGTGGATGCTCTACAATAATCGGAAACATTCATCACAGTGGATAAACCGAGGAGAAACACCAAAACAGTTTCCTAAACCGAAGCCTCATGAAAAAAAGATTATGGTCACTGTTTGGTGGTCGACAAGTGGTATCATTTACTATAACTTCTTAAATCCTGGTGAAACAACAACAGCAGACAAATATTGTCCGAAATTGAAAAAATTCATGAGAAATTGCATCGTTTATGGTCAGCATTAATAAATCGAAAGGAACCAACTCTTCTTCATGATAACGCCCGATCACACGTCTCACAAATGATTTTTAAAAAATTAATTGAACTGGGTTATGAAACCTTACCTCATCCACCTTATTCTCAGGACTTGTCTCTGACAGATGACCATTTTTTAAACTTTTGAGTAATTTCCTATGAGAGAAGTTTTTCAAAGATCCAGCATCAGCTCCAAGTGCTTTCGATGAATTCATTAATTCCAGGAATCCATAATACTATATTGTAGGAATAAACAAACTTGTTTCCCGTTAGGAGAAATGAGTGCAGGCCAATGGCAATTTATTTTTATTAATAAATATAATTTTAACTGATATATCCGTCTTTATACTAGATATGTAAAAACCGCAAATACTTTTGCACCAACCTAATATCTATATATCTATCTATATATATATATATATATATATATATATATATATATATATATATTTATATATATGTATATATATATATACATATTTATATATATATATATATACATATGTACATATATATATATATATATATATATATATATACATATATATATATATCAGTAAATTGTTATATGAAAGGAAAATCTATTAAGTATCAATTAAATTGATATAATATAAAAATGGAAGGAAACAAAAAATTTAAAAAAAAATTTAGTCTCATGGCATTCAATGATGAATCGATTCACTCTAAACGACCTGATAGATTGATCAATCAATAACTCTCCTTAACCGAAAAATAAGAACAATTTCTAAAAATACCATTACACAACATACTAATAATAACTAAACATTTGACATTTACGTCAATTTCGTGTAACGTAAAAAAGATTCCCAACGTTTCACTTAGACTCCATTATTTATAGTTTATGAAAGAAAATATTTACAACACTAATTCATGTTTCGGTATCTTCATAGACATAGTTTTTCTATACGCTTTTTTATCTTCCGTTAATTTTTTCTAACAGTCTGTACTACATTATTTTTATTTCGTCTGTTTTTTTATATTATTATTTGTTGTTTATACTGCATTTACGTCATAATACTTATGTAGTTTGAAATGTGTATTCCTCTATTATCTTACAAGATTAATCACTTAGCATATTGCGATGTTAATTTTTTATATTTGTATGTGTAATGATATATATATATATATATGTATGTATTTATATATATATATATATATATATATATATATATATGTTTTTAGATCTGGGAATTAGACATGTTTCTAATAACCTAAATTATGTAAATTCGATTATCAATGAAACTATTAATTAGAGTTTTTTCTTAATCATTGGCTTTGTTTAAGTAATACCTTTCGAATAACTAACTATTATTTGCAAGTTATGCGAATACTTACTCAATTCAGTTATTCAATTTTTCGTTAATAGAATCTTACATAAACATAATGTGACGATTGAATAAGTTTTCGCGACTGGGAAGTTTTGCAGAACAAACAGATCTTATTCGAATTATATCATCAACTTTGATTACAATTAAAGCTATTGTTTTCAATCGATTCGTTGCTCCTGCAAACAATTAAATGAGAGAATTACGTTCAAGTAAACATTATAATATGGGATAGAACTTTTCTTGCTCTGTGTTAAAATGTACGTAACAGAAAATTATCGCAGATATAATTGGAGCGATCCAAGAGTGAAATCATATAGAATGACGTTTTTTTTACAAAAAAAAAACATCGAATAAAATATTAGTTTGGTAGGATAATAATTACGGTTTATGACCCTCAAATTCATATACATTTAAATTTTTTCGATTCTCCTGGCCGTTTTAAGTGGTCCAGAATTGTTGGATGACTAACACCTAACTTTTGTGCAAGCTGTCGAATTGTTGTACACGGTTCTGATACAACTAACACCCTCAGCTCGTCGTTATGAAGTCAAGAAGGACGCCCGCGACCTTCATCTTCGAGGCTCTTGTCTCCAGTAGGACATTTTTGGAACGTTCCTTAATAGTACCCACACCGAAAGTATCGTTTAGTTTACGAGCAGTTTTTGTTCTGCTTTACCACTCGTTTTGGACTTATATAAAAATAGCTCTCATTTTCTTCTTTTCCATCTTTAATTCAATAGCCAAATTTGAAGCAAAATAATTAATAAAACCAAAGTCGATGTTACCAAAATATAGACCAAAAAGTACACTTTAAAATGATATTGACATGAATACGATGAAAGCACACTTTCACCGAAAAAAAATTAAGGTTAGAATTCGAAAAACGAAAACCGCAATTATTTTCCTACTAACTTAATACAATTTTAAATATTAATTATATATTTTTTTAATAGATTACATCAATTAGAATAAAATAAGTATAATATTAAAAAAACGCAAGTTGATTAACAAAAACTTTAAAATGAAATTCTTAGATAATCAGAAAATTATTTATTATTTCCTTTTATATTTTTGTTGCGGTTTCTA
Organism: Acanthacorydalis orientalis; assembly: GCA_034766995.1. NCBI lineage: Eukaryota > Metazoa > Arthropoda > Insecta > Megaloptera > Corydalidae > Acanthacorydalis > Acanthacorydalis orientalis. The sequence continues at coordinate 15,803,799 of CM068316.1, read as the reverse complement.
AACGATACTATTGACTATCGATTAGATCTATTGTGAATAAATATGTTTTATGGGATCCTATTAAATTTAATTATTTATTTGGAAGATTAAAAATTTTGTGATTTTACACAACTTCAACCAACTAGATATTTGATTAACTTGGATGTACTGCACAAGTCTAAACTTGTGTGCTCGCATTGCAACAGTTCAAGTTGAAGTGCATTCACTTGTATCAATGATCTGAATATGTGGAGTACAATTGATCAATTGATTAGCGCATGCAGTCTGATTGACGTATTAAGAAATTGTTTCACTAATTAGCTAGTCGACTAAAAGTTTTTAGTGCTCACTTACCTAAAGCATGCTATTCATCACAATAAAAAATGTGAGGTATCAAGTGTAAAATATATTAATAGATTTAGTGTTTGAATTAAAAGCTGTTCATTTGAAATGAATGATATCAAGAAAGAGCCTGATTAAACCCAATGAGTTTTTCGCCAACAAACTTTATAAAACAAAATTCATCTTCTTTCTTTCATGCAACTAAAGATAAAACAATTTTTTTTCTAGACAAGTATTATTAATCATCTACAACAGGAGTGAGTAATTTAGATAATAAGAGCCACATATAATACTTTTCATACATTTTTGAATGTTCAGGAGCCTCGCCCTCACACGTCCCTAAATTGTTTTTATTGCATTCAGCAAGTCTTTATTAACAAAATTGTTTAGTTTCACATCTTTTTTAAGGATTGTCCATAACTGCAGGACTACTTTAAACAGCAGTTTGGACACATAATGCATATAGATGTTGGAAAAGATGATGTAAATTACCCGTTTATATATAGAATATTCTAATGTTAGTACATACTATACTACTATAGATTATTAATATAAAAGTTTAGAGAAAATGGCAATGAAACCCAATATTGTCTCAAGAACCGCACAAAGTAACTCTGGAAGCAGTAATTTGACCATCGTTGGTCTATAATCTCAGATTTATCTGTACCTTAGTGTTCTGAGAATGATAAAATTTCTATCGAAATGCGTATAAGTAACTATCAAAAATAATCAATAATCATTGATTGAATAAAAACAATTTTGTAGTTCTTTGGGTGAGAGTAAAATAAATTTAGGAAAGTCTATCTTCTGGATTCATCACTAATTACTTTTTGTATATTCTCTTATAATGTACATATTAGTACAGATAGTTAAAAATGATGTCACTCATCACAAAACTCTCCTGGATGTAGATGCTGAAACATTCAAAACCTATGATTCCTTTTTCTTTTCATGTTGAATATGAACAGTATTTCGGGCGCTAATAGTTTATCTATCGGCATGCCATAAACTCCAACAACAAATCAACATGAAAGGCATTTCAGTTTTTTTATTTTTAATTTAAAATTTTATAGAATCCAACAAACAACATTGGGTTATAAATAGAGTGTGCACAAATATGCTTTAATTTAACCTGAAAACCGAATTTATTTCGATTATAAAATGTTTGTCTCTAAAACAATCATAATTTTTGTTAAGGTACTTGTGTGTGAAAACTATTTTCTATTTATTTCATTAAAGTTTTTGTTTCACGACTCGGCTGTTACATCTTAAATGAATTCGTAAAAGAATTAAGATTAATTTTAAATTCGTTTTTTTTAAATATTTTTATAACTTCGGTTGATTTTAGTAGCCTTGTCCTAAGACATTCTTTCATTTTTTTAAAAAATTTTGTATTTATCAATATTAGTTATATTTTGTATCATGATTTTTATTTAATATTATTTGTTTTGTCTTATGTAAATATCTAAATATCATATTAATATGTTCTGTATCATGAAAACGGTGTACAACTAGTATGATAAGTAAAGCCATTAAACCTTAAAAGTTGTAATGTGATTACAGATTGTAATTTTAAAGGGAAAGAGAAAATTTATTTAACATTTGTGAGCCCGTTAATTAAATACAGGATCCATATTCCAAATGAAAAAGTGTGATATCGAGCGAATTCAAAATTCGTTCGATTTAAAGAGATTTTATTCATTTTAAAGAGATGTTAGAGATTTGATAGCTTGATTAAAATGATTGAAGAACTAGGAAATGAAAATAATAAAATGTGTGCGTTTGGCGTGGGAGTAAGCATCAGAGTCAGAATTTAATCAAAAAATGAATTCCTTTTTTATAGAAATAATGACCATATGTTTAAAAATGAAATGATAATTGAATCGGTCATTTCAAAATTACTAAATTTAACAGGTTTCAATAAAAACTGCATAACACCAAAATAATAAGATTTTTTTTGTTAATATGTTTTTTAGGCCTTGAATTTGTTAGTTGTTTAATAGTTACTGTCCTATGAAACTGTAATGTATACGAAAATCAACATACATTGTCTTGACTCTTGTTGTTTTTGCAGGGAATACTATTAAATGCATAATAAATTGTTTAAAAAAGATTTTTTTTATTATGATTCTTTATTAAAAACATTCTATTATACCGCACAAATATGTTTCTCGTTTATAATCTAATATTGACGTGCATAATCATATTCGCCATTGAATTCTAGCAGAGTTTCTTCCATTTCTTCGGTTGGCCAGCAGAATATTTCGTTGTAAAATGACGTGTGCTCCTCCATGCTTTGATGCTTTGATCTTTCACTTGTTTTAAATTGTCTATTTTTTATACTTTATCAAAAGTTTCGATCTATGTGCTTTTGTAGACGGAAGTAATATCACAGATTTAGTATGTTTTAGTAGCTGGAATGTGCTTTTTGTTGAACCATCTATGAATTCATCAGTCTCCACCATCCCAGATTTATTAGTATTATATTGAAAGTTCATGTATTTTGAAGGAGCAAATGTTTTTTCTGGTCTTTCTGAACTCTTCTTCCATAAAATTCAGTTAATAAAAAATTTTTTTTCTAAAACAATTTCAATGTATGCCACCATTTTTTAAATTCAAAAATCTCTTCAGTTTGTATTTCTTTTACTGAAAATGTTATGCTGGACTGACTAACCATATTAACACTTTACAGTCCGATGACGCACTTTTGCGTCATTTGCGATACTAATGTTAAAAATAATGTAAGTAGCGTAACAGCACAATAATAATATTATTTTCTGGCAATAATGAATTCCAATGCGTAATAGTGTGTTTAGAGTTAAATATTCAATTTCGTTTCAAGAAAAACCCTCACAATTTTTCTTGATGCTCTAAGGTCTACAGGACACATACCTCACTGGGTTATATCCAGTTAACTTATACACTTTGTAGGCGATACAACAAACATTCTGTGTGTAGTATTTCGTGTTTTTAAATTCTTTCCTACAGTTGTGTGTTAGATTTTTTTAAATATTTTATTTCAAAAAATACACACATCATGGAAAACGAAACAGGGGAGACTTTATTGGAAGAAAAGAATGCAGATACTGTATCTGATATTCCAATATCTATATAAAAAAATTATATGTATAAATGTAAAGAAATATATTCTGATTTATATAAATGTATATATATATATATATATATATATATATATATATATATATATATATATACTTTATTTGATATACTGGAAACATGAAAATTCAAAAGAAAGAGGTGTAATGTTTAGTATGTTAATAAAACAAGAAAAGAGACATTTTTTATGTGTAAATTTTGTAAAATACTTTTACATGTATGAAAATATTTTGAATTTTAACACTTAAAAGCTAAATACTTAATATGTATATGTGTTTACAAAATAATTTACTTCTAATTATTTATTTTAATTTTCCTAGTACACAAATGTTTCGAACCTCTGGATGCTAAACTTATTTTTGTAACTAGTCTCATTCTATTTTATTTATATTTATAGAATATATGAATTCATATTTATTGACTTCTTTTGTTACATAGCAAAAAATCATGAATTTAAAAACAAGATATTTGTTGTCAATTATTGAAAAAATAGCCAGTCATTGGTGAAAGTTTCTTGTTCAACTAGCCGGCATGTATAGTGTTAACGTATTCTTTGGCACAAATAATGATCATGTTTTTATACAGTTTTTTTAATAACTACAAAGTCATGTTCATTAGGCAACAAAGAATGGCCAGATTCGACATCCAGGCAGAACGTGGCTAATGTAATATTTATGCTGAATATGAAGCTACCCTCGAGAATCCAATTTTGATAAAAAAAATTGTTAAAAAATATGACACGTAGTTTTTGAAATGACCGATTCAATTATAAAATCGAGTGGGAAAATATTTGATTGTTAACAGACGCCCTCGTGCTTGAAAGAAGCATAAAATAAACATCGGTTTAACAAGTATTCCTTAAATCCACTACTTTTATCGTAAAAATCTGCCAAGAATAGACTGAAGAAAATTATCAATAAAAAAGAAAGCGTTTGTCCTTTGAAATTCTTGCCATAGGATTTGATGTCTTGAGCAAGTATACTTGCATTTTTTTATAAATTGCCACACCGAATAATTTTTAGACTTTCTAGAAAATTTTTCCATTTATCCAGCACAAAAAATCATCAACTTCTTTGTAATTCCATATTAACAAATAGATTGTAATAAAAAAAAACAAATTAAGAAAATGTTTATGACTATGTGTACGTTTTTCTTTGAATCGCTATTTAAAAATGAAGGAAAAACATAAACTTATTTTATTATTCATAGGAAGAGTATTCGCATATTGAAAAAAAATATTTGTAAGAAATTAATTTAGTAAATAATATATTTTCTGTGATATGAAAAATGAAAACATTGCTGTTATAACGAATCTTTCAAATATAAAATACAATTTAATAAATTAATATACAAATTAGCGTAGAAATAAGCCACACCTGGTGTTCCTTAAAATTTCAATGTACGTAAGTGTTTTGAGTGCGTTATATTTCGTTTTGTAATATGTTAAATTCTGCATAATTAACCTGATAAATTAACGACCCTCTTATTACATAGAGAAATCAATTGAGTTGTGCAACTGTAAACGCAAGTATATCAAAAAATAATATAAATACAAATAATATGTTAAATACTTTAAACTATGTTAACATTTTTATATATAAAAATGTGCATTAATATATAATTTTATACAAAAAAATGAATTATAAAATTAGAGTACGTTGAAAATGCATGTATTTAAAGTTAAAGCAACTATTTTTAATTCTTGGAAATGAATATATAGATTAAGTAAATACGACCGTTTTTTTTACACCATTCAACTCAAAATTCGGTTCATTCAACAATTTCATTCATAGAATTTAGCAATTCAATAAAATTAAACAAAAATTCTGTAAGAAATTGTACTACTTTTATTATCTACACACTTTTACAATATTTTAAAAATTATGTCTTGTTAAATATTTTATAAATGAAGATTTATGAGTTCTGTATCAATAGAAATACTTTTTGAATTCAAGTTAACTGATAATCTATCTCTGGAAATTGATAAAATCAACGATACGTTCAAAAAACGGATCTTCAATGAACGAAGAATCTGGAATTAGGTTTAAAAATTTGTCATAACAGTTTGTTCTTCGAAAATCAAATGCGTTTTATACCCGAAATTTCGAATGACTAATACGTGGGTCGTTTGATAAGTTTGGTAAATTTCTATGATGTGATTCCACCATTCATTGGGTAACATCATGGCTATAAAGTTTCACTTTTCAAACTAGCATAGCCGAAATTTCAGACAGAAGTGTCGCTTTGTTCACGTACTACAAATGTTTGAAGCGAGCATTGTAGCAGTTGCCGCAAAAATTGAGAAAAACGAGCAGGCTTTTTTGTGTCGAAACTCGTTACCGTGGATGAAACATGGATTCACCACTACATATCTGAGTCGAATCAGCAGTCAGAGGAGTGTGCAATGACTAGTGAAAGTGCGCCGAAGAAGGCGAAAACCGTTTTGTCGGTTGGGAAGGTGATGACACTATCTTTTGGGATTCTCAAAGAATCATCCTGATCGATTACTTAACGAAGAGAAAAACGATAACAGGAACCTATTATGCAACATTATTTGACAGTTTGAATGAAGAACTGAAACAAAAAAGGCCAAAATTGGCACACGAAGAAGTGCTCTTTCACCAGGACAAAGCGCCGTCCCACAAATCGACCGTCGCAATGGCAAAAATGCACGAATTAGGCTTCGATTCGATTTCTCATTCACCATATTCTTTGGAATTGGCCTTGTGCAATTTCTTTCTCTTCCCAAACTTGGAAATTTAGCTCGGAAGGAAGAAATTCTCGTCGAATGAGAATGTCATCGCCGCAAAATACGCGTTAACGCGTATTTTGCAGACTTATTAGACCAAGTATATAGCCCTCAATGGAAACTTTGTTGGAAAACAAATCGATTTTTTACCATACTTATCAAACGATCCACGTATTTTAAAAGCTTGTTGAAAGACAATCATCAAGTCACTCTAGTATTAGTGTAGAAATATAATAATCAATATATAATCATTTCCCATTATTTCAATGTACGTAGTCAAGTGAAGAACCTGAAGAGGTGAATATTTATAAGTCAATTGAAATAAATAAACAAAATTTAAAATATATAATTGAGAACAAGAAGAGAAATAGTGCTAATTAAACCAAACACTTGACTATGGAATAGTAAACCAAGTGAAAATGTCGAATTAATTTATATACTATGTAATGAGACAAAAATAGAGAACATTTATTAATAAAATGTCGAAGAAGTTAATAAATGATTGAGTTAACCCCATAACTGGATAGTTAGCGCAGATAACAAGCGGTCAAGACGGATATATCCGTCATACCCACTTAAGGAGTTAATAGATGATCGAGCCACAGCGTACACAGCAAAACCCATTATAGAACTTTTACAGGACATTTTTGGTGAACGCACAATTTCAAAAAACAGCGATTTTAATTGGACAGCGCGTTTGTTTGATTTGAGCCTACCCGATTTTTTCTTTGCGGCTATTTAGAAGAAGTATATACGTCAATAAGTCAAAAACCATTCTGCAATTAAAGAACAACATACGAGAAGAAATTCGAGCGTTTTGTCCAAAAATCCTGAGAGAAGTTGTTGAGTTGTTGAGAGGAAATGCTTTAGAAAGAGTTCGACTTGGCGAAACCGAAAATGGGTATCACTTACATGATATCATTTTCTATGAGTAATCAAAAACAAATTCCCATATTAATGCTATGTTTAAGGAAATAAAAAAAGATGAAAACTATAAAATAAAAAAATATTAACGTTTTAAATTCCTTCGTTCTCTTTGCGCCACCTGTATAAGTGATAAATGAAATATATATATATATATATATATATATATATATATATATATATATATATATATATTGACAAAATATAAAATAGAACAAAAATAAACATATTTAAAAATAAATGATGAATGTTTAGAAGAAATCGAATAATTGATTATTTCACTATCGACTGAAACAATAAAAATGAGTTCTTTTTAATTAATCAAAAATCGTATTTGAACATAAATCGTATTTAAGATCAAATCATGACTTCTGACAGGAATGAGTTGTATGAAAAGCAATCTTACAATGACACGAGGAAGATAAATCTCAAAATAACGCTCAGACTCCATCGCTCCGTCTTTGACAACTGACACAATGTGGTGGATTGTAACTGGCGTAGTATCACATCAATCAAGTATTGGCCTATTATCACAAATAATAAGAAATCACTGTTAGAAAATCTTAACAAAATCAGAAGTCAAAAAAGTGGCTACTGGCACTGCTAAATTGACATTCTAACTCATCCAATCAATTTTAAGTTTTTATTTTTTTTAAAAAAAAGACTAATATTTTTTTTTAAAGAAACACTATTTAGAAAATTGAAAAATTTTAAAAATATAATTTACGCTCTACAAACCGTTGAAAATTTTTATTGATTTATTTTGAGTAAATAAATAGTTTTTAGAAAAAGTATTGACTTCTTATTTCTTGTTGCATATCCGAAATTTCACATTTCTACATAATACATATTCAATGTCCTAGAAATTAGGTAAATTTGTACATTTGTTTGATTTACAACGGAATTTTACTAATTATTTCACAATTATTTTACTCATTATTTATTAAAAAATAGGTCGGTATATATATATATATATATATATATGAATATATTCCGACATAAAGTGTAATAAAAGCAATTAAATATTAAAATTGGCTCCTACACATGCATATTACTAACCTGGTGTGAATGAATTCTAATTCGAGCAATGAATATTGGGAATTCGGCGAATAAAAACACGTTTTAGACATTATGCATATGACTTGTACGATATAGTCTACAACTTGGACAACGCTAGTAAAATATGGAATCAGGTCAAAGTTCGGTTAAAAGCGTGATGTCTGCTCAATGTGGGAGTAATTATTTAAACAGTTGAACTGACTACACAATTAACTAAACATCAGAACAAATTTAATTGTTGAAAAACAACATAGTATGTCTAGTAGAACAAGTATAATATTTTTTTTGAAAGTGTGTCGAGTTAATTTTTCGTCGCACTTATTTAAATTTGGAATATATCCGCCGTTATTAATTCGTACATACATTGTTCACATCATGCTGGTAATAGATTTTTCACACAGAAAATTTAATATGAAGTGTCTCTAAATCGAACAGTATTTAAAACTCTTATATTTCAATTCAATTTCAAGATTTTCATGTACGGATTTTCTATTTCTAGATTTGAAAATAAAAAAAAATCAATTATATATATATATATATATATATATATATATATATATTGTAAAATGGAAAAAGTTGTCTGTCGAATTCTAATTATGATAACAAATATTAAAAATGTACCTCGAAAATAACTGAATCAAATTTTAAATAAACGTTTCTTCTTCAAAACAAATTTTTAAAAACGTTTATAATGACTTTCATACATTTATATATAACAAAAACTCTGTAAAATGGTTGAAATATTTTAATCTAATAACTTTTAAAACCGCTGACCCCATTTAGTAGAAAAAAAGAAGTTTAAAAGTTCTTAAATTTGCTTACGTTTTTCATTAAAACGCGTTGGTACGTTTTTCTCTTCTAATTACAGTTGAAAGATAGCATTCTCTTTATATATATACAATGAACACCGGGTACGTTAACAAAGATAAATATATACGAATAAATTTATCAAATTAACATAAAAGTATTGAAATAAAGATACAAATTAAGTTGAAAATAAAAACGTTCGCACTAAAACATAATTAATACAAAACTTTGAAATATTTACAAAGAGAACGTTTTAATTAAGTGACAAATAAATGATGTGGACGTTTTATATTTTTATTCTGAAAAGAAAAGTGTTCGAAAATGAGTAATTTAGCAATTTGTTCACAGATGAAGAAAATAAATGATGAACACGAACAAACAACAGGCTAGTATAGAATTAATATATTGTTCTGAATTCCTAATAAGTTTTAGTAATTAAATAAGAAATATATATATATATATATATATATATATATATATATATATACATACATATATATATATATATATATATATATATATATATACATACATATGTATACATATTATAAATTTGCTCTAAAATAATTTTAATCTATTTTTCAAATTATGTATATATATATAATGATATATTTATATATACTAGAGGGCTCCGCCCCCTACTTGATTCGCTCGTTAACCCCAGGGTTTGTCAACAAGTGGGTGAGCGCAGCGCTCACCCATAAGTGTTCTACCCACAGCTCTCACCCTCAATTATAAACATGTACATGTAACCAAATGAAAGAATAATACATAAATAAACAATAAATAAACATATTTGGGTATCATAGAAGCCGCTACCCAAATAAATAAGTTGACGTTATGGATTTGTATTATTTTTGTGGAAAATTTTGATTTTATTTATATAGAGAGGAAAGAGATAAATATATTTGGGTGTCATAGAAATGTCATCCGAAACAAATAAGTTGTTTTATTTTTTGTGGATAATTTTCATTTTATTTATATAGAGAGAAGGGAGATGCAAATATTTGAGTACAATAGAAACCGCGTCCCAAATAAATAAGTCGATGGCATGAAATTTTTATTTTTTGTGAATAATTTTGATTATATATATATATATATATATATATATATATATATATATATATATATATATATATATATATATATATATGTTTATATAAGTAAAATAAGGTTATTTATAAATGTAGAATTATATTCTGTTTATAATTGGTCTCGAAAAAAAGCAGCTTTAATAAATTTTAAGTAAATGCTCAACACACTCTTCTTATATATGGAGATCTATATTTCAGTAAGATTTATCAATACTGATTGTTAGATCTTTACTTGTAATGCTATTAAAAAAGCTGAGTGCTTACATGTACGGTAAATATCAGGGAAAACTTGAAAAGAGAATAAATAACATACGTGGAACCAATACTAGAAGACCGAATAAATATTTAAAAGAACCTCAGTCTTCACAAACTTGACATTAAGGATGTATTTCAGAAGAAGGAATGTAATTTAAAGTTGGTTGGTTGGTTATTGGGGGTTAAGGGCGCATCGACATGTACTTTAAGCTTTTAATATAATTTAGAGCTTTTCAGTTAATTAATTAAGAGTTGTGTTTTTATCTTGAACGATCTTTCATTGTTGATGAACAGTTTGTGCGTCTATTTCGATGACGATGTTTTGAAAACGGACAAAGAAAACCACAGCTATAGAAAGGTATGCACCTTTGTGACTGATGGAGTTTATAAAAGACATTTCACAAGTAAAACGGCATGAAAATAAAATTAGTGTTATTTAAATCTATTAATATCTATATGTAATTGTTTAATAAATACAATTTTTGAAATATAAACTTTTGAATCACTTCACAACATTGGGTGAACGAGAAAATCTAAACGCTTATTAGAATTGAATATAATAACACTATAAAGATCATATAGTGTCTAGACACACAGTTACAATATAAAATTATTTGTTTCAATGTAATTCTACATACATATATATATATATATATATATTACGTGGGTCGTTTGATAAGATTGGTAATTTTTAATGATATGGAGACACCATTCATTTGGTAACATTACAGCTATCAAGCTTCACTTTTCAAAGTAGCTTAGGCAAAATTTCAACCAGAAACGACGCGTTGTTCGCGTTCTAAAAATGTTTGAAGCAAGCGTTGTAGAAAATGCCATAAAAATGGAAAAAACAAACAGGCCTTTTTGCATCGATTCGTCGCCGCGGATGAAACATGAATCTATCACTACACACCTGAGTCGAAACAGTAATCAAATCACTGGATAACGACTGGTGAAAGTACACCGAAGAAGGCGACGATCGTTTTATCAGCTGGGAGAGTGATGGTTTTTTGAGATTCCCAAGGAATCATCCTGATCGACTACTTAACGAAGAGAAAAACGATAACAGAAGCCTATTATGCAACATTATTAGGCCATTTGAAAGATAAGCTGAAATAAAAACGGCCGATAGAAAGTGTTCTTTCACCAGAACAAAGCGCCGTCACATAAATTTACATTCGTGATGGCAATTGCACGAATTAGGCTTTGAATCGATTCCTCATTCATCCTATTCTCCGCACTTGGTCTCGTGCGACTTCTTTCTCTTCACAAACTTGAAAATTTGGCTCGATAGGAAAAGATCTCGTATAAGGATATCATTTCCGCCATCAATGCGTATTTTTCAGACTCACTGGGTCAAGTGTATAACCTTGAATGGAGACTTTGTTGTGAATAAAATCGATTTTTTTCCAAAAAACGGTATTTAACTTGTTTTTTACCATACTTATCAAATGACACACACACACATATATATATATATATATATATATATATATATATATATATATATATGTAAATGTAAATATTCCTAATCAGAGAAGTAAATATCCACCAGATCTCTAAAATCTTTTTAAAAATAATTAAATAAAAATCACAGACAAAACAGTTTTTTGAAACAAAAAATTAATCTTTAAAGATATAAAATTTATCACCATTCCAATAATAAAAAAGTTTAAATTTAAATCAGTGGTGGTATCTTGTTCATTAATTAATTTCAATTTAGATTTAAGTTTTTAAAAGGTATTTCGTTTATTTTTTTATGTTTCGGGATTGTGAATTTATCAAGATTTAAATTGTATATTTGAAAACAATTAAAACAAGTAGTACACAATTGTCAACATTTGGGTAAAATTTATAACAAATCGACAACCACTATTTTATCTTGTTTTAAAATTATCGTATAACACATTTCACTCGAATAAGTTTCTATTGAATATTTCGATAGAGTCGCGTCTATCATAAGTATATAACATAATGAAATATCAATCTCATTTTATAATATACATTTCCATGTTAAAATGTGTTTCCTGTTTTATTCAAAACCACGGCTCTAAAATATTAAATTGTGTAAAATAGAATAACTAGAAACATGCTATATGTATATATATATATATATATATATATATATATATATATACATACACACACACACACACACATATATATATATATATATATATATATATATATATATACATACACACACACAGACACCACACATATATATATATATATATATATATATATATATATATATATATATATATATCAGTTGCCTAAAAACGCTTATTGTTCATTAAGAGATATTTTAAAATAGTTGCAATATTCGTTCTTAAAATAATTACTATTTAAAATTACAATTTTTTTTGTAATGTGTAAGATTATAAAATTTTATTGCGTTTTTTGTTTATAAGAAAATATTAAACAATATTACTAAATATTTATAATATTGTCTAATATTTATAACTACACATTTATAATTATTATTATATATATATATGACAATTATAACAAAATATTTAAACAATATTGTGCAAGAAAAATAAATGTTGGTTTTTAAATAATATTTAAAGAGTATCTGAAGAATTACAATAGAAATCCATCATTCTCAGAGCTTTAAAGTACAGAAAATAAAGGAAAATAGGGTGTGTGTAACACAGTACGCGGGCCCGAAGTGAAACTTCTTTGCAGTCGGTTGAAATATAAAGAGTTTTAAGAGCATAGTATTATGCATAATAAATGAATGGTTTCGTTTTTGTTTATTGTTATTTTAAGAATCAGTATGAAGAGAGCACAAAAGGTGGAATTTAGTAAAAGAAGAACTGGTAAATATAAATGAATAAGAAATAAATTAGAAAATTAACATTTTCTTTATCACATTTCACCAACTTCCATGATTTCTTTTAGTGGAGATTCAATTGGTACAACTGATATGCTATGAATATACTATGAGCTCATGATAACTGAAATATGAAATGAATGTTTTGGATTCTATGTTTTGAAGATATCACGAAAAGACATCATCTATAATAGTATCCGATTTTGTCGTTATGATTATGGGATCAGCATTCATACTTAAATTCTTCATGTAGAAAATTAACAAGTGGTGCTGAACCTTCTGATGCGAAATTGACATTAACATCCTCACTGAATGTATCTTTCGTCATACATGTGAAGCTCTCGGGCTTACTTTAACGTGTTCTTCATGAAAAAACCCTGTGAATCCTAATATCAGGTAACAGTCTTTTAAATGTTTTACTGTCCTCATGAGGTCATCTCTTCTTATTATATTTATAAGTATTGTCCAATCAAGATTAAGTATTTTTGCAGCCCAGTTCCTTCATATGTGTTTTTTATCTTTCATTGAGAGAAATATTGTTTTAATGTAATATTCTTAAGAGTTCGGCACACATACATTAGCGTTTCGAGTTAAGGGGTGATTCGAATACAAGTGCGCTAACGAGGTGTGTTTTTTAATTATAATTTGTGTTCGGGCACTAATAACCTCAATTTTTAATGCGCCCTAGGACCCCAATAACCAACCAATCCACTGAAAATCATTGGAAGTTTATTCTCTCCTCTGCCAATGAACGCTTCACCTCCATAAGTGTACGGTAGTAATGAACGGTGTATAAAGTAGATTATATCATCATTTTTTTGATTTAGAGAAATATAAATCTGTACAATTACAATTGTTTTCCCGTCTTTCATTTTATACTCAGCAAAGAATAGTCCAATAGTCCATAAGTCCACCAATTGCTCTCACCGTCGTACCAAATAACTAGGATTGTGCAACAGTCTTATCTATTAACGGAGTGACAATGTTAACTAAGCCGCCGCTCGTTTCTCCTGTCTACGAATGAGACATCCTCTCTATTTACCTCCTCCTCAACACACAATCACGTCATAACAACTTTCCAAACATTTTTTCATCTTTGCTTTGATAATTTACTCTCAACGCGAGTAAAGAAGTTTCACTTCAAAAAATATTTTTCTTCACTTAAATGCTCTGAGGATAAAATGATTGTCATACAAACGCGCGTAAGCGGCAAGTAAAATAATTAGTGATTAATGATGAGACATTTTTAATCATTTCAGATTAGTGTGATTAGTGGGAAAGGAAAAAAATCATATGTGAAATTGAATTTTGTCACAGTTCCAATAACTATTATTGTGATATTGATCGATTTTATTTAAATTATTTTTGGAATATAATTGAAATTAATTAATCTAATGAAACAATCAAAATTAACATAGTTGAAATAACTGAAGATACACCAAGTACCGAGGCCAGTAGTAAAGAATAGTGTAGCAAGAAAAACATAACAAGATTGTACGTAATTTTTTAGTTTAACATTTATTTTTGTATCTCTCTTCTACGATCTTATCTCTTTTTCCCGTATAATGGGCAATTTTATTTGGTTTGTGTTTAGAACATTCACCTGACCAAATTCTTAAAAGAAAAAAAAATAAATAACTCAGAGTCAGATATACAGAAAAGATGAATTCTTCATTAAATTATGTGTTCTTTAGTAATTTTTACCAATTATTATAGTTTACCTAACAATATTTTGTATGTATTTAGTGTTATTTTACTTAAAAAAATAAGTTTTTCGTTTCATTTACTTGGTCAATACACAAAAATAGAAGTTGTTCACAATAATATAATACTCCGAATTGATGATAGCAGACAAAAATTATAGGACCAATGGTATGCTATCTCGAAATATGAAACCGAATAACGATTTTCTCAGAATTTAAGGCTGCTTCCACGAATACAGTTGCTATTTTCAGAATAAAACAGACCTGAATTTTGTAAGTTGATGTAGCCAGAAATATGAAAATATGATACGGATGTATTAAATGCTACATTTAAAATGTCCTATCCATATTTCACGTAATTATACTATTAAATCATTTAATATAATTTTAATTCTCTTGGAAGTCTGCAATTTTCCATTCTTTTATGGCTGCCATTGTTTGCAAATACAATCGTACAACAGAAAAAATCCTAATGTAAGATATTTAATTAAAATAGAAATTAGAGTATCTACGGAAAGAGATTTTTCAATCACAATGTACACACACACACACACACACACACACATATATATATATATATATAGATATATATATGTATATAGATATAGATATATATATATATATATATATACATATATATATTTATTTATATAGATATATATATATATATATATAGATTATATATATATAGATAATATATATATATATATATATATATAGGATATATATATATATATATATATATATAGATAGATATATATATATATATATATATATATATATATATATATAAATATACATATATATATATATATATTATATATAGATGCATATATATATATATATATATATATATAAATATAAATATACATATATATAAATATATATATATATATAAATATAAATATACATATATATATATATATATATATATATATATATACATATATATATATATATATATATGTATACCTTAAATAAATGTGTAGTTTCAAATTTAATTTTAAATATGACCGAAACACAATTCCCTTAAAAAGTAAGCAATGTTCAAATACTTCTGAAAACAAAAACATCAGTTCTTTACCGAAAACGTACAAGCGTGTAGGTAGGCCAGTTGACATTTGTGTGTACGCTTTTTTATATTTTAATGCATTTTGAATAATTATAAAAATAACACAGCTCGTTCCCGTCCTGTGTACTATGAAAATGAGGAAGTGTGGGGTCACACAACGAGCTGAGGATCATATAACATGTACACAAACAGACATGTGTTTGTCGCGCATATGCGTAAAAAAAAGAAATACAAACAGAAATAATACGTAGAACTTTTTTTTACCGAATGACGCGTAGAAAACTCTTTGTTTGGACACGTTATATGCTAATAAAATAATAAAATTGCACGGAAACTACTTAATTTCGGCAGTTCTTTCATAATAACATTTTAGTACTGAATATATATATATATATATATATACACACATATATATATATATATATATATATATATAAATATATATATATATATATATATATATAAATATATATATATATATAAACACACACACACGCACACATGTGGATGTGAATGACTTGTTTTCGTATAATAAAAATAGAACTAATATAATATTTCTACGTTTTATCTGAGCGTAATACACATAAGTATATACATATATATATATATATATATATATATATATTATGTTGATGAAAAAAATTTAACTTTGGCCCCGATTATTCTAGTTACCGTTAACTTTTGTTATAGTCATGTGATGAATCATTGTAAACAATGAAATTAGCACTACTGATTTCAGTTCATGTCTATTATTTTCATTCTTTAGTTTTGTTGGATATAACCTCTTAAATTAGTCATGGAAAAAAGCAAATTCTCGAGATTTTGTTGTATGAGTTTCAATTGGAACGAAAAACAACAGAAACTGCTCGAAATATCAAATTTGTTTTTGGCGAAGAGTCAGTTAGTGAACGTACAGCTCATCACTGGTGTTATGACCCGAGTATGTGATCGGTGTCAGAAGTTTGTATTCAACAATTAAAAGGAGTAGACAGCCTGGCCGGTGCCTACGAAGGCATATTGCGTTGTTATAGCTGGCTACTGTTGATAGACACGGATTTTCAGAGTCTTTTTCGTGCTGTCAACAAAAGCAGTTGAGTTTGAAATTTGAATTAGTCCACAAGAGAACACAGCACACATCAGAATCGGATCTGTTATTATCATTACTTTAAAATAAAATACACTTGTTATTAAATTAATAGGTGCGTGCAGGTTTGATATTGCAGAAGGTCTGCATATGTTTGCTGCACCAACTCACATTTGTACAACTGGTTTCAAAAATTTCGTAATGAAAACAAAAGATTTGATTAATAAGAGGGTCGTGGACGTTCTTCATCTATAGTCAATAATGATTTAAGAATCATTATTGAAACGGGCCCACGTAAAACAACTTGAGAGGTGGCAGAAGAATACAATGTTGATCATTCAACAGTTGTTCGACATTTGAGCCTAATTGAAAAAACAAAGAAGCTGGATAAATGGGTGCCGTATGAACTAAACAAACATCAAGCAATTCGACGATACAAAGTCTAGTCTATTTCTTTTGGGTAAAAAAAAAAATCTTTAATGCCTTTCCGTATCATTTCATGTAACATCAGCTCCATATGGACTCCACAATACTCTGTGCAAGACGTATGATTAAAAGATGCTGAGCCCGGTACCTAATTGCATTAGGTTCCAGTTGCTAATATCAGCCAGCATGCTTGGCAGATTAAACGGAATAGCTTTAATAAAGGAGTACTTTAGAGATTAAATATCTTGATATAGTGCAAGTAAGCATTATAAAAGTGACTATAATTTGTAATACAACGAGTTAAAATTTTGGATTTGAGAAGAAATATCTCATCAAAAATCTCTCAACTTTACAATTTTCGTGATGTTTACCTATCTGTAATTTATGCATCATAATATTAGTCACAGAATAAAGGAATAAATAGACGTTTGAAGAAAGAGATATTTAAATACTGTTATAATCACTATTATATTTTTTTAGATGATCTTAAACTTTTAAGTGGGTGTTCAGATTAAAATTAAATATATATATATATATATATATATATATATTAGGCAGCGTAGAAAATAATAATAAAATATTAGCCAAATAATGTACAAAGACCCAAAAAAATAAAATAAATACAAATGCATAATATCAAAAAATCACATTCACCCCACAAATCACACCAAAATTTTTGATCAGAAATATTTAATAAATTGTTATTGATTATTTTTAATCGTTGCTTATGCGCATTTCGATGATAACGTCGTCAACCTCAGAGCACTACTAATTCACCGAAAAATATCAGAAATCAATTTGACGCTCTGAGAATGATGGCGTTGCTATCGGAATGCACAGAAGAGGCGACTGAAAATAATCAATAACAATTTTTGATCGAAAAATTTGATACAGTTTATAGAATGGAAAAAGAATTCGTTTGTGAAAGTGAATTTCGACACAATGGGAAATGTTCTTGTGATCGAAAAAAAATTTAATAATATTAAAATATGTATTTATCTAGTAGTAAATAGACAAAGTCTGAAGAGTATATATATATATATATATATATATATATATATATATATATATATATAAGGTGTGTAAATAATAAAATGAAAACAAATATTACATTTTCTTATATTTCAGTAAAATAAATAAACAGATAAATACTCTTATATGTTATTGTTATAAATTACAATAATATGGAAAAAATCCACAAACGTACTTGCATATTAATAAACCTGACAACATAACAATTGCACTAGTAATATTATAATGAAGATGATGTACATACAACTAATTGTCTTCAATTATAGGACCTTGACCTAAAATGTCTACTATAACTGGACTTTAATATGGATTTAGTGTAAACATTTGCAGCAGCAATCCCTATAGATGAGAATATAATGATTCTTAGAATTTTCATCTGACGGGAACCGTAATCACTTTTATAAGAGTTTTGTTAGACGTATTCAAAAGTCTCTAATAATCTCTGGTAGATTAGTATTTCATTTGTAATTCAATAATCTTCAGATAAAGCTCATAGATATGATTGACAGTGAGGATGGTTTAACTTACGAAAACGATGATTTAATTATGTCGTCGGTGATTTACTTACGTTATTAACCATTTTTGTTATATTCATATTATGAAATTCAATTAATGAAAAGAAAATTCATTTATTAAGGAAATGAAATGTTTTATTTTTGAAAAATATAAAATTTATTCAGCATATTTCTTCAAGTTTTCATGTATCAAAGATGTTCAATGTCCGAACAAGGAAATTAATTTTCTATTTATTATGAAATTAATTATTAATTTAAATACTACAACTTCAAAAGAGATAAAAATAATTGTAAACAAAGTTTAATGCTATTTAGTATACATATTTTTCGAAAATATTAAAGAAAAAACAATTTTGTTGGAAATATAATTACAAATATATTGTACTAATTGTTTAATATATCAATTTATTTTCAATGTATATATCAAGGATGGATAAACTGAGGTTCGCAAGCCGCATGTGGCTTCCGAAACAATATTGGGTTTCATTACCATTTTTTCTAAAATTTGATATTAATAATCTATAGTAATATAGTATGTACCTATATTAGAATATTTTATATATAAACAGGTAATTCACATTGTCTTTTCAAACATCCATATGCATTATATGTCCAAACTACTGTTTAAGGTGGCTCTACGGTTATGAACACTCGTTAAAAAAGATATGAAACTTAACAATTTCGTTAATTAAGACTTGCTGAATGCAATAAAATAGGAGTTACTGTAAATTTGTAAGAAAAAATATCTTAAAAAATACAACTTTTAACACGGTATCGACAACCTTTAACTACAAAAATGAACACTCAAGCAAAGTCTTCAACAAGTAGAGATTACACATATTCTGCTTTGGTGAGTATGGCTACTATATGGTTGAATTTTCTATTATATATATATATATATATATATATATATATATATATATATATATATATATCGGTTGGTAGAAAAATAATTGCGGTTTTGTATATGAATTTGAAAGACATTAACCGCTTCGGTGATGAGAGATGATATAATGAATTGATTAGAGATTTTCAATAACTATTCTAAAATATATTTTTTAATTTATAATTATTTGTGTTTTATTTAATTTATATTAATTATTTATCTGACAGTTCTTATTATTAACGAGAATCGAGATGAAAAAATTCTCAATTATGAGAATTCCAAATTTTTATTATTAATTTGTATTTAAATATTTAATTTTTTACCCGGAGGGTAAAATAAAATAAGAAACTAATTATTAAAATTAGCTAATTATCTGTAGTCAATAATTACTGACAGCTAATAAATCATCGATTTGCTAATTAGGTCGGGATTCTTCATGCCTTTTAAGGATTTTAGAAAAGTAAAAACAATACTTATTTGGAAAGTATGGTTAATCTTTCTATAAGGTAGAGGTAAAGTATATGTATGTATGTTGGTGCGGCTAGTGCGAATGGCAATGTAAAATACTCAATGTAATGTCAAGATCAATCAAGATCAACTGACCGAAAAATTTGAAGTATCGCAGGATCTAAAACAAGGTGATGGTTTGGATTTAAATCTTTTACACTTATCACTTGAATATGTACTACGGACTATCCTAGTAAACGTGAACTCCACTATATTCAATAAAGCACAACAAACAGCGGGATTAAGGATGACCAAAACATTAGGGAAAAATTTATACTTGCCATTAAAGAAGTATTTGGACCTTTTGAGATCGCTGAAGCAGACATAGGTCTTAGAATAAATGAGAATAAAAGCACAATAATGCTGCAAAGTAGAAGACGAAAGAGAAGATTAGGTCAAAAATCACCATTGATTATTACAATTCCGAAGTTCTAAACAATTTGCATACCATGGCGTAACATATTTCTTACTCTTTCCCATAATAAAATTCAAAAATATGCGTAGGATGACGAAAATCCGACTGCAAAAATTCCTCATCCGTACTGCCACGTCTGATGGAGGTGAAGCGTGGACCATATCAGCTAAGACCGCAGAAATGTTGGACATCGTCGAAAGAAGAATCTTACGAAGGATATTTAGACCAGTAAACGATGGACGTATATGGAAAATACACTGCAACTTCTAATTATATAAAGTCTACAAGGAACCAAAACTATGTCTTTTTAAAAATGCTCCGTCTGCGATGGGAAGATCACACTGAGCGAATGCCGGACTCAAGAGACTCAAAAAGGGTATTGGGTAGACAACCAGGTTGGAGAAGACCTGTGGGTAAACCAAGGCTCAGATGGACAGACAATGTACAGAAAGATGTAGTGAAAATGTTGGGAGTAAAGAACTGGAGAAGGACTGTCGGGGAGAGGGAATGTCTGGAGGCTGAAAATTGAGAATGCTAGGGTCAATTTGAGCTGTAGCGCCATATATATATATATATATATATATATATAAATATACACATATACATACATATATATATATATATATATATATATATATATATATGTATATATATACATATCAAAAATAAGAAATAATTTTATTGTAATATCCAATATAAAATTAATTTATACTTTAAGAATATAATTTGAAATTTTGTAAAAAAAATTAACTAAATCATAAAAAAGATTTGAAATATTTTATTCCAAGATATAAACCCGGCTACAATTATTTTAAATATTCAATAATACTTGTTACACAGATCTCTCGCTTGTCTTAACAATGTAGTAATGTTTCAATATTTAATTATAATATCAGTGTATTAAACAAGTATACGAATAAAAAACATAAAATCAATTGTGATTTCTTTAATATCATCGATATTTCCAGCTGCGAAAAAGTCGACTATTCTGATAATTTATTACGCTCATTAAAGTCGAAATCGAATTACAGTTAATCGCTTTAAAAATTACACGGATATCAAACATGATTTGATTTTAAAAGACCATCTGAACGGCTCTTTAAATAAACATGAACTGTCAAATTCACAAGAGGAACACCAAAGGTACGTGTGGGTGAACGAATCACGCATTCAGTAAATTGTCTATTTGCTATTCTCTTCTGTTAGTCTCTTCACATAATTCCATCAAGTCTTGTTATTTCATCCTTCCATCACGCGTTCAGATATCACTACAGTCGCTTTTTGACTCTTAGAATCCAATCTAGAATCATCCTTGTTCGTCTTTCCCAACGGCTGTTCTCCAGAAATCTACCTGTTCTCATTTAAATACGATCTATGTCAAATATATTCTTTCGCACATTCAGTGCTATTTCTGTCTTTTTTGAGTGTTTATAGATAGATACATACTTTCGTGTAGAGCGCCGTTTGAAGTTTTAAACGATTTCATGTTGAAGTTTCACACACGTATATACGGATTTCTGTACGATGTGCAGTGGTTAGGAAACGTTATTTTTTGATACAAAGTTACCGATTTAATTAAACTGTAACGAAAAGTTATCATTTCCTTTATTATTTTGTAAGAAGTATTCATTTCCACTTCGATGGTTAAAATTTAAAACTTTCAACAAACTGTAAATACACTCTCATACTAAAGTTTTATAAAAAAAAATCGTTCGAAAACTATACACACACACCTACAACAAACAAACGAATATTTATCTCTCTCTCTCTGTATATGCACGTATATATACGTGGGTCGTTTGATAAGTTTGGTAAATTTCTATGATGTGATGCCACCATTCGTTTGGTAACCTCACGGTTATCAAGTGTCACTATTCAAACTGAAAAGATTACTCAAGTAAAAAAAAGCTTGCACAAATATTTTCATTTAATTTTTCTAGCATGTATAAAAATTAAATTTTATATTCTAGTGAAATTGCGTTCCACAAATCCATCTCCTGTTTTTATATACAAACATATGAATATAAAGAACTAAAAATATTAAAATATATGTTTAACTTATAAAAAATATAAGTTAAAAATAAATAAATAAAAGACACTAAGACACACATTCATGTCTGAAAATGATTTATTTCCATTAGCATCATATTTCATTGATTGATTCTAAAAGTCTGGATTTGAAATATTCTCTTCAATTTTAATTATAGGCTGGTAGAAAAATAATTGCGGTTTACGACCTTCAAATTCATATATATATATATATATATATATATATATATATATATATATATATATATATAAATTTAAGTGGTTTTAAGTGTGCTCTTTTGTGCAAACTCTTGAATTGTTGTACGTGATTCTGATTCAACTAACGCCTTCAGTTAGTCGTTATGAACTGAAGAAGGACGCATGCGACCTTCTTCATCTTCAAGTCTCTTGACCGCAGCACGACATTTTTGACAGTGCTTACACCAAAAGCATCAATTGTATTACTTTTGTATTAAATTTTTTTAACATAAAATTTGATTATCAAAAAGAATGTAAATTGTTTGCTTAAGAATGTGAATTTTGCAGATAATATCTATAGGCAATACTGTAAATAGACATATTCACTTATAAATCAAAACTTTATATACCCTTTTATACATACACATACATACACATATATAATAGTTTAATATTGATCAATGTTATATGAAACTTAATTGTAACAGGTGATACATTAGAATTCTACAGAAGCCAAATAATTTCAAATGAAAAATTATAATTGAATACGTGATCCAACTTCTCCGAAACATCATCCAAACTATAATTTGGTTCCAGTTAAATAATTAGATTAATTTTCATGAATAATGAGGCAAAGTTACACTGAAGCATAAGTTTTATTATCGACTTTATGAACATATATGTGTGTGTATATATATATATATATATATATATATATATACATGCACATATATATATGCATATATATATATACATATATACATATATATATATATATATATATATATATATATATATATGAATATATATATATATATATATATATGAATATATGTATATATATATATATATATATATATATATATATATATATGTATATATATATGTACACTTATTATCAGAAATTAAAAACCTATTTAATTTATTATATGGCATTTGATTCCTTTTTATTCATTGATTTCTAAAATTAAATAAGTATTTTGCAGTAAATAAGTCACTTGTAATAAAAAAGGTAACAAAATTTATACATTTAGCAGTGTGTAGTAAATTGACAATACAGAGAAAATATCCTTGTTTGAACATTTACTTTCATATTCAAATTTAAACATAGATTAATAATAAATTTATGAACGAACATGTAACATATATACTACAATATAAATATTAATATATATATATATATATATATACATATATAGTTATATATATATATATACATATATATATATATATACATATATAGTTACATATATATATATACATATATATATATACATATATATATATATATATATATATATCTACATATATATAGAATATGTATATATACACAGATATATATATATATATATATATATATACATTTTTATATATATATACATACATATATATATATATATATATATATATAAATATAAATAATGTGTTATATCTTTTTATAACGAATTAGGGATTATAAATTAATCAACAAGTGTATTTTTTATTTAATTGTTATTATAGAGTATTTAAAATCTGTATGAAAATGATACAAGTGGCGAAACTAGTACTACATTCAGATCAATCAAAAGCTCGAAGACCATTAAGCCAAAGATTCTTTATCACTATTTATTAGTCTGATATTATTTATGGAATCGTTGCCCATAACCGTTTCAGCAGAATTGTTAAACTAGTGCTCCAGAATGTCCTAAATTAAAACGTAATTTCGTAAATATAGTACAATATAAAAAATATAACAGAGCATAAATTTAGTAGGTTAAAGTAAATTTAATCAAAATGTATCAGTTTAATTTAATGTATTTTATTAATAGATAATGCCGCATTGCATGTTTCATTGTTAAACTTTAAACTGTTTACGACAAAGTATGGCATGTAAACGAGATTAATTTTGTATGTATATTTCAATAGATACATATACATATATATATATATATATATATATATATATATATATATGTATGTATAGGATGATTCAATTTAGGCTTCCACATGAAAGTATTAAAGAAATCACAAAAATGAAAAAAAATGTTATTTTTTAATACCTTAGTAGAAGCTTAAATTGAACCATCCTCTCTCTCTCTCTCTCTATATATATATATATATATATATATATATATGTATAAACAGAGAGAGAGAGAGGATGATTATGTGTATTATAAATAATAATATATTTATGTGTATATATACTGCATTAACAAAACACATATTTCATGTAAATTCGGGGTATCCCCGTTTATATACATATATATTACATATATATATATATATATATATATATATATATATATATATATATATATATATATATGTATTTATGTATATATATATATATATATACACATAATTTGCACGTTGTTTTAAAAAAAATAAATTTAAGTTATTATATTTTTTAATTTATTTTTTTTATTTTGTACTGTTTAAATCATGTTGTATCTGATATCGCTGAAATAAGACCATAAACTTTAAATGCCTGTTGGAAAGCAGCTTGGCCTGGATATGTTGCAAACAGTGCAACCATTCAAACATCGACATTATCAGCTGAAATCATTACTTTGGCACAAGAAATTGATGGAGAAGGTTTTGATACATTTAGTAATTGTAGTAATGATTTCGACAAGTTACTAGTGGATAATGTCTTAAGTAACGATCATATTATTGGAATAACTTCAGATCCAAAAAACGATAGTGAAGTGGAAGAAATACTTATTCCCCTCACTGCAAATATAATCGAGAATGTCTTCAACTTTGCAATAAATTGGAAAATCATTTCCTTGTTAATGATACAAATTCTGAACTAGCCTTCAAATTGCTGTGTGAACTGAAGAATTGTACGTATAGATATCGCGAATTGCATAAAAAATTATTACAATCATCATCGTAAAGTTTAATCACTGATTTTATTTTCTGAAGAAAGAAATCAATACATAACAAGCATGAAGTTGACGCTAATCTTTTTGTGAAGAAACGTTATCTTTACCATACAGATCTGATACACTGACTATAAGTTCTAGTGATGAAAGCGATTTCGCACCAGTTCGCAAATGGTGCCGAACATTGTCGAATAGTGAAGATAATTCTGATGAAAAAAATATAAAAAGAATTATTACTTTTCAATAAAATTAAATGAATAAAGTTTTAAAACAAAAATGTTTTCAGTTTTATATCAATTTATTTCTGATTTTCGAATGAATTTTTTTTTTGTCATACTTGTTTTCCTGAATTATGATAAACTTTTTTATGCGAATTTGGGTGTATTTTAACGCATATCTTTGATTTTATGTAGCTTTAGACAATTATGAAACATATCCCTATTTTTTTAACATAAGGAATGTCTTTTTTGTGTGGTTTTTTATATGCGGTTTTCTATAGAATATATCTACCGCATAAACAATACTTGACTGTTGTATATATATATATATATATATATATATATATATATATATATATGTTATATATATATATATATATATATATATATACATATATATATATATATATATATATGTTATATATATATATATATATACGTACATATATATGTATATATATTTATACATGTATATATATATATGTGTGTGTGTGTGTATATATATATATATATATATAATGTAAATAAACAAAACATAATTTTAATTTATACTAACAGACCAATGTTCACTCAATAAACAAAACATGAATCTATATAGCATCTTAGATCGCCTTCACAAATTATAAGTAATGGTTTAAAAAATGTTTCGACCTTTAACAAGTGATTCGACATAAGAGAAATTCCTTAAAATTACGTACAGTTATCGTTACCACAAATGAAAACAATAGTGCCAGAACCGATATAAATCCAATACATATGAAATAGTTCAGACTCAGTGCAAGAGTATCAGTCAGTCTACAAACAGTGCAATACTATCTCTCAAAGTAAATAGTAGTAAGTAGCTCATTATAGTAACATAGATATAAAATAATGAAATCATTAAAAAATCAGATTGTCTGTGCATATGTTTTGAAAACGAGATTTATCATCGAAATTCACATTAATGATCAATATAGATACAAAAATTTTCTTAAAAGAAATGTAATATTTCGAATACCAATTCCTGTGCGAAAGTGAATTTAATTGTAATGGTAAAATATAATTTGTCTTACAAACTTATATTTCTTATAACTGTGTAATTAATGCTCATATTTAAAATATATAGTTGTTGTAATTAAAATTTCATTTCATTAAAATTTTT
This sequence comes from Acanthacorydalis orientalis, assembly GCA_034766995.1. NCBI lineage: Eukaryota > Metazoa > Arthropoda > Insecta > Megaloptera > Corydalidae > Acanthacorydalis > Acanthacorydalis orientalis. The sequence continues at coordinate 15,776,542 of CM068316.1, read as the reverse complement.
CATTTAGTAAATATAAACATTTGAAATATATTTCATAACTATGAAAAATAAAAATGTATATATTCATCTTATAAATTAAAATACTATTCAATAAGTTGATAAATTGATATTTTAAAGCAGTGTTTCTTAACTATTGTACTACAAACCAGTATGGTGTTAAGAAAGGTTTTACTGGCTCGTAAAAATGTTGAAAATTAGCAATTTATATATATATATATATATATATATATATATATATATATAATATCCCATTTAATAGAACAGCAACAATTAAATTTATTTGGTTGGTATTTTATTCGTTTGTAATATATATATATATATATATACACGCACACACACATATATATATATATATGTGTGTGTGTGTGTTTGTAGATAGTACGGTCTAAAAGTTCTCGACCTATAAAAGAATGGTTGAGAAATATTTTTTTCATAATGTCTTCTATACCACTATAGAACTTATACAAAACAACAAAATTATTCATAAGTTTTATTTTTTAAGTGATTAAAAACTGCTTAGTGCATTATTGCTTTACTTGTGCTGTCGCCTCTTTCATAAATTAACTTTCAATTTTAAAAAATGTTTAATCTTCATAAAGTTATATTTGTAAACAGCAGTCTTTGTTATGGCAGAAATATTAATGAGAGCTTAATCGTGTAACAAACGATGCACTCCTATGATTTTTTCTGAAAAAGCTTCCACGATAGTTCAGTGTAATTGGAGTAGATGGTCATAATATGGTATATTTTATATCATTTTTATGATAATTCAAGTGTTAAAAAATCGGCTTGTAATTGAAAAATATAATATTTACACTTTTTTTTAGTCATATTTAATTATTAAGGGTTGAATTTCTCAATTCTAATAACCAAACGAAATCCAATCGGACAATTCAATATATATATATATATATACATACGGAGTCCAAAAGTTCATGAAAAAAAATCAAAGAAAACTCTGAGTTGATTTTTTTTTATTTCTCAATATAGTCCCCCTTAATACTAATACATTTTTTACTACGTTCAATAAGCTTTTCAGTACTTTCAAAATATATTCTTTTGGTTTACTTGAAAAATAGTGGATGGATGAGTTCTTGGAAGCCACATTCAGTTACAGTAGCTATCGCAATCTGACTTCGGTATACCGGAGCATTGCCTTGAAAAAGAAGAACTCCTTTTGAGCATTTTTCATGTCTTTTTACTTTAATGGCTTCTTGAAGTCAACGGTTATGCTGACAACCGTCTCTTTGTATTCAATTAAGAGAATGCCTTCTGAATCCCAAAACACAGTCTCCGTCATTTTTTCCGCTGATTGGGCCACCTTAAATTTCTTTGGTGGAGGTTCCCCCTTTTGCAGCTACTGCATGGTCTCTTGTTTACTTTCAGGTTGATAGTAATAGATCCAAGTCTCGTTTCCCATAACAATTCTGTCCAAAATCGCATGAAAATCGTCGCCACGCACCTCCAAAAACTTCCGACTGCACGCAATTCGTTGCTTCTTTTGCACCAGCTTAAACATTCTCGGCGCCCATCTTGCACTCACCTTAGTCACGCCAAGATGATCATGCGTGATTCTGAGAATTGTGGTATCAGACAATCCAGTCATTCCTACGAGTTGTTTCTTCTTCAATCGACCATCTTCCAATACAAAATTTTCGACTTTTTCGATAATGTCTGAGATGGTTGCCTCTACTGGGCGTCCAGAATGGTAATCATCTTCCAAGTCATCTCTCCCTGGTTTGAAATGAGAATGTCACTTATAAATCATGCTCTTTCCTGGTAAACGATCTTCGTAAACGACATACATCTCTTCGATGATGACTTATGGGGTTTTCTCTTACTTAGTAAGGAATTTAACAACAGCGCGTTGTTTAATTTTCTCCATAATTTCGTAGTTACTCCGAGTTAAGTTGTTCTTTCGACGACAGAGTGATGAGTACTGATGACAGCGTAGTGATACTTCGCTTTTACGCTGATTAAGAGTTTTCTGTTCGACCGTAACTAATGAGAAGTGGCTTCGACCCTGCCATCCCCCTCTCCGCGAACTTTTTGACCTCCTATCGTGTGTATATATATACACATTTTAAATTTTTATTTAATTGAAAATTAAAACATTTTGTTTCATAATTCTATGCAAAATAAAAAAAGATCTTTTTTGTACACCTGATCCGTATAATTTGATTATTCCCTGAAATGATATTTTATCAAATCAAACTTTTCCCAAATGTTCACTATTTGAGAAGATTAGTAATATATGAAAACTAAGGCACAAACCGTCACACGAAAATGACTATTGTCGGGGTCTCGTACCTTCAGATACGGTTTACAATATGAAGACGACAATACAAAGGATCTCCAAATAACACAAATACGTGAAAAAAAAATTCTTATCAAATCAGGGTGTAATTTGAGTTTAGATACATTACTTTAAACAATATGATGGTATACATCAGACACGGGCAACCTTTTCTAGTTCTGGGACCAAATTATCATTCTGTCTCCGAGTTTAGGGCCTGACCAAATTATTAAATAAAATAAATTAATATTAAATGAATTAAAATAAGTTACTATTTCATATTTCATTTATTTTGTAATATAATGCTTTGGTATGAAACTCTGCATAAATTTTATAATATGCAATACAATTCGAAGTTGTGCCAGCGCTATGGGCGCTACGGGTACAAGAGCGAGGTACAAGGGCCTTTAACTTGTGCAGATGGAGGTGCTCGTCCCCAATGTGGCATTGAGGAGAGCAGAAGGTACGATTTGAGCAGTAAGTAGGTGGTAGATTACAAGGCAGTATTATGGGGGAGGGGTCGGCTCGCTGCCCTCGACCCACAGCCGTTGCCATGTCCAGATTTCGTCAATCAGTGAGAGGTCTATCCATCACAAGACCAGTAGTTTCGGCCACTTATAGCAGTACCACGGGTTAGACGGATCGTAAACACCGAGAGTATTAATCAGGGCGTTCTTGCTGGATTCGGACCGGCCATTCGAAACGTGAGCTTGACAATTATATTATTAATTGTTCATTATATTATATTAATTTATAATATAATGAACGACATAACAACTTAATGTGAAAATTTGCCTTGTACTTGAACTACAAGACCGTCAATATTGACGTTAATATTACTTCAGGATAATCGCATAGTATTTTTGAGGTTTTCGTCCGTTATTCTTATCTGAATTTTTGATTTATTGTATTTCATCATCGAAAAAAAACTGTTCAAACATATATGTACTGCCGAAAAGAGGGACGGATCAAAAGAGGTAAATGAATATATATTTTCATAAAAACAATAATATTGGCATTGAAAGTATGATATAATTGAAAAAGATATCGTTTGTTATATCGTTCCTTTTTTAAACAAAAATTCAAGTCGCATGGTTATTATTTATCTTGTGCGACGACAAATTTCTAAAACTGTCTGCATCTACTTAATGAAAGGTGAAGCATTCTTTTGCATACCACAGCGGTCTAGATTTAATATTAGAAAAAAATGCGAAGATGAAAAAAAATCAACAACAATGCGAAAGAAAACCGGACATGTTTCGTTGAGGCGTCGACAGAGTAAAAGCGTGGCCTCCGCCGAAAGCGTCATCATCACCAGAGCAAGCAACAACGCTTGCGATCTACAAGCAGTAGTCGGCGCACGTCCGTTCTCACAAGTGCACGTGTTTTATATGAAATATATAGGCAGCAAGCAGCATAGACAAGACCACTATCCGCTTATCCTGTACGCTCTGTCACATCGTCGTGTCATTTAACGTTCGCACAGTCGCGCGTGACGACGGTTTTGTTGTCCTGTTGCACGCGGTCCTGTCGCGTCGCGTACTACCGTTTACTTGTCACACGATCACACACTCGTCGTGTCAACTTAATGTTGATGGGGCCTGTCAGTAAACTTTTTGAATAAATAAATTCCGAAAAAATATAGAGAGAACATTTAACGCGCGCGATAATTGTTCTGCACAATGATCATCATGTGTGTCGGATCACAGTTCGTTAGTGTTGGACATGTTTTTAATTAATTGTCGGCTTTGATGAACAATTCAACGAATTAGTTTGTAAATAAATCGTACGTTTATTTTTATTATTGTTGTTGTTGTTTCGAACACTTCGAAATCTATTTTGTTTTGTGTCGTGAGAATTCGATTGAATTCTATTTTTATTGATTTATTATTTTTTTTTTTTTTGGTTTTGTAATACTTCGATCTGATCGTTGAAAGCTTGTAAGTGATTGTAGAATATTTTTTCACACAATACACACGCACACTTATCCATAAACATATAAACACAAATTTATATATATATATATATATATATATATGTATATGTATATGTATATGTATATATATATATATATATATATATATAATATATGATAAAAACCGGAAATTATCAAAATATATTTTTTATATCTGAAATTATAACTACTGATCTTCTTTAAAGTAATTATATTCAGACATTTTAATGGTATATAATAATAAATCATTATTTTATGTGTGTTAAAATTATTTTGATGAAGAAACTAATTTAAATAGAGTTAAATTTTAAGAGATATAAAATAATTCAAGAAAATTCAATCAAGCAAAAACCAAATAAAAAATTATTTTGTAGACTGAAAAGTAAGAAGTGATAATAACTTCAATTCTAAATGTTTTGTTATGTGTTAAGAATTTCATTGTACAAAATAATGAAAAAGAAATATGCATTATAAAATTCATTTACTTCAATAACATCTTATATTATATATATATATATATATATGAATAAGTACTGAAATTATCAAAATATATTTTTTATATCTGAAATTATAACTACTGATGTTCTTTAAAGAAATTATATTCAAAGATTTTAATGATGTTTAATAATAAATCTTTATTTTATGTGTGTTAAAATTATTTTGATGAAGAAAATAATTTAAATAGAGTTAAATTTTATGAGAAATAGAATAATTCAAGAAAATTCAATCAAGCAAAAACCAAATAAAAAATTATTTTGTAGACTGAAAAGTAAGAAGTGATAAAAACTTCAGTTCTAAATATTTTGTTATACATTAACAATTTCATTTTACAAAATAATAAAAAGAAATATGCATCATAAAATTCATTTACTTCAATAACATCTTATATAATATATATATATATATATATATATATATATATATATATATATATATATATATATATATATATATATGAATAAATACTGAAATTATCAAAATATATTTTTTATATCTGAAATTATAACTATAGATATTCTTTAAAGAAATTATATCCAAACATTTTGATGATGTTTAATAATAAATCGTTATTTTATGCGTGTTAAAAATATTTTGATAAAGAAAATAATTTAAATAGAGTTAAATTTTATGAGAAATAAAATAATTCAAGAAAATTCAATCAAGAAAAACCTCAAACAACAATTATTTTGTAGACTGAAAAGTAAGAAGTGATAATAACTTCACTTGTATATTTTAAATTTTTTGTTATATATTAAGAGTTTCATTTTACTAAATAATGAAAAAGAGATTTCTATTATAAAATTCATTTACTTTATTAACATCTAATATATATATATATATATATATATACACACACACATCCACTCATACAAAAGAGACAGAATCAAAATATAATTCATACTCTTATAACTACAGCTACCAAATATAAAATTGTGTACAAATATTTCAGTAAGATTTCAATAATTCGTCCCTTGTCATTTAAGATAGTGTCTGGGTAAAATTATTAAGGCATTGTTCACAATCTAATATATACCTAATTAAATTAAAAAAACAACACAAAATATATTTTATAAATCGAAAACTACAAACTGAAAATAAATTCAATTTTCTATACATAACGCAAATTATAAACTACATTACCAGTTTAATTTCATAAAATAAGGAATTTGACTAAAAGTTTCTCGATTGTGCATTTTTGGGAACTCTATACAAAAAAATTATTATAAATTGTATAAAAGTATTAATTGTGAATGGGAAACAAACATTTAAATACAATAAATATATTTCCAGTTATATAAAATAATATATTTTTTTAATTTATATATTTCAATTCGTGTACTAAGAGTGAGTGTACAAAAATAGGGATGTAGTGTTTCAATTTATCTCTTTCTCTGGAAAAGCATCTATTATATTATTATAGTCAACATTAATTGTAAGATCAATTTCAGTTATATGTAATAGAATATAACAATAACTATTTTCTACAAAGTTCTAAGATTTACAGAACTTTACATGGTTTTTTGGAATCCTTAGGTGATTGTGTCTACTTCATTTCACATTTATGTACATTTATATACATAAATGTGATATATATATATATATATATATATATATATATATATATGTATATATAAATATATGTGATATATATATATATATATATAATTTGATACAAAATAGACAAAAAAATATAACTTATATGAATAAAATCACACTGCATGTTTTTACAATCTGTGAAATGATGAAAGTTTACTTACTCGTATTTATTTAAACAAAATATTTAAAGTATTAATTTCAACAAAATATTTGTGAATACTTTTAATTTAAAAAAGATGAATATAAAAATATATAAAAGAAAGATAATTAATATAAAAGAAAATAAACCAAACCCAAATATAATTAAACAAGAAAAAACTTTGTCGATTGTTAATTGAAGAAAAAAATTACTTACATATATTTTAGAACAGTGTTTTTCAAACTGTGTTCCGCATATCCTCTTCAGGGGTTCCGCGAGTCAAAGTCAAAATTTGGAAGAAATTTCGAAGAAAAAACCCTAAAAGTAAAAAAATAAAAATAGTTAATTTATAATAATTTATTTTATTTTAATAAATATTTATTATTATCTATTATCATGCAGTAAAACTGTATTTATGGGTACAAATTATGTCTCCGCATAGATGTCAATAATAAGATTTGATCATATAAGACGTTTGATTTTCTAAACTTGTAAGGTACGCATTTGGAGTTTTCTGGGAATGGTAGGGGTGAGGGTGAAGAAAATTTATAATGCCAAAAAAATTCTGTAAAAAAATTTACATTCTTAAGAGTTCCGTGAATTTATTATATACTCGTATATTTTATACAAACCAGAAAACAAACGATAATGATACAATTTCACCAATAAAGAAGAAATAAAAATATTATTGACTATTTTTCAATCGTATGTTCAATTAAACAACTTTTGTTTATTTAAGATGAATTAAGAGATATTTTTCGCACAACGTATTTTATCATCGTTCCTACTCTTTACAAAAGTTATTCTAAAACTAATATGTAAATTAATATTATATTCTTCGTTTTTGTTTGTGCCTTAATTGATATATTTATTTTTGGTATTCTTGGTGTCGTTAAATTATTTTTGATGGTCACATTACTTACATTTGGTTAATATTGTTCTCTTCGGCTTAGATCCGATAGATCATACTGAAGGATTTTTCTATGAACTGTTTCGACTCTTCCATCTTCTTGTAATTTTATATACTCATATACTCAAAGGTGTACATGAAAATATTATAATATGTTCTAAGAGCCGAAACCATCGTAGAAGAATACTTAAGTATTATGTTGGAGCAAAAATAATTGCGGTTTGTATGTATCGAGTGTAAAGACCATCCATTATTAAATGCATTTGTAAATGAGGGAGGAGTGAATTAAAATTTACTTTTGGGGCAGGTGTGAGACTTATAAGGTTATGCACCATTGTATTACAGGATCGTCAGTGGATAAATATAATTTATAATTTTATATATATATATATATATATATATATATATATATATATACCAGGCTGGTGCAAAAATACTTGAGGTTTTTATGTATCGAGTATAAAGACCATCCATTATTAAATGCTTTTGGAATTGAGGGAGGAGTGAATTAAAATTTACTTTTGGGGGAGGTGTGAGACTTATAAGGTTAAGCGCCATTGTATTACAGGATCATCAATGGATAACTATAATTATATATATATATATATATATATATATATATATATATATACTATATATACACATATATATATATATATACTGTATATATATATATATTGTATATATATTGTATATATATATATATATATATAAATGGGTTGGTGCAAAAATAATTACGGTTTTTACGTATCGAATATAAAAGGTTTATATCAGTTAAAAATGATATTTATTAATCAAAATAAAGACCATTGTCCTGCACACATTCCTCGCAACGGGAAACAAGTTATTTATTCCTACAAGATAGAATTCTAAACTCCTAGAATTATTGAATTCATTGAAAGCGCTTTGAGCTGATGCTTGATTTTTGAAAATCATCTCTCGTAGGAAATTATTCAAATGTTTAAAAAAATGATAATCTGTCGGAGACAGATCCGGAGAATAAGATGGGTGAGGTAAAGTTTCATAACCCAGATCATTTAATTGTTTCATTCAAATCATTTGTGTGACGTGCTTGGGCATCGTCATGGAAAAGAATTGGACCTCTTCGATTGACTAATGCTGGTGGCCGTAAACGATAGAACTTCTCATGCATTTTTTCGATTTTCCGACAATATTTTTCTGCTGTTATTGTTTCACCGAGATTTAAGAAGTTGTAGTGAATGATGCCACTTACCGACCACCAAACAATGAACATAATCTTTTTTTGATTAAGTTCCGGTTTAGGAAATTGTTTTGGTGATTCTCCTCGGTTTAGCCACTGTGATGAAAGTTTCAGATTGTTGTAGAGCATTTATTTTTCATCACATGTGACAATGCGACCAAGAAAGAGATTATTTTTGCTATGCAAAAGAAGTGCAGAGAAGACTTCGTATCGCCGAATTGCTTAATATTCGTTTAGATTATACGGCACCCATTTATTCAACTTTTTTGTTTTTCCAATTAGGCTCAAATATCGAAGAAATATTGAATGATCAACACTGACTTCTTCTGCCACAACTCGAGTTATTTTTCATGGATTCGCTTCAATAATGATTCTTAAATCATTATTGTCTCTAGCTGAAGAACGTTCACGACTCTCCTCGTCATCGAATCTTTCGTTTCCATTACAAAATTTTGGAACAAATTTTGTGCTATCCATTCACTAATTGACTCTTCTCCAAAAACAAATTTGATATTTCGAGCAGTTTCTATTACTTTACGGTCCAATTTAGACTCATACAAAAAAAAACACACACACCACGAGTTTTTTTTCCATGACTATTTTAAGAGGTTATATACAACAATGCTAAAGAATGAAAACAATAGATATAAGCTGAAATTAGTACTGCTAATTTAATTGTTTATAATGATGTATCACATGACTATAACAAAAGGACTAGAAAAATCGGCGCCCAAGTTAAAATGATAAAAGCCGCAATTACTTTTGCACAAACCTGATTTAATCTAGCAACACAGCCGAAAATAAAACAAATAAGTTAATGTTTCAACATTATTATCATTATATTTTACATATTTCAATTAATGTTGATTTAATATAACTATATATATATATATATATATATATATATATATATATATATATATAATTATTGAAAATAATTTCATAAATTTCAAGTTACCTTAAAACCCGAAAAATATACTCTTTACCAATAAATTATTGATAACATTTAAATTATTCAAAGAAAATATTCAAATAAGATTATATTTCTAGAACTAACAGAGAAAAGAGTTCATTTACATTCTCTTTTGATTTTAAGATATCAGATCAATATATAGAAATATTATATTTAGTAATTTTATTTTTAATGGATTCTTTTGTATCTTTTTTAATTGTATAGTATTTATAAAGACATTTTACAATATAGAAAATATTTGATATAAAAACTAACTACTTTTTTAAACTACCCTCGAACGTATATGCATTTTAAATAAAAGTGTATCACTAACCCATCATTTGATTAATTAGAGTTTAGTTAAACGTTATATAACTAAATTAATAGACTATAATATTAAAAAAGTTTCAATTTACTAATGACATGGTTTCAAAGTATTTAAAAACGATTGAGAAGTATTTTTGAAAAGCTACATGATGTAAAAGGTATTCACAATACTACCTTTCAGTTCAATGAATGATTTATTCTCCGTTGTAGTTCTTTTATAATTTGAAATAAAAATAAAGTCAGAAAAAGAAAGTGTACTCAATAAGTTTATATATATATATATATATACAAAAGCTCTATATACATATGTAAAAAATAATTACTCACATTTTCTTCAATTTATTGTAAAACCCTTTTCCTGATTACTAATTTCGACCTTCAAAATGTATAGCAAAAATAGTTCATTAAAAGCAAGTTACTAATTATTTAAAATATTTTTTAATATTATAATTTGTAACACTAATATTATTTAAAATGTCTATTATTTTTATCAGATACACAATCAAATAACTGTTAATTATTATTCTTATATAAAGTTAAACATCTACCATTATTTTTTTCTAAAACGAATTTCACTTTTAATGCATAGAAAAATTATAACAAAGTATTATTTATGAAAATATCATTTACATAAATAATATATATATATATATATATATATATAATATCATGGTACACGGAGTAACGTCCTTAAATACAAAATAAAAAAAATCGACTCAAATATAATTAACATAATTTCTTTCCAAAGTAATTAATATTTTAGATTTGATGATTCATAAACAATAGTAATGAGTAAATGTGTTAACTAGATAATATACGTTAATTAAACAATTACATTTCACGCTTCAAGCATGTTTAATATATTTATAATAACTGATTGATTTACTTTGTTTCAAACATTTACTAAAGTTTGTTGTTTATTTAGGACTTTTACGTAAACAGTTTATTTCTGTTGGGTGCTGAAAATATGATTGATGGATCAGAGAAAATATTAAAATATATATATATATATACTACAAATTATTTTAATATGAATAATGTATTTGATTAAATATTACAAATTAAATAGTTTTTAATTCTTTAATTCTTAAACCATTTTTTAATTCTTGTACACTTTCTCATAGAATATTAATATTTTAAAATTTTTATGTTTTTTCTTAACGTACAAGCACTGTTAACAATGTACCTTTTATCTAAAATTTAAAATGTACAAGAAATTGAACTGTTTAGAGGTTTTCCAATCAAATAATTCATTATAAAAATTAAATTTACATTGAAAATAACAATTAACCTACTTAAAGTCTTCTAAGTAACATTGATTAATTTGTAGAAATAGATTAGTATATAATAGATTAGTATAACTTTAACGAAAATAAATATATAATTTTAACTATAAAAAATATCAATTAAATGATTTAATACTTTTTGAATTTTAAAACGAGACTTTTTGTATTTTCAAATAATCTCTAAAACATACATAGAGTTTTAATGTCAAATTTGTATATATATTTTAAATAGTAAATAAAAAGTTAAACTATAACTTTAGTTTAAATATTTCATTGCATAAACGAAATTTACATAATGAATAATTCAATATATATATATATATATATATATATATATATATATATATATTAGTAATGCTAAGTTGAACACAATTTATTTGGTAAATATAAAAAAATATTTATATTTTTTGGCACTTGATCAAATGTCACTAATGTTTTATTTTGATGCTTTTGACTTCAAAATATTTTATATGCCACATAAGAGAAGTTGAATTTTAGGTATTTTTAATAGTTATGCCTAATTATTTTCTGTGCTCTATATACAGTTATACATACATTCATATATATATATATATATATATATATATATATATATGGGAAGAGAGGCAGAAACGGATATATTTACTATTACATTTTAGTAATTACTACATAGAATTATTTTGTAACAATTTATATACAATATATATATATATATATATATATATATATATTATATACAGTCGAACTGGCTTGTAACTCGATGAAATCATCTATACTTCCTTGTTATAATAGTTACTCGTTATAACAGTGATAAGTAAATTCTACTTAAATATTATATATATATATATATATATATATATATATATATCAATTTTATATAAATCTCAATAATATAATTTTAAAGTAACACACTTAAAATAACAAACAAATGTAAAATTACTATGAGATTGTTAGGAAAATAATTGTTGTTCTTATTTTCTTAATTATAATCTTTTTTTTTCAATGAAAGTTACATAAAGATAATCGTTTTTGTATTATTTTTTTTTAAGAAATAACAAACTTGTATTATAAAAACTTTAATTTTAAATAACGTCCATTAACTTTTAAAGTTTATAATTAAAATATAAATATATGTTTAAAAAACGTTCTATTTTCTCTCCTTCAAACATGTAGTTTAATTATATTATTGGTATTTTGTTATGCATTTTATAAGATCAATTTGAATACTTCCTATAAATTTATTTATCAACTTCGTGCATATGTTAGACAAAACATCATCTTTTCAGTTCAGTGTCGAATCGCAAGTAAGGTTTTATGTAAAGTAACTAAAAAAGATCATTTCCGCCTTGGAAGGATAACCAAATGTCCTGTATATCTTTAAATATGTGTCGAAAAATTTCTAAATATATACATGTATAAATAAAGGTTTTCTTTAATTTGATCACAGAATCTGTGTATAAATTAATAGTACATTTTTATGGAACAATCTATATGTATATATATATATATATATATATATATATATATATATATATGTATATATGTGTGTATATATATAGAGAGAGAGAGAGAGAAATAGAAACGTTCTGTAAAATATTACAGAACCAGATTAATAGATAATTTAAAAAATATATAATTTAACAGTTTTACTTCCATACGAACAATGTCATTCGTTTAAGTTTTATTATTTCCAATAATCGTATTTGATGGTATATTGCAACAGTAGACAAACTGCAGTTCGTAAAGCTATTCTGCGCGGCTCGCGGGACAATATTGGCCCATTTTCCCTAAACTGTTATATTAATAATCTATAATAATAATCTACAACCGGATTTTAAACTATTAACTACAAAAATGAAAACACAATCAAAGTCTTCAACGAGTAGAGATTAAGCATATTCTGCTTTGGTGAATAGGACTTTTATGTATTTTTAGTTTTTATTATTTATAAATACAATTTTAAAATAATATTTTCTGTGCTGTTGAACTTTCAAAAATGTATAAAAAGTATTGTATGTCGCTCTTATTGTCGAAGAAGTTGCTCACCGCTCGTATATTACATTTTAACTTTTCTCAGCGGTCTTCATCTTTTCAGATTACTTGAGCTTCTATTCTTCACTACTTATTTCGACACGTATGTCATCTTCATTTAGAATTTATATATTCGAAATAATATAGTCTTATAAACTACGGCCTAATTCTACTTGAAGGTGACATACATGTCGGAATTAGAAATAGAGAACAACTCAACAGAATCTCAAGTGATTAGAAAAAACTGAGAAAGTCAAGACAACGCATCGATGAGATCATAAGTATAAAAACATATAATTATAATTTTATTTTATTCAACTTATAATATGGATATTTATGAGAAAACGAATAAAAAATTCATCATAAGACAGTACAAATGACACTCCCTGATGACAAGTACCTAATATTTTTTTCCGAACGGTAACCAACATATAAAAAAATTAACACTGTATTGGGTTAGCCAATAAGTTCGTAAGAGATCGTTTCTTCTGTTTTTAAAGCAAAAAATGATTCATAACCTATAAAACGCATGTACAATCTAAAACCTGAGACTTTACCGTGCAATTTTTTTTAAAAAAACATTATATTTGGTTATTTTTTTTAGTATTTCTTTTGATTTGAAGATGAATAACGAGAATATGTATTTTCGTGCAATTATGTTTTTTTATTACCGCAGAGGTAAAAACTGCCGTACAAAAGATTTCTGATCTGCAAAATTAAAGAATGCTGCAAAGATAGTTCAAAAAGTTTCGTGATGTAGATTTCAGTCTTACTGATGATACACGCTCTAGCAGATCTATCGAGATTGATAACGAACAAATCTCTTGTCTAATTGAAAATAATCCACGTTATACCACACAGAGGACTGATAAAATGTTAGGAATATCGAAATCTAGCGTTGAGAATCATTTTCATCAACTTTGTATGGTTTCCAGATGTGATGTTTGGGTTCCATACAATTTAAGCGAAAGAAATTTAGTGGATCGAATTTCGGTTTGAGATTCACTGATGAAACGCAATAAGAACGAACCATTCTTGAAGCGGGTTGTTACTATGGATGAAAAATGGGTTGTCGATGATAATGTGAAACGAAAAAGATATTGGATTAAACCAGGATCAACCTCTTTAATTTCTCTCAAAGCCGGTTTACACCCCAAGAAAGTCATGTTATGTGTATGGTGGGATTGGAAAGGGGTACTGTTTTATGAGTTCCTGCCGTCTAATCAAATCATTAATTCTGATAAATACTGTTCACAATTCGATGGACTGAAGAAGAACATTAAGAAAAAACGACCAGAATTTGCCAATAGGAAAAGAGTAGTTTTCCACCGAGATAACGCGAAGCCACACATATTTTTGAAGACTCGAAAAAAATTAAGAGAGCTGAATTAGGATGTTCTTATTCATCCACCATATTCACCGGACTTATCTTAATAAAATTCCATTAATGGGAAAAAATTGTTCTTTAGAAGCCTGTGATATGAATGTTTTGTTAAAAAAGATAACCAGTTCTAAGAGGTTGGTCTTATGAAACTGCCTATACGATGCCAAAAAGTAATTTATCATAATGGTTAACACATAATTTAAAAAAAGTTTTCTATATTAAAACAATTACCTGAGAAATTTACCAAGAAATCTAACATTACTTATTGGCCAGTCCAATATTATTCTCATAAAAAATTAAACTCGGCCACCAAAGAAGCAAATCAAACTGATGTGCAAGATTTCGTTCATCCAATTAATGTAACATTTTTCTACGTTTCAATAATTCTTTAAATTGTCCTGTAAATTACATTTTTCTACACACCTATTTACAAGCCGGAGATAATTTTTTTAATAAAGTATTTTAAATATAGTTTACGATACATAATTTTCATTTAATGGCCTCTTTCGAAACTTTCTTTATTGTAACAAAAGTTTATACTACTAATTTTGAAAACATTTCGTTCTCACAAAAAATACGGAATATTTCTTATATATGATCTAAAATATATGTCATAATATTTTAAGAAGCAGTTCTCGTATTTAAATAATTTTATATGAGATTATTCCATAAATATATTTAAAATTAAAAGTTTTTATTTGTAATTTAAGCATGTTTAATTGTATTAAATTGTTTAGTGAATCTGTAAATAAACATGTATAAAATAATTGAAACAATATATATATATATATATATATATATATATATATATATGACATTCATAAAAAGACACATTTGTTTCATTCTGAGAAATAAACCAATTAATAAATACTAAAAACCAATCTTTATGGATACTAAAGTCATTTCAAACAGCTATAATTTGATTTTTTATCGCCACTTACCAAATATTTTCCACATTCATTTTGGTCACATAATAAAAAATAAATATAAGATCTTAATTTATTGATTATTCGTCATAGTTTTTACAACCGACCCACAGCTGTATATATGACTAAGAATTATATCAATGAATTATTTCCAAAATTTTCCTTAATATAACGAATATAAATATTTACAATAATAAATAATTGCACGTGATTTCTTCGCATCTTGTTCATACCAAATTTTAAATGTATTTTTAAATAATTTTATTATCATAAATTGTAAATTTGTGTGCGGTTTTTAAGTGGTTTCAAATATTAAGACATTTTTCACATTTATGAATCATTTGTTTTGATTCATTTAATAATTTATAACCACAGAGTACCACAAAAGTGTTTTCATAACAAATTTAATTTAAAACTTTATCTTATTTGTATATATATATATATATATATATATATATATATATGCATGTAACATGTTTGTTTATAAATATTATAGATAATGCATTAACAGATCATCAACCTTGACGATAAACGAAAAAAGAACTGAAGTGAGGAAAAAGTAATGCTATTATTTTCATGTAACCCTTGATATAAAGACTTCACGTACACACGGTGGTACTCGTACCTCCATTTAAAGACTGTTAATCTAAATAATAGGGTCATACACACAGAGTGACGAACTTTTATAATGCGACGTTCAGCAATGTATAAATTAGCAATGTATAATCATAATTAATTGCTTTAATTCCACTAGGAAGTACAGGGAAGCGTAGCGTGAATACAAAGAACACAAAGATTTTGGTTTAATTTCATCCTACATTTAAGACGTACATATGATTGACTCGGATAATATATTATCGTCCTTCACAGAGACTGTTTAAAAGGAAATTCGATTTTCGAATCGGTTAGACTAATCCACTTGATTCGTTTTTATGTCAGCCAATGTATTTTTTTCAAGTGCATGAACTTTATACATTTAATATCTTGTACAGAGTGTATCAAAATGTTTAACATTATTTTTTTTAATATAATTAAATTTGTTTTCCACGCGTATAAAATTTATTTCAGTACCGACGGATCATCAACAATTTTACATTAACCCTACTTTCCATTAGAACCATCTATTTTTTTTTATTTAATATCGTGCAGTGAAATATTATGTAAATTTTTATTCTGTACTTGTTTAGTTTGTATATTTCAACATAAAAGTGACAGATATTTTGAATTGTACTTTTATTAAAAGTGACATTATCTTAATTCTCTTTTAAGTTTAATTACTTTTTATTCATATTTAAAAGGAAGATAAAAGCATTGATAACAGTGTAAGAATATTATATTAAAAATAACACAGAGATTCATCAAACTCAAACTAATTCATTTTGAATAGCTCATACTGTTTTACACCAGGGCTTCCCAACAGGATCGGTATGGACCTCTTAGAGGTTGATGGAAGTTGATAGGAAGTCGATGAACACCAAAAGATCTATTGGGGGTCGATAAACTCAATATTACTGAACCAATATTTTTAACTTTCCCTAGTTCTTACCTAGTAGAAAACTGAACTAGGCTTTATTTCAGTGACGTAGCTAATTTATTAAGAAAATAAAGAAATAGTTTTAATATATTAGAACGTTTACGAATCATGCTAAATAACTTCGAATCGTACATACCAAATATTACTGCAATCCATCAGGCTCAACCATCAAATTAAGAATAAACTTTAGTGAATTAATATATATATATTCAATTATAAATTATATTATGTTATATATATATATATATATATATATATATATTTACTGTTTTTTTAAAATAATATCTATTAAACTTTATTGTAAATATTGTTCAACTGTAATTTTGTTTTCAATATACTCCTGTGTATTATTAATAAGGATAATAATAATAATCATTGATTAAATACAGTCATATAAGAGTTCTTAAAAACATTTTTCATTATCATTTTCAAAACTACAAATATTTCTTAAAAAATTCGCATGAAATATTTTAATGTCGTGAGGGAGGCGCAATAGTAGTTACAATCTTCAGAGGGGTTGATAGAAAAGATTAACTTTATGTAAGGGTACACCTTTACATATAATTAATATTTTTTATTGGTGTACATTAGAATTTACACCAATATTTCCAATTCGATTCGTTAAATTATAATTAAATTAAAAAAATCAATACACATTTGAAATATTAGATTGGTAGGAAAATAACTGCCATTTTTGTTTTTTGAATTCTTACTTGAATTTTTTTCAATGAAAGTGTAATTTAATCATTTTCATGTTAATATCATTTTTAAATTACATTTTCCGGTCTGTGTTTTGGCAACATCGATTTTGGTTTTATTATTAATTTTGCTTCAAATTGGGCTATTGAATTAAAAATGGGAAACATAAATTATGTTAATTCAGATTAGTTATTAGAAATTTCACGTCTATCTAATATATCGTGGAAAATCGTTGATAATAATCGGGGACACATAAATCTCTTGATTGGAAACATATAATAGGAAGTGGAAAATTTGATTACGATTGAAAATTTGCAGAAATAACATTACTGTTGAGTGTGAAAAATTTTGTAACAATCAAGTGTGCACAAAATGGTTTCACATCGTTCACATCTTTTATCTGGATGTAGAATCTCGAATTTTTTATACACTTCCTTCCAATCATGAAATTTTTAAAAAGAATATGATTCAATCCAATTCTCAAGTTCATAATTTTTATAGGTTTTCAAATGAAAAAAAACGCAATTATTCTAATATTTGGATGGCCGTAATTTTTTTTAATGAAAGAAAGAGTTATAAATTTAGTTTCATTAGAAAGAGATTAGTGAATATATTAACCAAATATATTAACCCAATATATTAACCAAATATATTAACCAAATATATTAACCAAATATATTAACCAAATATATTAACCAAATATATTAACCAAATATATTAACCAAATATATTAACCAAATATATTAACCTTTAAATATATTAACCAAAAGATAGCGCTCTAAAAGCATAGTTTCTTTGGAAAACATCAATGAATTCCTAGATCCACATCCGTCTTCAAACGGTCAAACTACTCATGACATTACTTGGTCTAATATCTTTATTACAAATAACGTTGGAATTAATACAAATATAACAATCAAGAAAGTAATAAAAAATAATTTTAAATTATTCATTCACATTAGTAGGTTAATTTTATCATTTTAGAACATATTTGTGCGTGTAAGCAAACTAAAGTAATTTATGTAAAGTATTTTTTTGTGAGGAACGTATGAATATTGTTCATTAAAAACGTTTTTTCTACATTATATATATATATATATATATATATATATATATATATATATATATATATATATATATATGCAGACATGAATATAATAATTCTTTATTTAATAACTGTGCAAAAGTACGTGTGAAATATTTTTGTACATGTCTTAATTTCTTCCCCTATTTTTTCCTGTTACATTACTGTACATTTGACGCAGACACAAATTCGTAATTTAATATCATGATAAATCTTGTACATTTCAAGTCAATAATTAATTTAAAAAATTCTGTATAATAACATTTTAGTATGATTTATGATTAACAGTATTTTTTCATATAAATATATTAATGTTTGTGCAGATGTAGAAGCGAAGAATTTCACTTTGCGTACACACTAAACATATAAATACATTCAATATGAATTTCTTTTCGAAGGAATTGATACTGTCGTTCATTGCTTGATCACATCATTTAATCTTTGATGATTGTAAGCTATTACTTAATTTTGAGCAAGCGTTAAGAAATAAATGATTAAAAAGTACACTGTACTTGTATTAACCCATATGTACGATATGTGTGTATGTGAACTGCTTCAGATGTAATTAATGCTATAACTTTTAATTAAACTAATTGAAATACTTTCGTACAATTGCTTGCTCAGGACTTCGGTCATGTACACGATTATATTTTTAAACTCTGACGAATTTATTCATATTTCGACAATTTGTTTTGTTGTTTGCTATGGAATGCATAGAATGTACATATATTTATATTTATACGTTTATATAAAATAATAACGTTTTTACGTCGAACTAAGATGAAGAAACATGCAGATAGAGAATATATACAAATATATATATATATATATATATATCTATTGTTTTGACTTATATTACCTCAACTAATATTTGTTCGGAGTCTATAGAATTTTTTATATTAACATATGACTTTACTTGAGAAAATTCTCTTTCTAAAAAGCAGGAAGTAAAAATATGTGCACACATATCCATATTTATTATACATACATATATAAACACATACATGCTTATATATATATATATATATATATATACACTTATGTACTCATATAATATGCATAATATATACATAAGTTATATATCAACTTATATAATATGTAACCGACATATATATATATATATATATATATATATATATATATATATTCATATATAAACTAGTTTTTAAATTAAATTTTTTGTGCATTATGAAATTGAAGTCAGTTTTATAAAATATTTTTTATTATATTTTTCACAATTAGTATTTAAATTCAAATTTTATTTAATATGTTTATACGGATTAAATTTGAAAAAGTATAAATTAAATAAAGTCTAAAATCGATACTTCTTCACACGTCAATTCAACGGGTGTTTTTTCTAAAATAGGGTAAGAACTATCAGGTTTTTTAAAATAGTTTTGCAAATGTTATAATTTCTAATATGAATAAGAGATTTATTTACTTAAACTATATATTTTTTCATCAATACGTATCGTCTATAAGACATTACTTTTCCAGAAAAATGGATATAAATGTGATTCAATTTTTTATACCAACGCACTTGTTATTCTGGTTTATATAGTATAATCATAATCGTGATAATTACAAAATAAATCCGCAACTCGACTGAATTTATCGGCTTCTATTGATTTCCTGTTGATGATCTAGTCTGCTGAAATTGATTGGGAAACAAATTGGTTTGTTCTACAATTTTCGCCCCTAATTCATTATCAAAATAATTGAAATACTGCCAAGGCTGAACAAACAATAAAACTTCTGCATTTAAAATGATTTTTCCATAAATGAAAAAGGCCTTAAGGGTGGTAGAATATTTGTGTTCGTTTCAGTCTCTGTTCAAACGGTTAAATTTTCATTGTTTCTTTGTTTTCTTCGGATTCTGAATTAACAACACATTACTAACCATTCTAAACTAACAAGTACAGGATTCACTCTCCGAATTTTCTATGCCTATATCTTCCCATTCGCCATCACTTTTCATTTTTAACGATCTTAAAAATTATGAAAATATATATATATATATATATATATCGATTCTATTCAATACTGCTACTCGTTCGAATAAAATTAACAACAGATTACTAACGAACATGAGTCGTTTGCGCCTATTTTAACACTTTACCTTTACGGCAGTTTATTAATCGGCCTGTCATCGCCAGCGCTTACCGATCAGCGCCCATTAATCGGCTTTTTTCGTAGCTGCTCTTATTGACCAAATTCTCATTAGTTGCCGTTTCACTGTAAGAGAGATCTGTGTTTTATAATACTTTAGCTTCATTCGTATTGCTAATAATGTAATATAATGCTCTTAACATGCGCAGTAAGTACCGAGCCGATTTTACCGGATAATCCGCACTTGAATTATCAGTTCCATATATATGTATGTATATATATATATATATATATATATATATATATATATATACACACATACATATATATATATATATATATATATTTATACATATATATATATATTTATATATTTATATATATATATATATATATATATATATATATATACTTAATTTGCAAGCGGTTTGTAAAGTGTTAAAAACGAACAGATTAAAGTTTTACTAACGTTATTCATGTTATCTCAAATCAAAATATGTGCGGCGGACGAATCACGTTCGTTTTAATGTCTAAAACGATTAATTACTATATTTTCAATTCCAAAAAAATTCTGAATTCTGATACTTTCAACATAAATGTATCAGATGAGATATGAGACCATCTTTTTGTCCCATATTTCATCCTGTTTCAATTTTTAAAAGAAAAATAGATGTTTTATTACAAACTATATCATCATCTCCTCTTAACATAACCGTTAAAATCATAAATTTAAACTGGTTTGTATATAACTTTATTTTTAAAATTAGTTACTTCAATCATGTTTAAGTGATATCCAGTATCAAAATAAGATGCATATCACTCGTTAGCTTATGATCTTCTAGTTAATTTATACAGTGCTGTATGAATTATCGGCATCTTATTTTTTTACTCATCGATTTTAGTAAATCTTTTCGAATTGCATGAAATATTCTTGTAACATGCATTTTGTGCCAGTAAAATATTGCCAAATGAAATATTGTCATAGCAATTATTCCTACATACTTTGTATCTTTTATTTAAAAAAATAGCATTAGACGAAGAACTGAGCTTGCAATTTTAGTTGTTTTCAAAGCTTCAGCAATATTAGAGTTCTAGTAAATATGTTTTATAATACGAGGTTGCATTTAAAACAGCTGTTCACATGTAAATGGCACTAGAGGTGTATGCTGTGGGCAGTGACAAATAAATCTTACATCGATTTGACGTGTGAATATTTCTTACTAAGTTCCAATCATCAGACGCCATCCTTTGTTAACACAAATGCTTTTCTATAACCGAATTAAAATGGAACTCGATAAATTATTTTTCCGATGTGTACTTCTACACTACCTTGATTTAAAAAAAATCCAACTTAAGCTCATTTATTGCTTGTGAAAACTTATGGTGAATCTGTCCCATCGAAAAGAGTATCTAGAGATTGGTTTTGACGATTTAAAAGTGGTGATTGTGACATTCATAACAAACAACGGCCAAGTCAATCGAAAAAGTTCGAAGATGAACACCTACAAACTCTATGGGAAGAAAACCACGCTCAAACACACAAAGAATTGTCTCAACAGCTCTAAGTCAATAAATCAATCATTTCACGACGTTTACAAGCGATGGGAAAGATCCATAAAGAAGGGAGATGTTTGCCATATGAATTGACCAAAAATTCCATTGCTAATCGTTTCAATATCTTGATTTCTTTACTTGCATTTATTTTTGTGGCGTATCGTGACCGGCGATGATAAATGGATCTATTTCGACAACCCGAAACGTATGATGGGTTGATTCTGGCTAACCATCAACGTCGACACTAAAGTGAAACATCCACGGTAACAAAGTAATGCTCTCCATTTGATGGGATATGAAGGATGTCATGTATTATGAGCTGTTCAAACCTAAGGAAACAATTACTATCGAACGTTATCGACAACAATTGAAGCGTTTGAATGATAATTTGAGACAAAAACGACCATCAAATGGATCAAAATATCTAAAAATGATTATTTTCCATGACAAAGCTCCGTCCCATTTTGTTATAGCCGTGAAACGAACACTGATGGAGCTCGAATGGGAGGTTCTCCCGCATCCAGGATATTCTCCGGACCTAGCCACAAACGATTACCATCTGTTCCGATCGATGCAACACTCTTTGAAAGATACACATTTCCATAATTATGAAGAAGTTGAGAATTGGGTTGCTGAATGGATTAGCTCGAAAGGCAGACCATTTTTTCGTCGCGGAATTCAACTTCTACCAGAAAAGTGGAAAAAAGTCATAGCTTTCGAGAGAAGATACTTTGATTAATGTATTCACATATTTTGTTATTTAAATAATGCTCAAAGAAACAGCATCTTTCAATGCAACCTCCTAATTATATTATATTATAAACATAGCAATTGGATAATCAATGTTTATTATATTTAATACCATATTTAACTTTGTTATAAGAACCACACTGATAAAGTTGAATAAAATATTTTGAACAACTATAATTGAAATGTTACAAAATAAATTTGATCGTGATAATTATTACAATGCAATTTATTGGAAACAATGTGTAACTATGAACATGTTAAATTGTTTTCCCCTCAGACATGCATTTTAATGAGGAAAGCATAACTATATATATATATATATATATATATATATATATATATATATATATAATTTTTTGCTGAATAAAACCGTTAACTTCGAACAAAACAATTCTAATTATCTGATGAACAATCTTAATCTGAACAAACTATTATAATTTTATGATAGACTTTTTTATTTTTATTCGCTATCCTTAAAAGTAAACTAATATAAAATTTATAAATTAATATTAATTATTTTTTTGTAAAATACTGTACATTCTGTTTGTTTTACATATATTTTTTATAAAAAAGTAATGTTAAATATCCGCGATATTTCAATTTATTTTTCTAATATTTTGTCCTCAATCTCAAATATTTATATAAGCAACATTAGTTAATTATCGTTGTGTAAATATTGAAATAATAGGCAGTTGTACCTTGCCTGCAGTTTTAAAAGTCTCAATAAAATGTTACCGGTACTTGTAATAAGATTTGAAATTCTTATTAAATTTGTTATTCTTTTTATCTATTGATAAACTATTCAAAAAATATTATAATTATACATGAGTTATTCAAAAAAATAATTATAATAATATGAATAAAGAGGATAATCTTTTTTGGTTGTAAATTATATGTGTAAATAACGTATTTGCATTTTTATACTCCAGTAATGATTTTGTAAAGTGTATAATACACATGTGTACCGTAAAAGAGATTTACATTTACATGAGTTAATCTTATACAAAAATAGTATGTTTTTAGAGGAGTGACGTTGTAATCACAAACAATGCAATAAATGAATAATTTAAAATAATTAAATGTGTTTATTTACTAAACTAATTGCATTACTCGCATAATGTATTCAGATTCATTAATAGTTTTCTCTGCCAGAATATATTTGTAAATATATTCCTGTATTTCAATTCCAGTATACAATTTCAATACAAAACTACGAAACGAAATCAGTATAAATGCATTTTTTTTCATAAATAGATTTATAGTTTTCTGAATTTAGTATTTTTTAACTTAAGCTTGGTTTGTTTGTTTATGCTAACAGATAATTAAATTTATTATGATTCAAGATGTTTCCACAATTTTTATTATTAGACTATTCGACCATTCATGTCGAGTTTTAACATTTTTAATATAGGACAAAACATAACTGTATTTTAGCGATTAGGTCAATATGTGTGTCTTCGTATTTTGCTGCTTTGTTAGTTGTTATCTTAGAACTAATACAAATCGTTTATTCTACCGGAGTATATGTGAGCTTTTCGATTAAATCCGAAACTGATTATAGAAAAAATAAACTCGTACATGACATGCAAGACTAAAGAGAAAAATCAAGTAAAAATATTAGGTTGCCAGGAAAATAAATGCGGTTTTTCTTTCCTGAATTCTAACCTTATTTTTTTTAAATGAGTCATTTCATCATGTTAATTCATACAAAAATGATATATATATATATATATATATTATACACTGTATTTACTTTATTTGTCCTTATAGTAGATTTTACTTACATAATACTAAGTTGGTAGGAAAATAATTGTGGTTTTTTCTGAATTGGAAAATTTTTTTCAATGAAATTTTTTTAATGAGTGTCATTTCATGTTAATTCATATAAAAACGATATATATATATATATACACTGTATTTACTTTATTTGTCCTTATAGCTGATTTTAGTTACATAATACTAAGTTGACAGGATAACAAAATAATTGCCGTATGTTTTCTGAATTCCAACATTTATTTCAATGAAATTCTTTAATGAGTCATTTCATCATGTAATTCATACAAAAATGCTATATATATATATATATATATATACTGTATTAACTTTATTTGTCCTTATAACTGATTTTAGTTACATAACACTAAGTTAGTAGGAAAATAATTGCCATTTGTTTTCTGAACTCCAACATTTTTTTTATGGAAATTTTTTTAACGAGTGTCATTTCATGTTAATTCATATAAAAATGATATATATATATGTATATATATATATATATACACATACATACACACACTGTATTTACTTTATTTGTTCTTATAGCTGATTTTAGTTACATAATACTAAGTTGGTAGGAAAATAATATTTTTCTATCAACGCAGTAGTAATATAATTTCTGTGAAAATGCTAGAAGCGATTATCATACTTTTGTAGTACATCATTTATAATCTATTAGAATCACAAAAAAAATTTTGATAGCCAAGTGAAACAAAACTTGAAGGAGTTAACATATTTTAAAGGCCAATTATGATTTATTGAACATTTTTGAG
Organism: Acanthacorydalis orientalis; assembly: GCA_034766995.1. NCBI lineage: Eukaryota > Metazoa > Arthropoda > Insecta > Megaloptera > Corydalidae > Acanthacorydalis > Acanthacorydalis orientalis. The sequence continues at coordinate 15,750,763 of CM068316.1, read as the reverse complement.
CAGAAAAAGTGTTTGTGGTTTTGAGAGGAACAAATAGTTCATTTGTGAAAGTGAATTTTTCCACAGTGACAATTTTTTTTTATCTTTAAAATATCCTTAAATAGGCAAACGACAATTGTAAACTAACTTCTTTATACTACACTAATACTTGTCGGTTCGTTTAACATTTCTTTTAGATTATTTAAATTATGTACATATATATATATATATATATATATATATATATATATATATATAGATATATATATAAAACAAACATATATATTTACATATATATATATATATATATATATATATATATATATATATATATATATGTGTATACATCATAAGTATACATTCATAACTTTAAAATACTATTAATAACCATTAAAATCAGTTATTAAAAGTTTCTGATACCTTAAATCAATATGTTATTAATCTGTATTAGTTATTACAGAATATCATTAATTCGCATACATTTTAAAATTCGATAAATTAAAGATAGAAAGCTCAGCGACTTATCAATATTAATATTGAATAAAATTGAAGTTTGATATTATATATATATATATATATATATATATATATATATATATATATATATATATATATATATATATATATATATAGATGGACAGATAGAAATATAGAAATTTAAATGCCATACATATTACAAGTAATGTATATTTATTCAGTTAAATTTACCTGGTTGCCAAAATATTCATAAAAGCACTTCTAAGAGTCATGACAATGCATATAAATTTAGAAACGACACCCATTTCGATAAAATCTATAATGTTGTCTAGTTACTTACTATACACTTATGTTCATGAATTGCGTTCCTTAAACGACGTTATGTCTTTTATTTGTATTTACCAAAGTCAGGATTAAATTCTGAGTCGTTTAAAGTTTATTGTTGTTTTTTTTAATAGTAAATAATCTTATTATAACTTTCAAGTTTATAAAACATGCTTTTTATTTTACGAAAAGTACACAATAATAAATTTGAATAATTATGCCGTCAAACACGAAACATGTTAACATTTGATTCAGTCATCTTCCTTTTTTGGTTTCGAAATGTGTCATAAACTGTTAATAAATCAATCTGTTGTGCGAAATATTAAATTTAACGACCACGTTGAAATCTGCCTTTAAGGACAACGCGACAAGGTCACAACTTTTGATTACTTTAACAGAATTTACCTTATGTAAACATGTTCTGCTTGTTTTGATCTCTTGAAACAGACAACGTAAAATATTTTATTAGTGAAACCTACGCAGTACATTTTAATAACATTTTCTTTTATATGTACAAAAACATACGAATTAACATTCATTTAGTACTGAATTCAATTCATTTAAAGATATATTTCTATTATATAGATATATAAAACTATTGAGAATTTCTAAATATAATAGAGACGAGAGAAAATTAAATGTAAATTATATTTTACATATACTTTAAACACTCTACTGCACCTTACTTATATATTTTTTAAATATAATTGCATCATAAATAAAGTAAGTAAAGAAAAATATAAAACAAAAAGAGGAAATCATTTTCTGTAAATTGTCACTTCTTTTACAATTAATTTATACCATTTATATATATATATATATATATATTGTCACTTCTTTTACAATTAATTTATACCATTTATATAAATCAACAATTATCAAAAAATGTATGCAAAGAAATACGGATTTATTTATTGAAAAACTGTACCATAAAATATATTTCTTATCTAAAATAAAAATATTTAAATCGAAAATTATATATATATATATATTGTCACTTCTTTTACAATTAATTTATACCATTTATATAAATCAACATTTATCAAAAAATGTATCCAAAGAAATACGGATTTATTTATTAAAACACTGTATCATAAAATTCATTTCTTATCTAAAATAAAAATATTTAAATCGAAAATTATATATATATATATATATAGTCATTTCTTTTACAATGAATTTATACCATTTATATAAATTAACATTTATCAAAAAGTGTATCCAAAGAAATACGGATTTATTTTATGAAAAACTATCATAAAATATATTTCTTATCTAAAATGAAAATATTTAAATCAACAATTATATATATATATAATTATCTATATAAAAAATATGTATTAATTTATATGTTAAACTTTTAAATACAATACCCGGATATTCTAATTTTATTTTATACATAATGTAAATGACTATTTTTAATCAAAAAATATTTCAATATTGCAAACTCTCTATTTATTAAAAAAGTACGTAGAAAAATACACAATGGACTGTATGCACTTAAACTGAGTTATTAATGTTATATTTGATATTCAGAAGTTTGAAATGAATAGGTATGAGACTATAAATATGATATTACCAGCATTTTAAAAATATTGTATTGAACACAATAACGTCGAAATACACTTTATTGAACGAATCTCAGAAATTTAATTATTTGATATCCAAAAATATTACAAAATATATTTTCATTGAAATTTGTTTGTGTTTAATTAGTACTGGATTTTTTTAAAAAAATAATATTATATATCAGGGGTTCGTAACTTCTTTGATAATAAGAACCACATATAATAATTTTCATACATTTCTGAATGTTCAAGAGACACAGAAAATATTATTTTAAATTTGTATTTATTAAGTTGGTAGAAAAATAACTGCGTTTTATGACTTGCAAATTCATTTACTAAACCGCAAGTATTTTCCTACCGACACAATATAAATAATAAAAAATACAACAATATAGTTAGTCCTACTCACCAAAGTATGTTCAATCTCTACTCGTTAAAGACTTTAATTGAGTATTCATTTTTGCAATTAAAAGTTGTCGACACCGTGTTAAAAGTTATATTTTTTAAGATATTTTTTTAAAAAATTTACCCAATAACTCGTCCCGAATTTGGTTTTATTGCATTCTGCAAATCTTAATTAACAAAATTGTTAAGTCTCATATCTTTTTTAAGGAATATCCTTAACCGTACAGCCTTAAACAGCAGTTTGAACACAATGCATATGGATGTTTGAAAAGATAATGTGAATTACCCGTTTATATATAAAATATTCTAATATAGGTACATACTATATTACTATAGATTATTAATATCAAATTTTAGAAAAAATGGTAATGAAACCCAATATTGTTTCGGAAGCCGCATGCCGCTTGCGAACCTGTTTACCCATCCTTGATATATACATTGAAAATACATTGATGTATTAAACAATTAGTACAATATATTTATAATTATTTTTCCAACAAAATTATTTTTTCTTTAATATTTTCGAAAAATTGTATACTAAATAGCATTCAACTTTGTTTACAATTATTTTTATCTATTTTGAAATTGTAGTATTTAAATTAATAATTAATTTAATATATAAAATATCGGTACATACTATACTACTATAGTTTATTAATATAAAAGTTTAGGAAAAATCGCAATGAAACACAGTACTGTTTCAGGAACCGCACAGAGTAGCTTTGGAAGCCCCAGTTTCCCCACCCTTGTTATATATATATATATATATATATATATATATATATATGTGTGTGTGTGTGTGTGTGTGTGTGTTTGTATATTGTATCTGGATATCATAAGTTGATACATATTTTAAAAATATATTTTATCACCCAAACCTCTACAAACAACCAAAATATTTCCAAGTCTATAATAAAACAAATTCGATATTAACTGAGTTTCTCCTCAAAAGAGAAAAGAATAGATTGATCTATATATACCAATATTTATATGTTAGAATATACAAACTTGTGGTTCTTTTAAAAATAGAAGTAATATAATCATATATAAATAAACATAATAAAAATTTACTAAATATCGATATATTATTTGATATATTGAATATATATATATATATATATATATATATATATATATATATAGTTCGATTTATTGTTCAAAATATATCGATGTATTTTTAGATCTTTACAAGAGTTGAAATTATGAGCACATTTCGAGCTGAACACATAAATCGATAACTTTTATTTTTCAATCTTTGAGAACTGTTCGATTCATTTTTTTCAACTGGTAATCTCTAAAGTTTAATAATAATGACAAAGAAAAAGATTCCATGGACAAACTTTTGAAGATTGAACGAATATTTGCTTATTTCATTGAAAAGATTCAAACAATAAACCCAATAATTTATCAATGTACGGGTTAATAATTTCCTGGCGAGGAAAACTAAAGATTGTATTGACGCGTCCGAGAAAGAAGTGAAATATGATTCAGTTGTGTGTAGTATTACGAAGTATATAAGAAGAATAGAAATTGATTCTAAAAATTAAAAAAAGTAAAAAATAAAATATTTTTTTTATCATGGAACTATTTCTTGTTTAGTAGTGTTATATTTATCAAAATAAGGACTATAACAGAGTGAACTTTACTGAACTCTTACTGAAAAGAAAGGTGAAAATATACAGTATTAAGGATAAATGAGCGAAATCCATTGAAACTAAAAAAGGACAAACTCAAATTAAAACGATTTAAAATAACTTTCAAAAAAATAATAAATTTCTCCTTCAATCTTTGAAGATACGATTTCAACCATTCATACTACCAGTACAATTGATATGACTTAGAAATAATACTGGAAAGAGAACCTCAGTTTGCGTTGATAATAAATGTATAAAGAATATTGACAGACCCAACCAATATTTATCTTACTGTACTATACTACAGAAATCATCTAAATGATCAAGAAAATTCCCTTCTTATTAATCAATTTTTTTGTTCATTTCTTCGATTAAATCCAAAAAGTAAATTTAAATATAAACAATTCTTAATTGAAATGTAGAAATTTAGCAAAGTTAAAATATAGAGTCAAAGGAAAAAGATACAGCTGGGAGAGTGTATCCTAGTACTTCGATCCACATCTTACGTGTTCCCTACTCTAAATCTTCAGAATGATGATTATCAGGAAATATGCAAAACATACATTTAACATATATTAAGAACATATTTTAAGAAAGAAATAAAAACATCCTTCTACGAAATGTCGAATGTGCACTATGAACAAAAAAAGGATGAAACATAGTACATCCTCAAATTCTATTCGGTACCCCTTTATAAAGAAAAATATTTTTGTGAATATCATACTAAAACATTACTAGTGCTAGGTATTCATTAATTATGTTTCAATTTTAAAAAAAAATATTAAAACTAATAATAAATTTATTGAATTGAAAATGCTCAATAAAGCACGTTCTGAAAATATGGGCGAATGTAACTATTCTCCAATTATCGTTGTACATACTAACGTAATAAATAATAACAACATACATTGTCATTTATTTTAAAATCTTGTTTATTTATGTTATGTATTGCAGTACTAACTGCGTTATACTTCTCATAATTTTAATTGAAAAATTGAGTAATAAATATTGTTCCCTACTAATTGACTTCTTCATTCGTTTATAGGCATTATTGTATATTGCCTTTCGTTAATTCCATTGTATTTATCTGATGCCAATTCTTAAAAACTTTTTATAATTGTTCTAGTATTAACTGAATACCTGAAAACCATAGCTTTCACATGCATTTATAGTGACTTGATGAATATTTCTATATAAACATTTCTTGAACAGATAATTAGAAATACATTAGAGAAAATATTAGAGAATGAAGAAGTATCTTTTAAAGACCATTAATTTATATTAAGTTGGTGCAAAAACAATTGCGGTTTTTACTTATCGAATATAAAGATATATATATATATATATAATCAGTGAAAAATTATATTTATTAATCAAAATAAATATAATTGGCCTGCACACATTTCTCCTAACTGGAAACAAGTTTGTTTACTCCTGCAAGGTAGAATTCTGGAATCAGGAAAATAACGAATTTATCGAAAGGGCTTTGAGTCGATGCTTGATCGTTGAAAACCTTCTCTCGGAATTTATTCAAACGTTGAATAAATGATAATCTGTCAGAGACAGGTTCATAGAATAAGGTGAGTGAAGAAAGGTTTCATAACCTAATTCATTTAATTTTTTTAAGTCATTTGACGTGAAATGTGTAGTCGGGCGTTGTCATGAAGAACAATTGGTCCTCTTCGATTGAACAATGGTAGCCATAAACGATGCAAGTTCTCATGATTTTTTTTCATTTTCCTGATAATGTTTTTTTACTGTTATTGTTTCACCAGAATTTAAGAAGTTGTAATGAATGATGCCATTTTCAGACCAACAAACAGTGACCATATTTTTTTTTCATTAAGCTTCAGTTTAGGAAATTGTTTTGGTGCTTCTCCTCGGTCGAGACATTTTGATGAATGTTTCTGATTGTTGTAGAGAATCCACTTTTCATCACATGTGACAATGCAATCAAGAAAATGATCATATTTGTTACGCAAAAGAGGTGCAAAGCAGACTTCGTATCGCCGAATTGCTTGATGTTCGTTTAGTTCATATGGCACCCATTTATCCAGCTTTTTTGTTTTTCCAATTAGGCTCAAATGTCGAACAACTGTTGAATGATCAACATTGAGTTCTTCTTCCACCGCTCAAGTTGTTTTAAGTGGGTCCGTTTCAATAATGATTCAAAAATCATTATTGTCTAAATCTGAAATATGTCTACGACCCTCATCATCATCAAGGCTTTCGTTTCAATTACGAAATTTTTGGAACGATTGTTGAGATGTAACGTTCACTAATTGACTCTTTTCCAAAAACAAATTTGATATTTCGAGCAGTTTCTGTTGCTTTTCGTTCCAATTGAAACTCATACAACAAAATCGAGCAAATTTGCCTTTTTTCCATGGCTAATTTAAGAGATTATATCCAAAGATACTAAAGAATGAAAACAACAGACAATCTGAAATCAGTAGTGCTAAGTCCATTGTTTACAATGATGTATCACATGAATATAGCAAACGGTAACTAGAAAAATCCGTGCCAAACTTTAATTGATAAAAACCGCAATTATTTTTGCACCAACCTAATAAAAGACAATTTAAACCAGAGATAATGTTATCAAAAAAATGAAAGAAGTTCATAAGTTGTCAAAGGATATAAAGTAGGAAGAAATAAACCTGATTTATAAAATAAAAACTGAAAATAACTGTACACTAACCATAATAAAACCCAAATATCTACAATACCTCTTGAAAAAATGCTCGTATTATGAAATTTACGGAATCATCTACCTAAACCACCAAAAATTAATTAACAAACCGACAGATATCTTATAAGTAAACAGCAAGAAAGGGCTGTATAAACAATTATTAATATTTTAAAATTAAGATCATTTCTACTTAACGAATGATATTTTTATATAATTGTGTTCTTACTCAACAGACTATGCACTATAACAACGCGTGAACACTACATATAAGACATTGTAATGATAAATTAAATTTAAAAGCATATGTGTGAGGAACAAATTCCCCGTAAACAATCGAGAACAGATTGTATAGAAAAAGGCATGTGTATATTAGGATAAAAAGTTTAAAAATATATTTAAAACCGCATTGAAATTATGAAAATAATTTAATTAAAAATAGTTTCGAATGACTTGAATTAGTATAAGAATGTATTATACTTTGAAAGTAAAACAAACTGATTAAAATTGGGATAAGATTTAAACGTGAAATTCGAATTGATGGGAAATAATAAGGAAATGAATAGAGGATGACAGAAACGGATGATAAAGCACACATGAAGAGGCCTTCATACAACAACAATGGATCGATGGGTGAAGTTGATTATATATATACATATATATATATATATATATATATATATATATATATATATATATATATGTATGTATGTATGTATGTGTGTGTGTATGTATGTATGTATACATATTTAATTCGAGTTTAGAGGATATGTACACACGAAAATAAAGATTTACGATTTCAAAAGTCGACCTATCTGACTCCTTTCAAACTGATAAAGCGACTTCGTAATAATGTATTTTATTTAATTGTGGTCTCCAGAACAACAAATCATAATCACGCTAAAACAATTTGTATCTGTCAACGTTGTAAATTTGCATGTTTAATTATCCGTATAGAGTTCAAAGCATATTCGAGTAAGGTTTATCGTGTCAACAATTAAATAATTTATTTCTATCAATAAAATGATAAAAAAACATCTCTGTTAAGACATACTACTTAATGTGAAATTAAAAATAGAAACATATATAAATTCGAAAAGTGTATCTATGATCTTGGTTTTGCACAAATATATACATTTATTTCTTAAAGAAATAGATATTGGTTATCAGTTTTATATATATATATATATAAACATATATCGTATATATATTACATATATATATATATATATATATATATATATATATATATATATACACATGTTGATAAATGGGAATAATAAATGAATAAATATGACTTTAATATTTTTGAAAAATTACATAAATAAATGATCAAATTATATAAAAATAGAAAAAAATTTAAAGCAATACAGCAGCTATTTCAGAGTAAATGTTAAAGGAAAATAAGTGTTTAGAATTACTGTTGACATAGAGTGATTGCACAAATGACATTAGTGGACATTAAGTGACTGTTGTGAAGTTCAGCTGTTATGAATATTTGCATTAGCATTTGATAAAAATGAACGTGTCCAGCGAACAGATTACTAGAAAGTGCATGAAAATACGACATTATTTACTTATTTTAATTTTCAATGAACTGTTTAAAATAAAATCGTGTAAATATTTCCAGAACATTAAAACGAACTTGAATATAAACATGATAAAAATAACAATTCGAGATTTGAAATGATATTAGAAATGTTGACTTTAAAATTAAGTATTTATATTCTTTACAGACTTTGTATACTAGTCACATTTCACACAAAAACTATAAACATGCTAATAAAATATTCAGAAAAATAATAGTTTCAACGTTATTATCTTTATGTTCATTGATTTAAATTGATATAAATATTTTCATAAAAAACAGGATTTTTAACTAATAAAAAAATACAATATATATGATAAACTACATATATATATATATATATATATATATATATATATATATATATATATATATATATTAACAGAGTAAAGAAGTGATAAAATAAGTTTTGAATCTAAAATTAAATAACTATAATTTCTGTTGGGCAATCAAATTCTGACATGTTTGGTTTTCTTTATTAACTTATTGTAAATATATTTATTTAAAATTACTTTATGTATAAATTCACTTAAAGTAAAATCATTCATTTTTCTCTCTGAGCGTTTTCATAAATTTGTGAATTTTAAAATAATTAAATTTCAAAATTTTATAGTAAAAAAGTATTGATTTAAATGATTTTTTAAATTAATGTTCTTATTTTATATGTGTTGTTTTTGTTTCGTACTACTAGAACTAATTTGAACCAATGCATGTGAATTTTTAATGAGTTCACTTTTACGATCTAAATTAATTAAAATTGTATTAATTCGTCAATAATAGTGAAACCAAACTCTACAAAATTCTACTAGAATTTGGAAAATAAACAAAAATCTGTCTAATTAACAATAACATCAAAGCAAAGGAACACAATAAAAGAACTGCATTATGAAATTAAGATATTAAAAACTACAAAACTATAGTTAATATATTAAAAAGACATTTTTGTTCAATAATGAAAAAAAATATAATTTTCCAAAATCCAGGTTTTCCTAATTTTTTGAAGTGTTTCTGGCTTTCATAATACAATTATATCAATAAAAAATAAAATAAATCAAGCAGAATTCCTAAAGTTTGTTTATTTTATTTTCTTGTTACAAAATGGTCAGTTTTAGTCCATCTAAATCTACAGATGTAGTTTTTTCTATGGACATTATAATACATATATTCTCCATATGTGCTTAGTTAGATATAAAACATAAATTTTATCTTTAGGGGCATCAAGACCATCTAATACACAAGGGCGCGTCGACAACTAATATCCTTAGCGCCCGTTTAAACCCCAATTAACTAACCAACCATTTAGTATAACGTGATGAAATAAACATTCGCGGATAAATGATCAAAATAATAATTAATGCGCTATATGAAATTTGTAGCAAAAATGTCGATCAGTTTTGAGGCGCGGGGGAAAATTCAACTGTGAAAATGAATTTATCCACATTTCCAGATCTATTATATATTATGATATATGTTCATATAGCATTTTACTCAAGATAGTTAACTATAAAAAAATTATATTCATTATGAATTACCTGTATTGTATGTATATGTATATACGAATTATTGTAATACGAATTTCAATTCATTTAATAAAAACAATTATTCATGTTTATGAATCTTTGATTCTAACAGGAATTTGTCCAACTTCAGCCAATATTCTTGTAATAATATTATATGACTTAAAAATGAAACTGAAAATAATTTATTCTTTTCAAAAGAATTATATAAAGTTAATCTGTACAAATATACAAAGATATCCAATTTAATAATAGCTCACAAACATATTAATTAATGGAGAGAACATCTTTTGAGAGAGATTAATCAAGTATACAAATATTTTACACATTTCAAATAAAACGCTTTATCGTTAACTGGGTTTCCTGTGTATTCTTGTAGTTTAATACAAATTGACGGAACCCCCATACAGAACATTATATATATATATATATATATATATATATATATATATATGTGTGTGTGTGTGTATATATATATATATATATATGCACTGAACGTATATTACATATATAGTAATGTAGCAAAAGCACAAATCACTTTTTTTAATGTGTTTTGAACAACAATTTAATAAAATTGAATGTTTCTTGCTTCGCCACTATTCGCTTTAAACTTTATAAATCTACACAAAGAAATAGAAATTCTTTTAAGTTTCATTGCAATGTATTTTATTATTCATATGCTTATATTGCTTCAATCTTTGTTTTGGACTTGTTTGAAAAGGAATACATATTAATAAATCCTTTTGCGATATTACCACACACACACACACACACACATATATATAAATATATATATATATATATAACTTACAGAACTTTATTCTCCAATAAGAATTCGAATTGAAAGTAGTTATATTTATATGTATATTTATTTCAAATCTAAAAGGTTACCTAATAGAATATTTAAAAATATAAGTCTTGTATTTATACTCTTTGATCTATCGAGTGTACTAATACTTTTAAATAAACACATACACACATATTATATATATATATATATATATATATATATTTAGAGCCGTTGAAAATCATGTAGACTTAATCTACAAAGTTTTATTTCAGTACAAGGTAGGAGGTAAGTGAAAGCACATCCGGAAGTTGTGTTCACATATAAACCAACATTATTTTGTCTCTAGACGCGTGTATAATTATACGAGGACTATAACCTTGTTTTAGAATTAGTACTTGCTCAAAATTACATACGTATAATAATTAAATGACATCTTAATTATACGTTATAAAATGTTACCTTCCAAGGCATTGAGCCGAAAAGTATGAGCAGACGTATGAACATTCCACATAACTGCATAAATTTATATTTGCATTATAAATATTTACATATTTTTGTTCGTAGTTTGAAAGTAAATATGGCACTAGTATTGATTCAAATTAATATTTTTTTTGAAAAAAATAGATAAAATTATAAAAAAAATTGTAAGTTTTTTCCATGAACAAGTGGAACATCTCTTTTTCTGTGAAATATTGACTCTTAAAGTAAATATTGATATATTAAACAATGCATCAGTATTGGATTGATGTATGTATTTATGATTTTTAAAGGAATTATATAAATTCTATGAAAATATTATTAAACTGATTAATATTTTTTCTGAGAAAGTAAAATAATATACACACACGCCTACATATCTATATATATATATATATATATATATATTTACATACACATATATATATATATCTATGTATATATATATATATATATATATTTACATACACATATATATATATATTTATGTATATATATATATATATATATATATATATATATATATATATAATACAGGTATGTGTCTTGTACAGGTGTGTTTCAGTGCAATATTAAATATTTTAAATGAAGAATATTTAATAACTGAAGTTTCTTTATTTTCTTATTTATTTATTATTTGTTTCTGTTCTGATATTTAAACAAAATTTTATACAAACATTATAGCAAATATTTATTCCGCTAGCGCAACTATGAAGCGATTGCTATTAAAATTCTTAGAATTTTTTTTGATTAATTTGTTTGAAAGAATGTTATGAATTTTTAATTGAATATTTATCAATTAGTTTTCGAATATTTCAATCATATATCCTCATCTGTTGGAAGTCTCCTATTATTAAATGTTGATATGAAGATCTCAAAAAAAAATTAATTAATGAAACTTATTTAATTAAATTTTTATTCGCATATAATAACGAATGTGATTCGAGGTAGTCTTGGTGTCAAAAATACATATATGAAGTATAAGAAATATCACTACATTCCTTTGTTGAATTCAGTACGTGTACAATTTTTATAGTATTTAAAAAAAAGTATAAACTTTAATCTTGTTTTCAAAAAATTAAGAGAATCAATTCAGACAGTGATGGAAATTAAATAATAATTTTTAGTCTTCTATATTTTTATACTATTTCTGAGCTTCCTAATTATAATGTCCATACAAATTAAATTTTATAGATTACATACACTTTTCTCATATATTTCACAGGTTATTTTATGTCGTTAATGTAGAAAATTACATAATAAACCATCAGATCACATTAAAAATTATTTAAATTTAAAATTACATTCCTAAAATATTTATAAATCGACTAAATTTTTTGTATAAACAATTAAATCTATAAATAATACAACACAGCTAAGCTCTTAAATATTATATTAAATCGCATAAAACTAAATCATAATATTTTACTAAATCTAAATAAATATCCGACCATTTCATTGACGCCGATAAAACTATAATTAATTCAAATATTTATGTAAAAAAACATATGTTTCTTAAATAGTTTATACTTGTGGACACTAATTAAATGCTAACGTATTTTTTGAATGTAAATTAAACAATACTAATTTATTGTCCACCCACACCATAAAAGTTCGTTTGTCGTAAAAAAGAAAAACGTGTTCCTACTATTAAGAATTTAAATAATTTAATATTTTTTTGTTGAATTTAATAATTTTATGATTGAATGAGTGTCGATAATTTAAACTCACTTTAATTTTATAAAATTTTAAATGTTCTATAGTTGAAATACAATTGTATTATATATATATATATATATATATATATATATATATATATATAGTCATATTGTTAATCTTTTTTTCATTCATTCAAAATTCTATTTTTACTAAATATTTACATGTTTTCATTTATTTAAATTAATTGCTTCACAAAGAAAAATTCAGATTTCATACTATTTTAATTTATTATATATATATATATATATATATATATATATATATATATATATATAAATATTATAACAGAAGCACCAATTAGTATTTAATAAAATGTAATCATAAAATGTAAAATGTAATAAAATGTAATTCATAAATTTATACATTGAAGCTTTTTAGAAAATTTTAAAATGGTGACATGCAAAGTATTTGACTTTTAATACTAATTATATGCACAAAATAGACCTTTTTCGATAAATAATTTTAAAAGCTATGTATTAGAAAGCACAGTAATTAAAATTATATATAAAAAATATAAATATTTTATACTGAGTTTATTCGGCTGGTTTATGAAAATAATGTTGTGTTATTACTATACGATTAAATGCAGTACAATGCATGCAGTATATGCTCTTGTAAGTTCTGATAATAGAAGAAAATAATGTAAGTCATGCCGAACAAAGATATATTATTATAAAAAGTCAACCTATTAGGTATAGCAATTAGTTCTATGTCTTTAAATGAATCAATCACAACTCTATTTTAAATGAAAATATTTTCTCGTCGTTTTTGGATTTTGAAGTACCAACCTTAACATTTAAAACCAGTAAATATCTTAGCCAAGCAGTTGGCATAACCTCACAAAATAGTAGTGAACACAATGGCATCCGAAAAGCAGCATATTATGTATTGCATACTTTTCACTTTCAAGTTGAAAAACCTGCTGCCGAAGCAGCGGTAATAATGATTCCGCTTTGGGAGAATGTGTTGTAACTCGTAAAATATACAAAAAATATTAAAACAGTGACACAGGTCCAAAAAGTTGTG